>CM060950.1:212077516-212089638 GCA_030765055.1 Mantis religiosa
CGTTAACGCTCTCCTAGAATGAATAATTCAGCAAAGTAAAGAAGGCAGTATTGCATACCAAGCTCTGCTGACATTAGCAGTATATAATCTCTCTTAAACTAGAACTATCCTGTTTTAAGCATATGGGAGGCGAAAAAGAGAGATGATGTACTATAATAGAACGCTCTTAGATTGCTATTGGTGGAGGAAAGTTCATAGTGTTTCTGGAGGCGGTACCGAGGGAAGAGCGTTCTGTTACTGTATATCTCTTTCTCCACTCCCACATGTTTTCTACGAGATCATTCCATTTTGAGACCAATGGGGCTGCTGAAATTTTGATACTTTCTGCCGTGCTGCCCCCGACCTACAAAGAAAGCATTGAGGTAGATCGCGAGGCTTGTTAGTTATAGTTATTCATTTGTAATCAATGTTATAATTAAACTGCAATCGTAAATAAGGCATTCACAGCAGTATAGCAGAATCAGATCCTATCGCGTGATTTACTTCACGTAGGGAAGATATTCTGATGCCTCTGATTGACTGAAGTTAGATATAAATTGACTCTTATAGGATGGAAACAGAGTAGCAATAAACTCTATACCAAGCAATGAAAGATGGGACCACGAGAAAAAGCTCCACAAACACCCATGCATTTTCCCCCATCAGTGGTTTAGGAGTGATTGGTTTAATGATATCTGCAAAGCAAAAATATATCCTGGAACGCCTTTGTGTCGTCTTTCAATTGCCATACACCCTCCTCAGTTGTGTGGGATAGGCTAAGATGCGTGGCAGGCAACTCGACCCACATGCCGATTGCTGGTTTGAAAACTGCCGTAGGAGTCGTCGTAGACCCGTTAGACGTGGCTAATACCCTTGGCACTGCTTTCGCACACGTGTCTAGCTCAGACAACTATGCACCTGAGATTCTACCAGTCAAGAATCAGGTGGAATCTCAAGGTTTCTGCTTTCTTTTACGAAACCTTAAAGCTTACAATTGCCTTTTCACGATGACAGAGCTAGACCACGCACTTTCATCTTCGCGATTATGTGCGCCGGGACGAGACGGCATCCATTTGCGATTCCTACAACCTCTCTCCCGAAGGGAAGGCGTTCCTACTATAACTTTATAATCGTACCTGGGTTGACGGAAGTTTCCCACAGAAGTGGCGGGAGGCCATCATCATACCCATTTCGAAACCTGGGAAGGACCGACATCTGTCTTCCAGTTACCGACCTATCTCTCTCACCAGTTGCGTTTGCAAGGTGATGGAGCGCATGATCAATGGGCGCTTAAGATGGTGGCTCGAGTCGGAGAACCTTTTGTGCAACATACAATGCAGATTTCGCCGTTACCGTTCCAGCACCGATCATTTGATTTCCCTTTCGACGCATATTATGAACGGCTTTCTACGCCGTTGCCAAACCGTGGCCATCTTGTTCGACCTTGCGAAAGCCTACGACACCTGTTGGAGGACTGGCATACTACGTACCATACATCAGTGGGGGCTTCGTGGTCGCCTCCCCATATTCCTCCGGGAATTCATGAAGCACCGGTCCTTTCGTGTTCGGGTGGAGTCTGTTTTATTCGGTGCTTTCCATCAGGAAAACGGTGTACGGGGTTCGGTCCTCAGCGTTTCCCTGTTTGCTATCGCCCTCAATTCCATCATTGAGTGTCTTCCCGCAGAGATATCCTCATCTTTATTTGTGGATGATTTCGCCATCTATAGCAGCTCTCGGCGGACGAGCACCTTGAAACGTCGGCTCTAGGTCTGCTTAGACCGCCTCTACACTTGGAGCCTCCACAACGGCTTCCATTTTTCCACTGAGAAGACCGTGTGCCTGAAATTTCGGCGCCGTAAGGCCTTTGTTTCACCATCGCTCCGCCTCGGTCCCCATCCGCTTCCTTTTGTAGAGGAAACTATATTTTTGTGTTTGGTGTTCGATAGGAAGCTGAGCTGGAGCTCTCATATCTCTTACCTAAGAGGCCGCTGCGACCGAACTCTCAACATCTTAAGTGTTTTATCGGATACATCTTGGGGAGCTGACCGGGCCGTCCTCTTGCAGCTCTATCGGTCACTGGTGCGATCTAAGCTCGACTACGGGAGTGTGGTATATTCGTCGGCACGACCTTCTATCTTGAACCGTTTGATCCCTGTGCACAATCGAGGGCTCCGACTAGCTACGGGAGCATTTCCAACCAGCCCTGTCCCCAGCCTGTATGCTGAGGCAGCCGAACCTCCCCTGTGTTACAGGCGTGACGTTCTTTTATGTTCCTACGCATGCCATCTTTTCTCTCTGCCCACACACCTTACGTCCAAGGTTTTCTTTGATTCCTCCCTGGATCGCCAGTACGCTGTTAGTCCCATAGCCTTACTTCCGCCCGGTGTTTGCTTTCGGTTGCTATTTCGGGCTCTGGTTGCGACACTACCGCCAGTACTATCTCGGAAGGAAACTACTTTTCCTCCTTGGTCGTGGGGTGATACCCTTTTCCACCTTGGGTGCCCATGCCCAAAGCTGCGGTACCGAAATCTGCCATCCGTTCCGCCTTTTTAGATCTCCAGCAGCATTTTAATGACCGCTGCTTTATTTTTACGGACGGCTCTAAATCCAACCGTAGCGTCGGATGTGCCTTCGTGGCTGCTGAGCAGAGTTTTACTTTCCCGTTAATGATGCTCGATTTTTACCGCTGAACTTTTTAGCATCTACCAGGCCCTTCTCTTTATCCGCCAGCAGCACTCGTAACAGTTTGCAGTATGTAGCGATTCTCTGAGTGCTCTCCAGAGCCTTCGTCTCCTGTACCCAAGCTATCCCTTGGTACAGCGTATTCACGACCAGTTGAACTCCCTCGCTAATTCTGGGTTCCACGTGTCGTTTGTTTGGGTTCCCGGGCACGTGGGCATCCCGGGCAATGAGGCTGCTGATGCTGCTGCGAAGTCCGCGAATTTTGTCTCCCACTGTTTTTAGTCATTCCGTTCCCTTTGAAGATCTCGTTGCTTCCCTCCGCCGCGCCATCCTCATGCGTTGGCATGACGACTGGTCCGCGCTTGGTGGGAACAAGCTCCGGGAGATTAAACCTCTTCCTCTTCCCAGGGCCACATCTTTGCGTTCTTCTCGCAGGGAAGAGATTATTTTAACCAGACTTCGCATCGGGCATTGCCGTTTTAGTCATCAATATTTATTACGCCAGGAACCAGCACCTCAATGTTCTCAATCTGGCGAGGCTTTGACGGTGCGCCACCTTTTAGTGGAGTGCCGTTTCTACAGAACGTTGCGTTCGTCCTTGTGTTTGACCTCAAATCTCAGTGCATTGCTTAGGGACGACGCTGGTGCCGTGGAGGGCCTCCTCACCTTTTTACAGCTCAGTGGAATGCATAGGTGCATCTGATTTTATCGCACTTCCTCTTGCTTCATTTTAGGTGTTTTTCGTCACTGCAAATTTAACTGTTTTAGTCCTTTTAGTGTTTCAGTGTTTTTAGCGTTTTAACGATCCCTGGAGCTCTTTTTTTAACGATTTTTGGTGGTTTTAGTGATTATTAACGTCTTAAAGTTTTAAGCGTTTAGTCCTTGATGTAGGCAGTTTCTTTCCTGCCACAGTTTAATTTCGGGCGCTAATGACCTCAGCTGTTGCGCGCCCTAAAGCCCTACTACTACTACTACTACTACTACTACTACTACTACTACTACTACTACTACTACTACTACTACTACTACTACTACTACTACTACTACTACTACTACTACTACTACTACTACTACTACTACTACTACTACTACTAAGCATATCTGTCTCCCTCGTTCTCCCCTTCCATATTATTTTCAAAAGCTTCGATTCATCTAGTTTGAGACACATAGAGATACACAGACTCAGACGTAATCTAAATTCATCCAATGTTGAACGGCAAAGTTTGCGTTTCGACATCAACTACCTCTAGTAGCTCTTTGTGAGGAAACTTAGTCATATAAAGAGAATACTTTGAAAAGAATAATGTCAATGTCTAACCAAAAGTTTTAATTTGCATTGAATCTTGAGGAACTTTTCAGATACAAATATAACATAACATGTTTGAAAAGCAAGGGTTCTAATGAATGTAATTCTATAAGAATTGAATTTCTCTTTAGCAACAGACGATAGTTTACAAGCACTAGGTTTAGAAAGCAACTAAACTATGTAGAAGCAATCTTGTTCGAGGAATTTTTGCTTGCTAGGTGTTCCAGCCCGATTGGTTTAACATCCCCGGGGTAGAGAATAATTGTGTATGCAGATTTCTCTTACCGAAGCGTTAATATTAATGATACTCTAAGCATAATATTATTCCTTGTTTAATCGACAACGGCAAAAATAACGGAAAACCAATTAATTATGCATACGGTTGTCCGAGGCGGACTTTGCTTTCGTGTGTATAGTGAATAAAATAGATATACAAGACATTAAACAACAGCTTAATATTCACATAGCACAAGAGAGGAACCGCAGACAGTAATGTGATACAGGAGACTTACGATGTGCGTTACGGGCTATTGGAGGCAGCTGCAGTTCGGCTCTCGAAAATTAATACCGAGGTGAAATGTGCTTTCAACTGCACCTCAATTCGTATAAAACTGAATAGTTTTGAAGGCGTATAAATGATTTACCTATGGAAGTAATAAACCTTTTAATTTTTTTCTATTATCTTAGTTGCTCTGGAAGAATCAATACAATTTATAGATTAACAACGTCCTTTGAATGGGTATGTCATATAAGTGTTACGGACGGACGGACGGACGGACGGAGAGTTGGCAGGCTGAGGAGAGCCTGAAGTGTGTTAAACGTGCACCTGCTTAACTCCTCAGTGACAAGATATGTGGTATATAGGGTGAAAGTAGAACTGAGGTTGGGGTGTGCGGGTCACCATATTCATAGCGACAGCGCTTTCCGCTGTTTGGTCCAGTTGGCGAATGGTTAATGAGATGGGATTGATTTCATCCATGGTTTTGCTCCCTTTCGATTGCACTTCAGGCTCATTTAAGCATCAGTTCACACATTTCATTCATTTTTTATCCGATGTTACCTATCTAGATAAACTACGTTACACTTAAAAGAAATTAAGAACCATGCTCACAGGGATATTAAGATAATACCGGAGGAGTAAAATGTATGAAACAATGTCTTTAACTCAGCTGTTGCAACTCTATGAAAGGATTTTTTTTTAGAAAATCTGTAAGATATAAACATGCATTCATATTACTGTGATTACAGGTAAAGGTTGTGAGCTTTTTAATAGCAAAATTTCTTTTTTCTGTACTCCTACAGTCCTGAAGTCTCAGAACGTACAAACAAATACCCACTCAAACCAAGATTTAAATTTATTAGGACCTTACTGCATGTGTACTGAGCAAAGGAAAAGGCATCATTACTTCAAATTGAGTGGCTTTTGATTTAAACGATACAGTAGGCTGCTTCAATATGTGGCTTTGGATTGACAAAATACAGACAAACGCTAAGCTAACAAGGTGAACAATGCTTATTTCATTGCAAAATCTTCCTGAAAATAATTATTCATGGCACAACTTAAAAAAAGACAACGAATTGAAATATTAATGATCGGATATGGTGATAGGAGGAGGATCCAAGGAGAGGTCTGTGTCTTATTTAATGAAATGCATCCTGAATGAAGAATTACCCATTATACTGTAAACAAAATTTTGAAAAATTCAATGAAACCGGAAGTGTTAAAAAAGGCAAAATATGAAAGGCCAAAACGAGCTACAGATGGTCTAAAGCACTTAATGGTTTATTATCAGTGGAAGAAAACCCACTGGTCAGCACACTATAGACGTCAGGTGGTGAATTACTTATATCATGAATTTCCAGTAAGATGGATTAGCAGATGAGGAAGTATTGAAAGGCCACCAAGGTCTCCTGACCTGAACCCCTTAGACATTTTCTTGTGAGTACATATGAAGTGGAGGGTTTAGAAGGACAGACCAGGAGATCTTGAAAGAGTTAAAGCGAAGAATTGGCCAAGAAATGCAGTTGATCAGGCGAACAGTGTTGCTGGAAACATTACTAATTTCAAAGACAGACCTTGGCATTGTTTGGCAGTAAATGGAGGTCATTTGAGAACCTTTCGAAGTGAATTAATCATGTGCTTCAACACAGCACCACTAATTTCATTATAAATGTGTTTTCTTGGTTTCAATTTCATGTTCAGTAACACGTCTTACTAAACTTAAATTGCAGTTAAGAAAGAATCATCTACTTGTACGTTCTGAAAACTGAGGACCAAAAGCAATTGTTGCCATTAAAAAAGTCATGCACTATTGACAATCATAGTAATATGAAAACACGTATCTTACAGCTTTTCTGAAAACTATCACTTCACCAAACTATAACAACAAAGTTACAAGCATTGTTGCATACTTCCTACTCTCCCCGTAGAATTCAACCTTGTTTTGTTGCGCTTCAGAGGAAAATTCAGTTTTATATGGATCACCATTATATTAGACTGCGAACTCATTAAATCACTGACAAAAGGATCATTGTGTTAATCAACTGGTTTTTACAATTTAGCGTTAAGATAATATAAAGAAATTCAGGCCACAAAATAAGGTTGCACGCCACTTCATTTGTATGCTAATTTCAAAATATTTCTTAGACAGAAAGTCGTTATTCCGATTTAAGTTACAAACGTTATCAGTTACATGCATGCATTTGTGAAATAGCGTCCTTTCCTATCGTATATAAATGATGACCGTTCTCTACAGAATATACATATTTCAATGATATTCATTATTTCTACATAATGCAAGATTGAACTACCTAGTTCCTAAATCCGCTGTGGCTTATTTTAATAGCTTTTCCACATATTATTCTTATTAAACCTTATTTTTCCGATCATACCGGAATTATTGTTATGTAAAATTTATAATTGTATTAAGATATTACAGAGGAATTGATAAATAACTGCATTAAATAAACTCCACGTACCTAAACTAATTGTATAATGAAGCCAACCTGAGTTACATTCATTAGCAAAGCAATTAGTCTGGCTGGTGTAGCAGGCTAGTTGTGTTACGTTCATAGAATTCAGTGTACTCAGTTACCGGAGATGTTTTTAAGCGTAGACAAAATCCTGGAAATTATAATTGGAACGAAGATCTTAGAATTTAGCTAGTCTCACAAACAGTGATGTTTTATAGACAAAGGGAAGGTTCGATCTCAGCAGCTGTGTGACTGGCAACATTATGTGGGAAAGTAGTATAGGCAGGACGTAAGTTAACAAATGGGTATATTTGCGCATTTTCCTTCTTTTCACACTTTTTTAGACAAGTGTAATTGTGCTCAATTATTGGCATCTCCATGCGCTTATAGACCGCGCTCAAGTTATGTACGTTTAACTGCATTTTTTCTTAACATTTCTTAACTAATGACAACATACACGTTGTATTTACTACTACTACTACTACTACTACTACTACTACTACTACTACTACTACTACTACTACTACTACTACTACTACTACTACTACTACTACTACTACTACTACTACTACTACTACTACTTCTACTGCTGCTGCTGCTGCTGCTGCTGCTGCTGCTGCTGCTGCTGCTGCTACTACTACTACTACTACTACTACTACTATTATTATTATTATTATTATTATTATTATTATTATTATTATTATTATTATTATTATTATTATTATTATTATTATTATTATTATTATTATTATTATTATTATTATTATTATTATTATTATTATTATTATTATTATTATTATTATTATTATTATTATTATTATTATTATTACTATTATTATTATTATTATTATTATTATTATTATTATTATTATTATTATTATTATTATTATTATTATTATTATTATTATTATTATTATTATTATTATTATTATTATTATTATTATTATTATTATTATTATTATTATTATTATTATCATTATTATTATCATTATTATTACTATCATAATTATTATCATAATTATTATTATCACTATTATTATATTTATTATTATTATCATCATCATCATCATTATTATCATTATCATAATTATTATTATCATTATTATTATATTTTTTATTATTATTATTATTATTATTATTATTATTATTATTATTATTATTATTATTATTATTATTATTATTATTATTATTATTATTATTATTATTATTATTATTATTATTATTATTATTATTATTATTATTATTATTATTATTATTATTATTATTATTATTATTATTATTATTATTATTATTATTATTATTATTATTATTATTATTATTATTATTATTATTATTATTATTATTATTATTATTATTATTATTATTATTATTATTATTATTATTATTATTATTATTATTATTATTATTATTATTATTATTATTATTATTATTATTATTATTATTATTATTATGTTTATGATTATTGTTGTTATTATTATTGTTATTATTATTATTATTATTATTATTATTATTATTATTATTATTATTATTATTATTATTATTATTATTATTATTATTATTATTATTATTATTATTATTATTATTATTATTATTATTATTATTATTATTATTATTATTATTATTATTATTATTATTATTATTATTATTATTATTATTATTATTATTATTATTAATATGATTATTATTATGATTATTATGATTATTATTATCATCATTATTATTATCATTATTATTATTAAATCATAATTATTATCATAATTATTATTATGATTATTATTATATTTATCATTATTATTATTATTATTATTATTATTATTATTATTATTATTATTATTATTATTATTATTATTATTATTATTATTATTATTATTATTATTATTATTATTATTATTATTATTATTATTATTATTATTATTATTATTATTATTATTATTATTATTATTATTATTATTATTATTATTATTATTATTATTATTATTATTATTATTATTATTATTATTATTATTATTATTATTATTATTATTATTATTATTATTATTATTATTATTATTATTATTATTATTATTATTATTATTATTATTATTATCATTATTATTATCATTATTATTACTATCATAATTATTATTATCACTATTATTATATTTATTATTATTATCATCATCATCATTATTATCATTATCATAATTATTATTATCATTATTATTATATTTTTTATTATTATTATTATTATTATTATTATTATTATTATTATTATTATTATTATTATTATTATTATTATTATTATTATTATTATTATTATTATTATTATTATTATTATTATTATTATTATTATTATTATTATTATTATTATTATTATTATTATTATTATTATTATTATTATTATTATTATTATTATTATTATTATTATTATTATTATTATTATTATTATTATTATTATTATTATTATTATTATTATTATTATTATTATTATTATTATTATTATTATTATTATTATTATTATTATTATTATTATTATTATTATTATTATTATTATTATTATTATTATTATTATTATTATTATTATTATTATTATTATTATTATTATTATTATTATTATTATTATTATTATTATTATTATTATGTTTATGATTATTGTTGTTATTATTATTGTTATTATTATTATTATTATTATTATTATTATTATTATTATTATTATTATTATTATTATTATTATTATTATTATTATTATTATTATTATTATTATTATTATTATTATTATTATTATTATTATTATTATTATTATTATTATTATTATTATTATTATTATTATTATTATTATTATTAATATGATTATTATTATGATTATTATGATTATTATTATCATCATTATTATTATCATTATTATTATTAAATCATAATTATTATCATAATTATTATTATGATTATTATTATATTTATCATTATTATTATTATTATTATTATTATTATTATTATTATTATTATTATTATTATTATTATTATTATTATTATTATTATTATTATTATTATTATTATTATTATTATTATTATTATTATTATTATTATTATTATTATTATTATTATTATTATTATTATTATTATTATTATTATTATTATTATTATTATTATTATTATTATTATTATTATTATTATTATTATTATTATTATTATTATTATTATTATTATTATTATTATTATTATTATTATTATTATTATTATTATTATTATTATTATTATTATTATTATTATTATTATTATTATTATTATTATTATTATTATTATTAGCAGATACAATTTAATAGTTATTTCGAATGATGAGACAAATAGTCATTTTAATTCTCCAACCTCAAACAGTCGGTAGGCAACTTCATATAGATAATTTTTAGCTTTCATTAAATGTACCGTCAACTTAATTGACGATATTTATCGTCATACCGCCCACGCATACCTGGGGATAAAGGTAGTCATGGTTCACCAGTGGATCAGCTGGCAGCGATACACCAGAGAACGAGATTGGAGAAGCCGTTAGAAAGGAATGTACGCATCATCATCATCATCATCATCATCATCATCATCATCATCATTTACCTCATATTAATCGAAATAAGCATTTGTACATAAGGCTTCCTTATACACGACATTGTACATTACTGTATAAGTATCGTCCTTCGTAGCCTGGAGAAAAATGTTAGCCCCTGCTTCAAACCTGCTGAAAGACGATGGACTTTTTGGGCGTAAAAGAAATTCTTAACATGGCTTCCTTCTGAAGGCAAGCAAAGCTGGTCGTCCCTTGTCGTGGATTTATGGCATGTAAACGAACCTCAAACCTAATAAGAGACATCTGAGTTACGTGGTCTTTCGAGCTCAATATAAAATGGTATGCTGATGACCACAGCAATAAAGAGCGTCTGCAAAACAAAAAATTGTACACGTGGGAATGCGGAGGGTAAAGTTACAGTATAAAACCTAAACAGCGGATATTCTATATGCTAGCTTTGATATTGCCTTCTGTTGACATCATATCCCGAGAAGCAGATGGATGCTTCGAAAAAAGTGTTGGAAAATTCAAACCAACATCAATGAATATTTCGGGAAAGGTTAATATCAAACACAATTATATAAGAGGGGCGTTTTGCGAGATCTGCATTTTTGTGTATTATGTATTTGTTTATTCCTTATCGCTAGCCGTTTATAGATACATAATGTATTCTGAATGAAGTACATACTCTTCACACCCTACTCCTTTTAAATTTAACTTAAAGATTTTAAGGATATTTTAATCAAACTCATTAGAAAGAAATCAAAAACAGCAATATGAAGTGTGGTTTGCGGTCTGGTAATTCTCTTGAAAATATCCGTTTCGCTGCATTGAAAAATGCTAAATTTGAAAACAACAAGTTTGGCACTATCCAGTATTTCGTTTTTGAGTTGTGTTGTTCAAAGACACTGACATACCCACTGAATTTTTTTCTAAAAATGGTTTCCTTTATTAGAATCAGAAGACCTCAAAGTGTTTATTTTCAATAAAATCTTGCTATCGAATTCTTGGGTGGAATGCAATTCTTCCTTTGCTTACAGTAAAGAAACAAATAGTATTTTGTATCTAAGTATACACACTATAGTTTGTCTGTGAATGTTTGTCAAATTATACAAACTAGAATGCTTAATCGGTTATATTAATATGCATTACTCAATTCGATACGTTTTATGTTTTTCAAAACTTAAAAGAATATTTCGCAAATGAATATGTTTGACAGCAATCTATTATTGCTTCTGGTTATTTACTATACTAGATTAGGGTATTAGCAGCTATGCATGTTATGCTCTTTAATTTTACTATATATTTCCATTATTATGGTTCTGAATAAATAGTTGGATTGAATTCGATTTGGCACCTCGACCAGAGTAGTCTTGTGTATCTATGCTCCAAGCGGGGCAGCCCCGGGAGGGAGACAGAGGGTGGCCAACTCCAAGGAGTCAGTACAGTACAGAGGGCGGGGACGCTATTCTTCACTAGAAACTCCCCGGCGATCCAGGACAAACATCATCCCACCTACCGTGGCCCCGAAACAGTCACGAGGCCGGTTCGGAGACCGGAGGCCGTTCCACCGGAGGAAAAAAATGTTCACTCAGAGTATATCATCCTGCTATGTACCGCCGAGACCCCCACCGACACTTCTACCCT
>CM060950.1:212090638-212105638 GCA_030765055.1 Mantis religiosa
AAGGAAGGAAGGAAGGAAGGAAGGAAGGAAGGAAGGAAGGAAGGAAGGAAGGAAGGAAGGAAGGAAGGAAGGAAGAAGGAAGGAAGGAAGGAAGGAAGGAAGGAAGGAAGGAAGGAAGGAAGGAAGGAAGGAAGGAAGGAAGGAAGGAAGGAAGGAAGGGAAGGAAAGGAAGGAAGGAAGGAAGGAAGGAAGGAAGGAAGGAAGGAAGGAAGGAAGGAAGGAAGGAAGGAAGGAAGGAAGGAAGGAAGGAAGGAAGGAAGGAAGGAAGGAAGGAAGGAAGGAAGGAAGGAAGGAAGGAAGGAAGGAAGGAAGGAAGGAAGGAAGGAAGGAAGGAAGGAAGGAAGGAAGGAAGGAAGGAAGGAAGGAAGGAAGGAAGGAAGGAAGGAAGGAAGGAAGGAAGGAAGGAAGGAAGGAAGGAAGGAAGGAAGGAAGGAAGGAAGGAAGGAAGGAAGGAAGGAAGGAAGGAAGGAAGGAAGGAAGGAAGGAAGGAAGGAAGGAAGGAAGGAAGGAAGGAAGGAAGGAAGGAAGGAAGGAAGGAAGGAAGGAAGGAAGAACTCTTGATAAGAGAATAATGAACTATACTTTCGTTTTAAATAATTCAGTCTCTCTATCAGGCTCTGAGTGCGAATCTCGTTTAGGGTATCTTATCTGGATAAGACTTTTTCGGGGTTTTTTCCTTATCCTGAAAGATGAATGTCGTGTAGCTCTAATCTCTATGGACCCAGGCCACATTTGATCATTCACTTCACCCATTTCATTTATCCTCTGATGTGACTTTGGAGGACGTTAATTAAAAGAATTCTCACTAATCATGTGTGGCTACTGACTTAGAAAGATGAATGGGACTTAAAAACGTTCAATGCCATGCCCGGAACACAAAACAGGAATTTTTGGGCCTCCCTGTAAAATTGTCGTACTCCTTATGCTACCATGAATTAGTATTAAGATTTACATCTTACATTATTATGCATCCAATTATATACCAATTAGTAATCAATATACAATTTTGTTGTTCATGTATGGTTAAATTAATTTAGGTGCTACTAAATGTATTAGAACGAATGTTTTAAATACTTTATATGCCTCATAAGAACGGTGGTTGGCAGATATATTTTTTTAAAACAAAATAATATTTTAGAAGAAAGTTTCGCTTCTCTATATTTTCTCAAAATCAACTCTAATTCTCTAATTAAAATATTTAAATATCATAATGACAGAAATGTTGGCAAAAAATAAAATATGTATCTTTAATGTGTAAATTGGTTACGGAGTACCCAAAACTTTCTGTAATTTGTTTGACTGGGAAGTCGTAAGAAGTCGCAAAGGAATAATACACACAAAAATAGCCTCCATTAAAATACATAATTTCTAAAAATGTTTATGTTTGTATTACCCGTTTTCAAAATATTCCATTCTGAATGTTCCCATTTTCGCAAGTGTGAGTCGTACTTCATTTGAGGTAAAGGTTAGAATTTCTTTTTTTGTCTATTTCTTTGGTTGGGGGGCTTTGATTGGGGTTATTATAAATGAAATGTACATGTGAGGGTTGCTTGCGCATAATCCATTTTTTGTTTAAGTTTTAAAACACTTCTATGATGTATAATTAATGGATAGAAGTTTTGTGTGTTTTCATCAGGTTCTTTTTTCTTCATACGTTTTATGAAATACTTTGTGCAGGTAACTTATGTAGTTTTACTGGGCCACTTCAAATTGCATTCTCATTAACAGGCCATTCATGAAACTAAACTTTATTATAACGCAATCTGTGCATCAGTTATTGTTACCGGAAATGATTAAGTAAAACAGGTAATAAATTATGCACGTTTATAGTCTTTAGACAGAAATGAGAGGTAGTTAGTGTATTGGCGTTTACGTTATTCCTTGCCTACCAAGCGGAAGCCTGCAGGCCTGCGCGTGCTTACATCGTCATAAAATATTTATTTATAACACAAACGTTAAACATGCAGTTTTTTTTTTTTGCGAGTAGAAATGTTTAGGGAGCGAAGCTAAACGAGAAGTTTAGCAATCCTACGAGCAAACTAAACCCCTACGTTTAACATATGTTGCCATATACTTCTTGTAAACGGTCTTGAATTTTAAATTAAGTATCCATCCAAAATCTCTGGAAATAGCAGTATACACTCGGACATGCACAATGGTGAGCTCTAGCCTTCATAATACCAGTGCGGGCAATATAATCGCTTATAGGTACAATAACTTCTATAATATACAGAAATTTTGGTAATAATTCCAACGTTTTCCTCTCCATTGCTTGCAATATTTTTCTGATTCTGCCGAAAAATTTCATTATATTGCATCATTTTCTATTGTTGTATTTACACCCCGCCTTTGACCGCTATGGTCCTATCGGCAACCTTTCTTATTTGGAACATAGGGAGATGGTGTTATCTCGTGGACGTTGGGTTGCTGATACTTTAGATTTTTCTTGCTTTAATCATTAGATCACACACATTCACACTCTCATTCATACTACCAGACTCTGGAGAAGATGTGGAATCATCTTGGTTGAAGGAAAATCCCCATCCCCTGCCGGAAATCGAACCCGGGACCCCTCACAGGCAGGCAGGTGCTCTACGACTAAGTTACGGGGCCAGCCAATGAACCATAGCATGAATCGGTACAATGCCTCCATTACAAGAAGTAAAGGTGATAATAGTGCTATAAAAATGTTGTTCGGCTAAGTGTCCGCTTTTAGTGCCAGCTTTCTCAGTGTGCATATCTGACGTTTCCGACCGCAAACTTAATATGAAACTACACTACAGTTCGAGGTGATGTTTATTACCATTAGTGCAGCTTGGATACCATGAAACTGGTTAGATGTAAGAATGCGATTAGTACGGATTTGTTTTCATGCTCAGTAAGTAAGAGATGCATCTCAAAACCAACAGGTATGATGCGGCTTGAAAGTAATTTGTTTAATTCATGGACACTTTAATTACTGTGATTCTTGGCGTCGTATTCTATATTGGGCGTGAAAGACGTTTCATTTTACTTAGAAGCCTCTATCAGAAGTGAGATTCTGTTTCGTGCTGTAAATCTATGGACCGCCGGCTTTACTTCCTTTCCAAAGAAAACCCTGGTGAGGAATAAATACGATGTAACAAGGCATGCTCCTAATTGTTCATGCTTAGAAATGTTCAGTATTAAATGGGTAATTTTCAATGCACCCTTATCTTGGTTGAGCATTTCGTTCATCCACAGAAATAATGTACATGCATAATTAAATATGTATAATAAATGTACACGTTTTACACTTAAAAACAATATATCCATGTTTATTTTTGAAGTAAAGCGCTTCCAATGACATATCTACAACATAAGTAAGTGTATCTATAGTATTCATAAAAGAAATACTATTGTGAAATGCAATGTTCATTGGATTAAAGTTTTATTGGTTTGCTTCTTTTTGGTTTCCAAATTAGCATTACAGTGCACTGCAATATATTTCCTAAAACTCTCAGAAGTAAAATCTCTTGTGGTTTTCCCTTAATTGCTATCTATATTGCGAGAAGGTGCGTTGTGGTAGGACAAAGTGAAAATACTTGATGCGCAATTCATGTGCTTTATTATTTTCAGTGGACTGCCTCGCTTGAGCAGATCCTTGGTTACACGTAATTTGGCAAATCCACGATTTTTATGTAAAACTGCAATGTGACAGAACCCACTCTCGTACTGTAAACAATGAGCACATTTAACATCTGTCTGTTTCCCGTCGGAGTCCAAATTATGCTGTCTGTAGCGATGTGACTAGTATAATCCTGCAACTCAAATGGTTAACCTGTTAATACAAATCTCTCAGATAACGCACTGATTATTCTCGGAAGAGTGAAGGTGTACTGGAGCCCTTCTCGGATGTTTGCTAAGCGCCAATGAACGCATCACTTCAGCTAATGGAATGCAGAGAAGTCACAAATGACAGATAGATGCTATGTCTACGTGGAGTAATCAGTGCGTTATCTGAGAAGTTTCTATTAGCAAAGATAAACCTGGATAATCTTTCGAGAAGCAGGATTATACGCTCATCATCAGCTGCGGTGGTTCAACATAAACAAAATACAAATTTGGGGTCTCTTTTGTGATGCTTTAAGTGGAGACTTTCCCTAATAATTTAGTAGTATAGGTTTTGAGGAAAAGATTATCAATAAAAGCCAGACACATAGGATTAATATAATACAAAGTAGACTAAATTTCCAACCTCTGCCTATTAATTAGTTGGCTTAACTTTCAAGAATTAGAGATGTTCATGATTATAAAAACACTAAATTACATTTAGTGACGGCGAATTTTCAACTACATACCTACATTATTCCATAATTTGACCGTGTAAATAGTCCTATCTCAAGCTCTTCATATAAAGCGTGGAATGAGTACAAGATTGGACTACAAACAGCAATGTTCAGTAGAGCGTAATACAATCTGCCATGAGAAGCCACTAACCCCCAAAGGTAGTGTGAAAATTGCACTGTAGGTAACTTTTCTTTGTACAAGTGCCAGAAGATAGAAGTTAAAGCAGCCTGCTTTCAGCAGGATGCTCCCACTGCTCATTTGTCACCTATTTCATCAGTGTTTTCTTGTCCGAGGTGCTCTGGACAGTTATTTTCTCAGCCTTTGGCTCTCAGTAACCTGTAATGTAGGTAATCAACAATCTCCGTAGCCGTGGCCTTTAACACACGGACTGTGTACGGGGGTTCTGCGCCAAGACTGTGTTCACTGAGTGAGGTTTTCCTTTCTTCTGTTTTCTTTTCTTTCTTCAGAGCATCTCATCATGAGTGGCAAATACCGGGGATAAGCCTGGAAGTTTCCTTTCCAATTATGAATCATTTCATGGATTATCTGGAACTACGAACATTAAACAATGTTAATGATGATGATAATAATCATAAGAAGAAGAAGAAGAAGAAGAAGAAGAAGAAGAAGAAGAAGAAGAAGAAGAAGAAGAAGAAGAAGAAGAAGAAGAAGAAGAGAAAGAAGAAGAACAGTCCCCCTGCAATAATGACCTTAAACCAATTTACTGTACAAGAAGCTTCAGTGTTTCGGGAAATAGCTCAAGGTGTATGGGAGACATTCTAACAGCATAGTTGCGAATATCTCATTTTTCATCAAGTCAATGTCTGCAGTAGTTTGTATCCTTCTAACATTGCTATAACGTTAGCCTCTAATGTGAAGTACATGTTGAGATGTGCGGCGTATGCGGCAAATATGTAGGTATTAATGAGAGAAGTGACATGGGAGCTTCTGTCAAAATCTGTCGTCAGGACAGTGGGATACTGAGGGGATGGTCGAGGATGAACAACCTGGAAACATTAGGAGCCCGAGTGCACTCCGTCTGCCACCATCAGATTTGGTCACCCATGTACTTTCACCTCATCCCTTCATCCCAGAGGTTTAGTAGCTTCTGTAGGACTAGCCAGGTCCACAACGACTAAGTGCACTTTTGTTTCTACTCCATAACAAATTAATGAACTTTCTCAGAAAATAAAGTTACATATTTGATTCTTGTAATCAAACATTTATGTGCGTTTTAAGGATATCTTTAGTAATTTATATTCTCATTTGCATGATTTATTTTACAGTATATTATATACCAACAACCTTTATCACAAATAATGCCACAAATTATATTTGACTGCTCTTGGAAATTTAAAATTACGAGTCATATTTATAATAAAATTTGCACAAGTTAAAATGGATTGTTTCACTATTTAAACACAAGCCACTACCTTAACGGCGTGTTGTGTCCAAGTAGTACATGGCAAAACAAGGAAGCTTATCGGAAAATATGCGAACAACGTAATTGTTTACTCCAACCTAACGCACATACGCGGCGAGACAATGTACACCCTGTTCAGGTGCAAATATGTCTTCTGGGTAGTAACATGACAGGCATTTCCCTGCAGGCGCGAGAAAATATATATACCATGATTTAACAGTGTGAGGAGAAAAACGGAATAAAAATCGCTTTATGTCAAGCAACAAAACTGGTGGCTGCAATGTTAATTTATATTTGCCTGTGTAATTAATTGGCTAACAATTCATATCACACACACAGCTCCCGAGTGCTTTATTTGTGTTTCATCACTTTCTGTACGCCAGATGACTAATATTTCTTTCTTCTAATAAACAAGATAAGAGTAGAATGCAGCGCTTGTTAATGATGGTCAATACGTCTCATAGCTCTGTCATCTAATAACTAACCGCAACAAAAGCGGATAAATTACATGTTTAAATTGATAAATTTTTGTTCTAACATTTCCAGAGTATATCTCAAATCTCTGGAGAGTAATATTAGTATGTTAGGGAAAGTTTTAAATGACACCGATTAAGAATTTTTCGAATACGTCGTTGTTAAGGCAGGTAATATAGGAAATGTTTCTTTCAATGAAACATGATTCTGAATAATTGCCATTCCGCTCATTCCTATGCATGAGTGGCCTACATCAGACAGACGACTAGTGTTTATAAAAACACCTGAATTCATTCATTATCTAATTAGAGTGCGCAATGCCGGTAATGTTACACGATGAATGAAATATCTGAATACATTCATTTTCGAAGCTTTGTGCACATAATATCCCGATGTTTGGTAACGGGATGTTTAAAACAAACAAATGGTTTAGTATTTCACAGATGGAACTCCAAAGCGTGTTTGTTTTGTTTCCAGGCTCCTGGCGTTCTGACGTATACCGGCCGCAGGAGGCCGGCCCATCATGATGGCGACTTCGGCCGCCGTATTGCCACCCTGGCCATCCCGTGGTTATACCAGCGCTCTCCTACTGGTGCTGGTTATATTCGGCAGCTTGGTGCAAGTAGGCTGGTGAGTATCTAGAAATCCCTTTGTCCATGCAGTGCTGACGAAAACATTCTCTAAATGACTAGGATTTCATTAATCGCAGATTGGTTGTTCCTTCAGTATTCGTCGTAAATTCTCTAATTCTGTTGTAGGAAAATAACAATTAAGTGGGAAACAAGTAACCTCGTAAACATTGAACAATAACAAATAATTATTCTTTCACACAAGATCGCGTATAGAATAAGGGTTGAAGGGTAGAATCAAATTGAAAAATTCAATGTCATAGAATTTGAATCACGAAACTTTGGGTTTCCATCCGGCTGCTCTAGCCAACTAATGTGTTGCCATGTCAACGTATTGGCACGACAGTAAATTCCTCTATTGACCGTATGCTTTTCCGGTAAACCGTAAGATCTCAATCACTTTTGAGATACCTATCCCAATTACGACTTACAATGTCTGAAATACTTTATGTACTGAGATTTACAGGAATTCTCTGTTAGAACAATCAGTAATAATTAATTATTCTTTCAAACAAGACCGTATATTGTACATTGGTTGAATGGTAGAATCAGATTCAAACACTCATTGCTATACCGAATATTCCTGGAATGTAATAGTAATCACTTTCTACGCTGAAGAAAAACTATTGAAGAGCCCTTTCATTTGCCGGGGCCAATTCCAGGGCCCGACATAATGATCTACTCACAAATCTCGACAGTAATAGAGCTGGATAACCATAAGGACTTTGTTACATTTCTGCATCATATAGGATAGCATAAAAATCGTTGGGTGGGTTCAGAAATACTGGTTTATACTTAATATTAATATTGTTACCCAATCGGCGAACTTGCGGTCGGCTGCGGGAGGGGATGGCCGATGGAGGGGGCCGTGTGGCATCGGGGTCGCACCCTCGTCGGTCAGCTGGCGCCTGCGGAAGCGTGACAGGGTGGAGAGAGGGTAAACCACGGGGGTGGCTGAATCTAAGTTTCCCCCTCCTCCTGCCGCCTGAAAGAACGCGAAGTCTACGGAATATCTTTCCTATCCACGGTAAAGAATTCTCTAGAACCATTCAGCCACCTATAAATAGAAGCACGATGCGACCAAGAGTCAGTTGTTTAGTCAGCTCTAGAGAGAGTTTTTGTACGGCAAGTTGCCGAGTGGCGAGTGTTACGTAATTCTGAGTGTTGCGTAATAATGAGTGTGGAGTGGACCTGTGACAGACGAACTGGTGGACTGTTATTGTGTGCGCTACGTAATTCTATGTAATCGGCAAGTGTTCCAACTGTAATTCGGTGGAAATAAAGAACATTTTGAGTTTGTGCAATTGGACTTTTAATTCTACGAACCCACAAAGTCACAATATTATAGTTTATGTAGATTAGACAACTGTGAAGTTCTAAAATATTTATCTACTGTAAAGTCCAACGTACGTTGAATTTTTGTAGGTTGAATATATTAAGTAATGAAGGGTTTTGCCTATATTAGAGTGAGATATATTATACAATATTAGGTACATTTTAAAATTAGTCTTATAGTAATGTTAATTTGTTGTCAGCCTAATGTAAAAGTGCATAAGATCGTCTCGAAATATTAAGTTACAACGGGTTTCACAGCTAATCATTGCTAATAATTGCACACAGGATTAGTCTGAGAATAGGGTATGATATTTTACATTATCAATTCTAATGGAATACGAAAGTGCAATATGTTTTGCATGAATAAATTAATTGTATTGTCCACCTTTGGTTAAATCAATATTTACACATATTATAACTTTTGTCTATTTGAAGTGCTGTAAATTGATCTTGGGGTCCCACTACAACCGAACATCGAGGTTAAATTTTGTATGGCAAGCCTTCCCTATCTCCAATTTCAATTTGTAAATACTTGCTTCCTACCATTTCACTGAACATATTCTACTCCCACTCTTTCTCAGCTTTTCTCATCAGCTTCACTCTTATTACCAAGTTCTCATTATTCACATCGTGTCTTCTCTACCGCAGTTTCACTATTTCATTATAAGCGCACTTTCAGTGTATGTTCATTTGCTCAACTTTTTCATTTGTGGTTTTTCCAACAAGTTTTGTACTAATTACCAAAACGTATATTTTTCTGGTTATAATTTATTACTTGATGTTATACTGTTATTTCTAACTCACTCCCATACTAATTTAAATGTAATTTTTAGTTTCTTCACTAATTTCTTTATATTTTTAAATTCACAGTTCTATTCTTTATCACCTTTCTTTCCTACTTTATTTTCCGTTCAAAGCTTACCATTATTCACCGCTGTTACACTTTATTATCACTCATTATCCCCTTCCCCTTCATCTTTCACATCTTGCTTTGTCTTATAATATGGTGTATTGCTTCCAAACTCTTTGTGTTCTTTGGTTCTCTTATAACCTGACATTACAACCCTCTTCTGTTTGCTACGGTCCTTTTCATCTTTCTATATCTTAGCTACCTTGGTTTGCTCACATTTTCTCTTTCCCACCTATCAAATATACTTTTCCTACGTTATCTTATTTTACGATTCTAACTGGTCATATATCGTTTCTTCCACAGTTATTTCTAGTTGTCCTGAGAATTGCGCTAGCACTCTTCCTAGTTGACCACATAACCTCCAACCCGTCCGTCGCAATGTTTGTTCAGTAGTGTTGTTGTTGTCGTCTTCCCTTCTCAATTGTTAACATTCCTTTTCTTCCCCTTTTCTGCTGCTCTGCCTCCTGCTTCACTATCTTCTTCCTTCGTAATACATTTTGCATGAACAATGAACATTACTGCTTACTTTTCATTGGTGATGAAAACTACATTAGTACATGTATTGGGAAATAAATGAGGGACAGGCATTATTATAGAATCAACGAACAGTTTGAAAATACGAGACCATTTCGATGTTAGATATTCTGTTATACGTTTCGCACATATGTATTACACACTACTTTATATCATATCGCGTGTTTATTATTTTAATAAATCATTATTAAAACAGATTTTTTGAACTTACTCATCACTGTTTTCGTTTGTTTAAAGGCGCCTTGAAACCAAAAGTTGTTAATGTCGTCATTTTGGATTTCTAATAACACAATAGTGGAATTTCATTAGCTGTAATTAACACGAATACTTAGAAAGAGACTATAATACTGAGCGAAATTATCCACAGTAACCTGTGAGGATCATATTTGGAAGGTCCCGGGAAGGTTCCCAGGTTTTGTGACATATGGCAGTACCGAAAGTTGGCGCGAATGTTTGTTCAAAGGAAATGTATTCCCTTGGATACTAGAGGGCTACTTGGTCACGGGCCGTTCATCATCAGAAATGGGATGCGTCTCGAAGCTTTCTACGCGTCTCTGTGGCCTGTAGTCTCCTGTGATGTAGGTCGCATTGTGCGACTTCTCCCCCTTCGTTGTTTAAGCTACACGTACAAGATACTAGAATTTAGAAAGCTAGGAGTCAACTGACGGTTGATGCCGTGCCTCAAAGCGGGTTGTTTGTAAACAACAATATCGGTGATAATGTAGAGGTTCAACATTACAAGAACAATTTGAAATCGGAGACTTGGATTGTGAAGATGTATGGAAAATTGGATTGTATTATACTTCTCGCTTTAGCATGTATTGTATGTTACTATCGCTACCACATTTGTGTTGGTGGATATTAATTTCCAGGTAAATAAATTTATGTGTAGCTATAATCTGGAAAACTTAGAAAACACATGATCGTGCAAAATGGTTTATGTGATCTTGATCCAATATATATCTCGAAAAATACGCTTGTAGCGACACGCATGGACTAGTGCATCGTGATGAAACAATAAACACTCGCAGATTTAGCAGGAGAACAAGTAATCTGTCTCAGTATTGTCTTGAATTGAAAGATAGGTCAATTATTCTCTTAACTTGAGGAAGGTAAGCTTCTTAATAGTTTTAAATTGGCGGTAGTTTTGGTCCCATCAGATATATCATCTATGAGACATGAATATAAAACAACTATTGCTCTCGCGTGAGAAGAATCTCGCCTTGATATATTCTTCAGTTCTTTTCTGCTTGCTTCTTTTGTTTCTATATTAATTTTGTGATGGGTCTGATACGAAAAGGACACTTAGTGCAAAAGAAATTTTGGGAAATGAGTTTCGCATAACATACTTTATTTCAATTTTATTTAAAACAGCTCTTCATTCTTGTTAAAGTTAAATGCACACACATACGCGCGCGCGCTCTAGCCTAACAGGAATCCTTCATGATACCGGAAAGTACGCTGGTTGCCGTGAAGTGGGACATTTATAGCCCCTTGAATTCTAGCTCCAGGAGGATGGAAGATGCTGTTATTATGCACCTTACTAGGAAAACATCGAGTGGTAGAAAGAGACTTTAGAACAGGTTCAGCAGTTTGAATACTTGGGAAGCATCATAACAGCAGATGAGAAAGTGGATCCTGAAATAAATCACACAGCTAACAGTCTATATTATAATATTAATAACACCATCATATGAAAGAGAGAAGATACCAGGAAAACAAAAATGAGAATTTACAAAACATTATATCTTCCAGTGCTGACATAGAAATGTGATAAATGGACACTGCAGAGTAATTTAGAGAGCAGACTCACTGCCACAGAAATGTAGTATTTACGCAAAACAGTTGGAAGGACAAGGAGGGATATGATTGGAATACCAGGGTAAGGGAAGTGTGTCTTAACCAAGAACCACTGATCAGTTTAATTGAAAAGAAGGTACTTGGGTGTTTGGGCCACCTGATGAGGATGGATGAGGAAAGGAAGCCTAAACAAATATTCCAGGCAATACCAGAAGGAAAAATACGAAGGGGACGACCGAGGTTTGGAGTGGCACACCTATGTCTTTGACCTGGCGCGAAACAGGGTAAAGACTCCAGCAGATCTGAGAATATTGGCATTGGACCGGACTTCATATGGAAAGTGGCTGAAGGGCCCGACTCCTGCGAGGGCATAAAGTGCAAAGAGAAAGAAGAAGAAGAAACTCAAGCTCGTATATTTCTCGGTTTTGTATTTCAACTATAATATGACTATAATAAGTTTCGTAGGGCAACATAGCAACTAGACCAAGAAATATTTTGTGTCTGTCTTTTGTGCGCGGGTCATAGACACTACCACCTAAGACATACCACTCGGTATAAGTACAACAGCAGCAGCAACAGTAGTAATATAGGTATAGGAAGAATGATTGGAGAGTGCTCAAGGACTCTCACACCTCAACCTTAGATATATTGTGTTTTAACCCTAACTCTTACAAAGGAAACCAGTAAATTGAACGCTGGAAAAATAGCCAGATTCAAAATCGTCGCGCCTATAGGTGGGCGAACACGGGGACTTCCCATGACTGGGAACGAGAGCTGCCATACTCTAACCCACTGTGCTACAGTTCTAATATAACTACAGTAATCACATACCTTCGTCATATAATATTTTGGAAATTAGGTCCCTGTGCCTCTACATTTCTCTCACACTTTTAAAGACAATTTGCACCAATATTTATTAATTCGTTTTCATGATCATGTAAATAAAACCATGCTTATCCCGTTAAAAGATAATAAATAAAATGTGAGAGACTCTAGCCATCATTAACATCATTCGACACCCAAATGTAGAAATTAACTCTACTCACATTATTGCGTGATCATATTTCCTGAAGTCCTGTTATCTTTATCGGTTTTAATTTTTTAACACGGTAAAGAAACTTAAAGATGTTTCGAGAATAGCTCAACCTGCGTAGTGTATAAACAATGCGAAACGGTGATTCTGCGGTGCTGATATGGCCAATACATCGTTCTGGACTTGTTCAGCAATGATTCTTGGAAATGTACAACTTAACACCAGAATCATTCTTACATTGATTGAAGAAAATCAGAAGGAAGGCTGTTACTATTGCCAGTATGTTCGTATAATTTCTGAAATAACTTGAAAGTAATTTGAGTTCATGGCGTAGACTTAATCTTAGCCGGCGCGTTTGAATCATACGCATATATACAGGTTATGTTAATGCCCATACATTTCTTTATTCTGTAATCCTGACCAATATATGGACGAGAACGAGAGGCCCAGGGTTAGAATTCCGCCATGACCATACTCTGACAATTTTTTTCCCAAATTTTGTTCAGTCTTCATACTGGGAAGGTATCCAAGTCTAGGCCTGGAATCTTTACTTCCCAAATTTCCTGTTTCAAATATCATGTCATTTCACGTTTTATCTTTGCCCAGCATCTGTGTTGCAAGACGAATGGCCCGTTATATAATTAGAGTGACATCTCATCTAAGCTGTTCGCAGCAGCAAAGTTAAACCAACTGTTATCACGTGATCTACTGGGGAAGATAGTTTGATTTCTCTAATTAGCTAAAGTTGGATATGATTTGATTCCTACTGAATAGAAACAGAGTAACAAAGAACTCTGCTTCAGCCAATTAAGATTACGGTACCTTCCATCCATTAAGAATCGATTCATATCTAACGTTACCCATCACTATCTTCCCCTAGCTGAGTAAATCACGTGATAAGAGATGGTTCCGCTTTACTGCTGTGAGCACTATGCCCGTCTAATTATAAAATGTCCTGTAATAAGACTGGAAGTTAATAATGTAACTCCCTTTTTCAGTTTCTTTGCTCTTCGTGCTTTTTCTCCGTGATATGAGCCCCGTTAGCAGGAAAGCGTAGCAGTGGGAGAGGGTCAAAATTCCAGGCCAAAAATAATGGCCTTTTCCCTGTCCACGACGCGTTGTGAAATTATTGTCACCGAAGCTCTTGGTTCTTCGCTGAGGGGAGTGAACTTCGGACATCAATAATTCCCAGACCCCTCTCGTGCACATCGTCTGTGGCAAGCTGTGACTGATGCAGAGTCAGGCCTTCCTCATCAATCATTCCAGCGCTCCAAACGTGTTGATCTCCATTCCTTACCTGCTGCTTTATTTTATTTACTTAAATCACCTTAATTATTAATGGTCAGAATCAATTAGTACTAACTTTGGAACTGAGAGAGAACACCTGTTAGGAAAATTGAGGTAACATTGTTATTCTAAGTTTTCTTATGGGTATACAGATGAATGCTGGGTTGTGAGGCAGGAATCGGTGGATATAATCCTAGTTCAGGAAAAAGAATCCTATTGATGTAGAATGCAACTAGGGAAAGACCTATTATGCTCCGGACTAGTGTCGGTTCGGATGAGCATAAGTGTACTCTGTCCCAAGGTCCAGCGTTTAAATGAAAATACACTTTGCTTCCTTGACTTCTCCCACCAGTTTATTTATATGGCATTTAGTTCACAGCTTGTTCGGCAACCCACTTGCTCTATACAACATTGGTATCATTCTTCTATTCCAGAGCATACGTTTCACTTTCCCGCATTAATTTGCGCGTCACTTTACGTCACCTTCCCCGGAAACGACTCAAGATGAAGTGTCGCGCCTTTCCTGGACTCTTAGCGTCCTTTCCGACCGCCGACTATCTATCCACGCCCCTTTCCTATTTCATGACTATTCCACCCGTATCACGTGATGCATAGCCATTTTGATTGGATGTTTGTTTTCCTCATATTTACCCTTACTGGTCTCTCACCCCCTCCTATATCTAGGGAAGTTCAGTTTTTTTGTCCCACCGGGTTTTGACCTTCGGGGTCATGGGGAAAAAATATTCAGACATTTTCTCACATTCCGTAGGGGAGCTTTTTCTTCTTCGGCGCCCTTTTCTCGCTCGTTTAGCTTATGTGGACACATTCTTTAGATAATGTAGTTTTTCTTCCCACAACTGCTTATAGCCTCAGGTGGCTCAGTTGCTACAGAATTTCAATGACTTATAAGTCAGTTGTTTAAGAATAAATAATAAGATTAAGGTGGAGACGTAGTAGGAACTTCTTAGACTGTCCACTATTAACCGCAATGAAATATGTTACTAAAGCCTTTCAAAACCAAGTTTTCAAAACCAAAATACGTAGTTTCAACGGTCTAAACATGCTGCAGTATATACTGAAGTTAAATAAACAAATAAGTAAATAAATAAATGAATGAATAAATAAATGAATAAGTAAATAAATGATTAAGAAAAGTAATAAATAAGTGAATAAATGAGTAATAAATAAATACATGGATGGATGGATGGACGGACGGACGGAGGGAGGAAGGGGTGGGTGGATGGATGGATGGATGGATGGATGGATG
>CM060950.1:212108138-212178138 GCA_030765055.1 Mantis religiosa
GTGAGTGATGGATGGATAGCGGGGGGGACGGACGGACGGACGACAGATGGATGGATAATTCCCATAGGAGTTTCCAAATATAAAAGCCAGGTGGAATGTAAATAAGCTTGCACCATAATTGTATTACGGCAGAAACGTTGAGGGTGACAAACTACTCCCTTTCCCTCGAATTTTAGCTTGTGTTCAGCACTCGGGCTGGGTTTTATCTACTGCTCAGTGACCTATACCTTTGCAGTTTGCATATTTTAAGTGATAATGGTTTGGGTGTAGATAATCTGAATAAAACTGGTTAGGAAAGCCTCTGTCTGATAGTAATAATAAAAGAACAACTTTGTATTCAGCACACTGAGATATCAGTTGGCCCATTTTGCTCATAAAATTACGAGAAGGAATTTATTCGATTTTAATATACTGCGCACATGATATTCACAGATAAATACATCAGCCCAGAAATTCCGAGTAGATTCTCTATTGGAAAACTGAACTTTATTAGAGTCATCCCCTATACACAGCAGAAAAGTGTGAATGTGAGTGTGGATAAAGAGTGTTTCAGAGGAAGTGCAGCGTAAACTAATATGAAAGTTCAAAGTAAGCAATTTAACATCAAGATGTGTATTCTAAGATCAAACTGCTTTTCTAGCTAACAAATATAGTTGAAAAAGAATTGAAAAATGGAAAACTCTAGGAAATGTTAAACAGCAAATTCCTTTCGAAAATGATAATATCTCAAATTCTCTATATTAATTAAACGAACTCTGGTTTGTTTTGTAGTAATATTGACGTGTCACAGAAGCAGTGCGTTTACACAACATTTAGTAGCCCACGAAAGGAATTAGTGACATTTTACAAAAAATGATTACATAAATTATGTTTATCATGATTCTTCAGTCTTTTAAAATCACACTTTCTACCGACAGTTGTCATATCGCGCGCATTCCTAACAAACTACATTGTTTTATTTTATTTTATTGAATGATTAGTTAGTAAACGTTTAAAGAATACCATTTATGTTTCCAATGTTTTCTTCTAAACTTTTGAATAAAAATACACACTTACAATTGATTTCATTGAATGCCTAAGTAAACACATAAATCTTATACAGTAGAACCTCGTTAATCCGGACCCAATGTATCTTAATATCCCGATCAACAAATGTCCGGATTTAGTGAAATGAACACCACAGTGAAAAATTGTAATGAAATTGGGGTACTGTAAAATTTTATTATAACGTAAGATACAATATGTCCACCTAATTTAAGTTACACCATATTTGTCTGGTTTGAAGAAGCTATCAACTTTTCTTTTGTGGGTTATCACAATCTCTTTCACAATGAGATCTCGAGGACTCCTCACAAAATGGTGGTATGTAGAAATCTGTTTATTGTCAGTTTTCGACAAAGTCTATTACACAATTCAGATGCTGTTTAACCTAATTTCACTTTTGACTTTTGGAAATCCACATCCTCAGCCTCAAAATGAAATGAAATGTGTAGTGTTTAACGCCCGCTTTTACTACATACGGCACCGCAGGTGATGACACAGATGATGCATGAGATGAAGATGGAGAATCGGTGGAATGAGATGGCGGGGGAAACCGGAGGTCCCGCAGAAAACCCGTCCCAACGCCGTGTTGTCCACCACAAATCTCACTTTGCGGTCACCTGGGATCGAACCCGGTGAGAGCCAAGCGGTCTAACCTCTGAGCCACGGCGTGGCCTTCCTCAGCCTCAGATTCGCTACTAGTGTCTCTTGTATTGCTTACACTATCCACAATTTCTTCTTCAGTCATATGCTAGCCTGGATCACCTTCATCTCCATCAAGCCAGTCTCGTCTACTGTTACAGCTTTCTCGCCACCCCCAACCAGTGTTTGGCGAAAGAAATTTAGCTGAATTGCATTGGTGTCTAATTCAACACCGTCATCACACAAAGAGTTCGAAATGCTGTTTACTGCACTTGCAAAATTGAAAATCATGGATCTGAAATCAGACACACATACATTCTCCATATACACACGTATGAGTGGCCCCGTTTTCCAATTTTTCGGTAATGTTCTGTTTCTCGTGCATAGTGATCGATTTATGCTTGCGTTTCCCCGATGACATTATAGGTTTACTAAACAACATTGTACACGCGATTTATTATTTAGCTTAAGAACTGAGAAAGGTAAATGTTAAATTAACCCTTCTGACAGGAGTTATAAGCCCTATCGCAGGTACAGCAAGGGTGTGGGAAGGAGGGTAGCTTAATGGACCATTGTCTTAGTGCAGTGCTATAATTTAATTTAGTAATTAATAGACATTTTTAAGGATGCTTATCTGAATTAAGCGAAATCAGGTTTAAAGGGATTCTTATTAACGAGGTTTTACTGTACTTTACTTAAACCAATTATGTGCCACTGCTTCTTTATTCTTAGTTAAAATATCCTTCAGTTTTGGCTCCTGATGTATGCCATTAAAGTTTTCTTTCAGACACACAGAGTGAAACACATAAAAATTGTAAGGTAATTCGCGTAATTCAGTAAAACATTCGCAGCCACGTTGGGACATCATATGATCTACTGTTGGTCAGTCATCACCTTACCAACTAATAACGAATTTTCCAATCCACTTACAAGAAAGGGACCTAATGAGATGATTTAGCGGGGTAGTATGCGAGGCTCGCATTCTGAAGACCCCAGGTTCGACTCCCATAAACCACCCATTTTTACTTTCTCTTTATCTTAGTTTTCCCTTGCCAGTAGGCTAACACTAGTGTGGTTTCTGATCTACTACCGTTTTCTTTCTCTCATTTGCATTTCATTCCGTTTTACTCCCACTTTCCGGTATACCTTTAGCTTACCTGGCTATGGTGGTGTCGGACAGATGTCACGCACACTTTCTTAAAGGAAAGAGTTCTTCTCATGGACAATAAAGGGCTGCTTGGTTGACAGGTCGTTCATCGCCTTCTCTGTGGCCTATAGCCTCCTGTGATTCCTTCACTTCTTTCGTTCCTTCTGGGGGTAGATAGAGACCGTAATGGATCTACGTAGTTTTGAGTAAACGAGGTGTTCCTCTTCCATGTATAAATTGAAACCCAAACTTAATCATACCGGAAAGGGTGGTTAACAAACATTTCCCTTGGTTAGGATTAAGATTACTACGGAGGGGATTTGGTACAGAAACCTGTGGTTTATTGTACCTAAGCCCGAAGTGAGGATTACCCGGGAGGAAGGATGAGGCGAGAGTAGACAGAGAGCGGCAGACCAAAGGAGTGACGACAGTGCAGAGGACACGGTCCATACTGTTTACCAATTGGAAACTCCCCGGAAAGCCAGCACGACCGGCATCCCACCCCGGTGGCCCGGAGACGGCGCACCAAGTCGGCCCATATGACAGAAACCGTCCTACCGAAGGAGGAAATGTTTACCAGGAGCATATCCTGCCATGTAGCTCTTAGATACTACCGACACTTCTACTCTAAAAGAGACCATCAGATGAGAGATGATGTGAAATGATAATGGAGGTGAAACGGAGGGACAGGAAATTCGAGGGATGTAATTAGCCTACTCAGCATTCGCCTGGCGACGCGGCAAAACCCCCAAAAAACTTATGGGTCAGGTAGGTCGACCACGGGAGTCGTACCCTTCCCGAATGCGGGCCACAGACGAAACAGCCTGAGCCATCCCGCTCGGTTTTTCTCTTAATTATTAGCAAAAATAATGGAAAAGAGAAATGAATTTGTCATATATTTTCAACCTACTTTGCTTTTTTAGAACGTAAGTTATTGTGTTATATTCATTTACGAAAAGGAGTTGAAGGAAGCACATATTTGCCACTTTCTCCCAATAGATTTTTAGTGGACGTTTTCAAAATAAGGAAGGTGTTCAACGATATGAGTAATTTTTTGAGAATAACTGAGGTATCCTATTAAGATAGAAGAGGGAGAATTAGCTGAAGCCTTTAATATGGATGAAGCAGAGATAGAGCTAGCCTCTCGTCCAAATTGATAAAAAAAGTCTAATCGATACCTTAAAAATGATCACCCCTCACGAAGTAATAAAGCATCACTCGGTGAGGTCAGCAGGATTCTGTGGGTTCCAAGAGGTAAATGACCTCGGCCGCAATCTTTCCCCTATAAAGCAATAAAGTATAATACAGCACATTAATCACGTTTCTCTCTACGTGCACAACGTGATAAATACTCATGCTGGATGGACACAGATTTGACAACGTGGTAAATCCGGTCATGCACTCTGAACCAATATATCCATGTGTTTTTATTTATTTTGTGTGGTTAATCAACTGAGGCCCTGTATTTTTCCCACTGCTACTGGGAAAAATATATTTACGTGTTTTAAACCTTTGCTTAGTAAGATAACAGCATTTTAACCAATTTTTGTGTGCAAATCTCTAACGGATTTCCATGGTTATTCTTGTATACTGTCATTTAAATTTGTCAGAGGATAGATATAATTCTGCTATTATATTTGTAGACAGGATTGTACTCCACTCAAGAATTCCATATCGAGATTCCATTGGAAATATTCGTTTTGAACTTCATGAATAAAACTTCGTTTTTGGGAAGGTCCGCGCATTTTTGAGTATGGCACAGCATAAAAAATGAAATGTCCCATAAATATAAGTTCAGCATCTTCCTGGTCCGGGGTGCCTTCAGCCTCATGATGCCAACTGAGTAGCAATCCTGAAGGAAAGGTAAATGGGTAGGGTCGGGGATTTTTTGCAAATGCGATATAACGTGATAAACTGCGAAATTGACTCAAAATGCGATATAAATATGAACTCAAAGATTTTACCAAGTAATTGTTTTTTACAATACTTTTCCTTCTGAAAACTTTAACTGAAGAATCTATGGAACTTTTGCATGTTTAGAAAGATATAAACTAAGTGACTACTCTTCTGGAATGTGGAAAGCAACCCTTCCCACTAAATTAGCTTATTGTTCCACCATTGCCCACCATTGCTCTGCAATGCATTTCGTGTCCTCTCAACAGCGTAGATGCTGAAAGATATTTCAGTAAATATAATTTGATTGTAAGTGACATGAGGACTCAAATGACAGAACAGAATCTTGAAATATGTTCACTGCTTTCATTCAAGAGCTTTATTGAATCATAAACTTATGAGTAGGGCTAGGATTTCAATGACTTTGCATCTTTTTTTTTTTTTTTTTGGTAAGCCTAAATTAGAAGTTGGTTACATATAAATGTGTTTCATAGTAAAATGCGTTAATTTAATCATATTTGTTACGGCATTTTTTGCATTTTTTATGAATATTTGTGGGATAGAGCATTTTTAGACTATTTATTGCATTTTTAATACTATTGGGTATTTTTTGTTATAATTAAGCACGTTAAAATATATCCTGAATACAGTTTACTTTTTCGTGTTTTCAAGAGCGAAGCTTTACATTTAATTATTTAACAAACTGTTTTACTTTGCCTCAAACAGTACTAGAGGTAAAATTACCTTGGGTTCCAGGAAACGGAACAAAGACTACATTCCTCCCCTTCTAAGGACCGCTAATGAACTTGCGCAATACAAACTGTTTCACCTACTTCACAAGTAGCAAGTAGCTGCATTCTTTAGCACAAGTATCAGGTGGCTGCATTCGTAGGCAGAAGGGTCAAAGCTCATTGTGTCTGCAAATCTTTTCTAAATAGCAGTGCAGAGAGGTGTCTTTTAAACAGTGTAAAGGACTGTGGTGTGAAGTTGACAAATCATTATGCCTAAACTAAAGCAAAACACTGCAAATAAATTAAATAATATTGTTAGACTTTATGGTGAAAAAGTTTTCTCCACACATGGGAATATACTTTTCTGCAAGTAATGTGAAGTACGAGTGGCAGCTGAAAAGAAGTTTACCTACTATAGACCAACATGTGAAGAGAGAAAAACACATTCGAGGACTACGGCTGCTTGAAGCTACAAGAACAACACACCAAATGTTACTTGGTGAAGCTTGCTCTTCTTCAGGTTCACCTTTCTTTGAAGAACTCTGTGAAGCATTCGGTTGTGCTGACATTCCTTTGAACAAACTGAGTAATCCAAAACTACGCGCTTTTCTAGAAAAGCATACTGGAAAGCCTGTACCAGACTATTCAACATTAAGGAAGGATTGCATGATTAAATGCTACAAGAAAACAATGCAGAAAATCAGACAAAAAGTGTCGGGAAAAAATTGGGTAAGCATATATGAATGTACAGACTCGCTAGGCCGTTATGTGACAAATGTTGTGGTGGGCACAATGGCAGAGGATGGACCAGGAGAACATTTCCTTATAAGTTGTGAACAGTAGGAAAAAGTTAATTTTTCAACAATTGGCAAAGTGTTTGACAGGTCTTTGGGTTTAATATACCCCAATGGCATTCAACATGACAACGTACTCCTGTTGTTGACCGATGCTGCATCATATATGGTAAAAGCTGCTAATTCTCTTCAAGCTCTTTACTCGAAAATGGTGCATGTAACATGCCTAGCACATGCCTTACACCGAGTTGCCGAGGAATTGCGGAGTCAGTTTCCTGAAGATGATCGTCTAATAGGATGCATCAAGGTCTTCTTAAAGGCACCTTCACGAGTTGCAACAGGCTCCTGAAGTTCCTTTGCCTCCTTCACCAGTTGTGACCAGATGGGGAACCTAGATAGAAGCATGCAACTACTACTGCGAGAACATCGAAGTAGTGAAAAGAATCATTGACATGTTTGATAGCAGTGATGCGACCTCCATCAAACTCGTGCAGGAACTTATTTCAGACAGTGAACTAGCAGGGAAACTTTTGTATATAAAGTCAAATTTTGAATTCCTACCTGGTGCTATTACGTGCGTAGAGAAGTCAGGTGTTAAGTTAGTGGAACAAAGAGAGTTGGTAAAAAAAGTGGCAAGTGACTTAGAAAATGTGACCGGGAAAGAGGGGAAGGATGTAGCGAAAAAATTAATGCTCGTTTTGAAAAAAAATAAAGGGTTTGTCTTCAATTGCAGATGTTCTGTCGGTTGAGAAATTTTCTGTGGTAGATTTACCAGGAGTAAATTAAAGAATTTACTTTAAATGTGCTCCTCTCGTCTCAGTGCAAGTGGAAAGGAGCTTCTCAATGTACAAAGCATTGTTAGCAGATAATCGGCAGTCATTTTGCTTTGAAAATCTACAGATGATATTTATTGTACATAATTCAGGACTCATAAAATGACCGCTTACATATGTGCTAATAAAATAAAATAGAAAACCTTAATAGTTGTGCACCTGTATAAATGTTTAAAATAAACTTATTCTTTGGATATTTCATATTATTTTCTTTTGATTTTATCTTCCAAAACATAAGTATTTGCAATTTAAAGGGCATTTTTTACATTTTATTAGGCATTTTGTGAGATTTTTTAGGGCATTATTGCATTTTTAAATTGCATTTTAAGTATTGTTGGAGGCATTAAAATCCTAGCCCTACTTATGAGTTATGGGCTAGGCAAATTTTGTGCAATTTTTGTTTATCGTGCTAGTTTTACATCAGTATTGATTTCTTTCTTGTGTCATGCAGTATGCTTTAGTCTGTATCAGCTTGTTCTATATTTCTGTGTATTGCTTTAACCTATATTAATGTAAAATAAATTGACACTTTTAACTCACTGTCATAAATAACTACATAAATGAGTTTCAAATAGCATATAAATAATATTAATATTCATCATTTAAAAAATCAACTCAAATTAACCTTTTCTCAAAATGCTATAAAGTGCTAAATTGGAAATGTATAAATGGTACAAAATGCTAAACTTAAAAATCCAAATGCTTAATTTCTGATTTTAAAATGCCAAATATCACTACCCCAGTAATGGGTAATGTCTCTTAAGACCAGATAGTCTGTGCGCTCACCCTTGCCACCAGCCCGCACTGCTCCGTGCCCTTGGCGGCGGCTGCAGTTTGTTGTGCCTTTTAAATGTAATTGTTCGAAACGTATGTTGCCGAATTTGTACGTAATTTGGTATTTTTGACCTTATAGTTCTCTAAGTAATACTTGAAGTGAGTCTGTGGTCATATACAGGTCAGCTTTGGCAAGCGTTCCGAACATCAATATAGGTTGTTGAGGTCTACAATTGAGATCTAAAGCATTAATTATATGGAAAAAACAACCTCCTCTGTTTACCAGTGCACTTCTCCAATTATTTTGTGCAAAACAAAGTAATTGTGACAAAACGAGCAGCGGCTTTCCATAGTCCGCCCTCTCTAATCGTCGAAGTGTTGGTTTGTGTGTCAGCGTATTTCATCGTTCTCGTCTATATTGTGGCTAAGGAGGCGCTATTATCTCAAGGTCTGCCTCGACGAATACCTGAAAATGGTTTATGGAGTTGGGCTACGGCAGGAAAAGGAAATAGGGTTCTTCTTGAATGAAACTTGAAATGTAGTTTTGATGTCGGTATTGCTGGTTACTAGAATATCTGAAAGATCTCTCAAATTTAGAGAAAGAATTCCGATATAACAACCAAGTGGGATGGCTCAGGCGGTTTTGTCTGTGGCCCGCATTCGGGAGGCCCGGGTTTGATTCCCATGGCCGAACTACCTGTCCCATGGGTTTTTTCCTGTGTTTGCTCGTGTGGCCAGGCGAATGCTGGGTAGATTAATTACATTCCTCGAGTTTCCTGTCTCTCCATTTCACCTCCATTATCATTTCATGTCATCTCTCATGTGATCTCTTTCAGGGCAGAAGTGTCGCGGGTGTCTCGGCGTTGCATGGCAGAATGATATGCTCCCGGTAAGCATCTTCGTCCTCCGGCGGGACAGTCTCCGGGCCGACCTGGTCGGCCGTTTCAGGAACGCGATTGTCGGGATGCCGGTTGGGCAAGCCTGCCTGAAGTATTCCCAACTCTGGCGGTGGCCTCCGGTCCCCACCCGGACTGGGGATTGTTTCAGGGCTACGGTAGGAGGGATATTGGTTGTAATGGACTGATGGGAAGTTTCAAGCTGGTAAATGGACCCTGCATCCTGGACTGTAGTGACTCAGTGTAGGCCGCCCTGTGTTTCCTCTAGCCTCATCTTCCCTCCCGGGGATGCCTCGCTTGGTGCATAGGTACAAAAGATCAGTCTGGTCGAAGTGCCGAATCCCTTCAGGATTCTATCCCATCCTATTCCATCCGATATAATATGAATAGATTGCGTAACACAAATAAACTTTGCTCTAAGCTTTAAATAACACTGGATTATTATGTCGGTTTCCTGTACTGCGCTGTACTTTGAACAAATTACACAGCGTTTGTTCGTGCTGGTGCTGCTGTGTGATGTAGAATCGCCCTGCAAGTGATTTCACCGGACCCACTTCCCAACACTAAATTAAACACAATTTTGGGAAGCCTCTGAATGGTCTGTGTCAAATAAGTATTTACTGAACTGGCTATTTCCCTTTTCGGGTTTAGCTTTATTGGAGCTAACGGCAGTCAATAAATTCGTTGAAGGACGCTTCTTTCTCTAAGAAATGGTAAACTCTCGCTTGCGACACACAAAAACCGCATTTATTGTCCTACGCCAAGAATATAACGAAAGGTTTGGCGAAGTTATTCTGTTGCTTTTAAACCGAAAACTTACAGATTTCCCTGCTTAACTATGCCTATGTTAACTGATCAAGGGCTCCAGTGTCAATCATTGGGATAAAATTGTAGAAATTTGCAACTATAAACAATACTTAATTGTTAATAACTTCTTAATCAATATACGATTTACATTCCTTTCTATACCAAACTGGGCGACAGGAAAATAACGCTAAAATGAAAGTGATATAAAGAAAGCAATAAAGTTTAGGCTACAAGCAAGTATAATACACTGAAATTCTTGGCATTAATGTATTGGATTTCGCACGAGTTCATGAGCCCAAACATTATAGTAATTTCTCTAAATACATGCCAGTATGTTTTCTTAAATAATTTTAAAACAAAAATAGGCCCAAAATAACCACAATATTGAATGCAAGAGAAAAATAAATACTTTTCTCATAAAATACCTTTTGTGTTACAAAGAAATACTTAAAGTAATATCTACATTGAATGATTTTGAGATTTGTATTTTCAGAACATTATGTGAATTTGCACATCATCACGTTAAAATATTTTGTAAGAGCGAAAAATTTAATTGCAGAATAACTGTAGTCGACTTTATCGAAAATCATGGCTTCTATTACCTTCAAGTTTTATCCGTTTTGTTTATGTGAACTAACATTTAAATTTCCGGAGTTGATGTACTTCTTAATGGCCAGAGTTGGCACGTGGAAGATATAAGTTTAGACACCCTAGTCACAAAGCGTCGTGTTACCTGAGTTTGGTAGTCATGCCAACCGTTGAATTGTTGATGAAGTCGCGTGACGCACGATCAAGGAAACGATTGTGTTTCGTGTATTTATCAGTGCTGGCAACACATTAGTACGTTCACGTGACAGCTGCGGACAGTGGCGTAGCATAAAACATGAAGCTGTGGTAGGTAATTCAAATGCAATATTTATACTTCCTTTTAGGGGAAAGCTTATTGTCCTTTATCATTTATTAAACAAGCTTCTAGGCGTGCATCAGTGGAAAGACCGAAATCCACTTATTCATACTTTATAAACTGTAGGACGTACATGAATTAGTTGGAATTTTATAATATTTATACACAATTACAATGTATATTTTAAAAGTAACTTACGTAATGACTCATGACTGAAAACCTTTCGTCCTCCATGATTAATGCGAAGGCAACCAATGTTGGTTCTGTCCAAGTCCTATCTCATTTCTTTAGCTTATGGGAGACGTTGGATGATAAATATAAATGTATCATCTGTCTCAAACTAGAATGCTTATGTTGGAAACATTTATAGGAGACAATGAGAGACAGAGATACTTTAACGGAGCGCTCTTAGGTTCTGGTTGGTGAGGGTGTTTATAGAGTCAGCAGCTTAGGAGCTTTCCGTTAAAGTATCCCTGTCTTTCTTTGTACCCTTCCATATGTTTACAATAGAATCGTTCTTATTTGAGACATATTATACTGGCTTGATTGTAAGATTTATCTTAATCTGTAGTGCCTCCTTTATAATAATCAAATTGAATTCTCTAACGTTCTTCGTTTAGAGTAGAGAAAAGCTTCAATGTTTCGGTGCTAATTAAATGCAATTTTATGGATTAATGGAATTTAGGCAGCACATTTAATTAAAATAAGGACATTCAGTGCATTAATCAAGCAGCCATAAAAAACCTTCAGCCTGAACCAAGAAGACCAATGACATCTTGATAGGGCCCAACTAAGCAGATACAATAATAAATTAGGTGTTTAGGGATGGCGAGCATGCCAAGGCAGCTCAGGGCTATTTCCTCTTCAGCCTAGGATTTGTTTTATTGCTTGAATGGGCAGAGTCTTTTGGCTTAATTTGGTTGTGACAGGACTTTGTTGTGGCGAAATTAGACTTACTATTATGACTATCTTGATAACAATAGCTATCTCGTCTTGTGCCTATATATAAACTATAAAAAAAATTCTTGATATGTATTTAATCATTTATATCTTTTATTTTTTATTATTTTTTTCATCCTGTATATAATATATTTTGACTCCGTTCCCCGGTCGCATCCATTGGCATTCTTCGCGCTTGGTTACCTGCTTGCTTTATCTGTCGTGAGGTTTTTGCTGTGTGTGTGTGTGTGTGTGTGTGTGTGTGTGTGTGTGTGTGTGTGTGTGTGTGTGTGTGTGTGTGTGTGTGTGGTTTTTTTCCCCTTGTTCCATTTATACCCCGCCTTTAACTGCTATGGTCATATCGGCGGCCGTTTTCCTTTGGAACATACTGAAGGTGTTAACTCGTTATCTTTTGGTTTTTAATCATTAGATGACGCACACATTCACACTCTCATTCATACTTCCAGACTCTGAGGAATTATCTTGGTCGGAGAAAAATCCCCAACCCCAACGCCGGGATTCGAACTCGGGACCCTAGTACGGCAGGCAGGTGCTCTACCAACTGAGCTACGAGGCCAGCCTTTTGCTGTGTTTGTTCGGCTCTTTCAGGGCTTTTTCGGTTTGTTATGTTTTTCTGTTTTGTAGTTATATGTTCATGAGGGTGTTTATGTGCTGTTCTATTTAGGCCTTTTCTTTTTCTTGGTGTTTGTCGTGACTTTTATTAGTGTTACCAGTGGAAGATTCTTTTCTTTTGTGTTTGGTGTTATGGTTTTCATTTTTTGTGCTGCGTTAATTAGTTTCCTTCTACATTCTCGGGTATGGGCATCATGTATGTATTTCAGCATTAGTTGAGCGATGTGTTGATCTATTGGTTTTGTGTGTGTGTGTATGTGTGTGTTTGTGTGTGTGTGTTTGTGTGTGTGTGCGTGTGTGTGTGTGTGTGTCTTGATATATGGTGTTGCTGCAGTGATTCAGCAGTAGTTTGTACACTGTACGTGAACACCTACTCTCGAATGCTTGTATTTTCAAAATTCTCTTAATGGTTATGAGCGGCATTGTTGCTACTGCTGCGTAGGTGAGGTTTGGATGTAGTAGATATATGTAGAGCTTTCTTAGGATCTGTGGTGATAGTCCTCGTTTATTCAGCTTGGCTAGGTACGTAAGTGTGGAGTGGATTGGCTTTGTTTTTCGTAGGACTTCGTTGTAATATGGTGCTATGGCGAGGTTGTTTTTAATTTTGACTCCCAAGTATTTGGCGGTTTCTTTGCATTTAATACGTGACTTGTTGGATCTTAGTAAAGCGTTTTGTGTCTATTTTTCATTCGCTTTTTAATTACTATGGACTGGGTTTTTGGATGTCAGCCAAGCAGAAGATATGGGTCAAACAGATGTTACTCCAAGTTCAATGCGGACCATTCCAAACCTACTTCGTTCTAACGGTCCATACGGCAGATATTTACTGGGGAGAGAACCAACCGTTCCAGCAAGGGAAGGAAATAAAATACCACGCATCCTATACCGATCGGCCATTCTATCTTTCTAACGTTTTTTTAAAAACACACGAAGTACAGTAGCAGCAATGCGTTTTTATTTTGGGGGAACATTTAAAATAGAAAATACACGTACAGGATTCAAAAACTTTTCAACAAATTGATAATGTATTCAGACGAATGTTCAGTGAAGTTATTGATACAAAGCTGCAGAAGACGTTTCAAAACTTTTTAGGCCGTTGTGATATTTGCGACAGAAAAACATACGTTGTAATCAACATATGTGTTGTTAAAAGATAAGATCAGTGTTACCTTTTTCTTAATATTTACGTACTATTGGCGCAATATTTATATGGGATGGTAGGTACGTCCACCATTTTCACATCCCCATCATGTGGAAGCGCGCTCACATCTACCCAGTAAACGCGTGCTATGGCCCACCAGAACACGACAGGTTTGAAATGTTCCTAACACTGTATTGTGGCGTTACAAAACTGATTTTTCATAAAACATAGGTTGACAGCCTGTAACGTGTATTAGATTTGGAGTTAATTAACCTGAAGATACTTCAATGTATATCAGCTTATTTGTCTGTATTGTTTTAAGTGTAAGCACTTTTCTGAATCTCGGCCAGGGTGAGTTACTTGGATAAGGTTTTTTCCGGGTTTTTCTCTTATCCTGAGACGAATATTGGTTAACTCTAAGCTCTATGGACCCTGGGATCATTTGAGCATCATTTCACCCATTCCATTCATCGTCCGATATTACGTAACGTTGGAGGACGTAAATTACAAAAAAAAAGTGTAACCACCTTTCTTACAACCCTAATATGATTTCCTACAGTCAAAAAAACTGTAGACTTTTTATTTAAAGAAATTATAATGTGTGGACATACTTAACTTTCCATGAACACTCTTGTAAAAATATTCTTATAAACGTTTATTCTTCTATCTACTTCATGTTGACATTAGCGTTCGTAGAAGTCGTTCTATTACATACTCATTTATAGGTACAATGACATGGTGAGCTAGGTGTACCCGGAAGTCCTAAGACTTCCCCTATGAATACCCGGAAGTGTCTGAGGGGCTCTTTCAAATAGGACGGTGCCTAGTTACAAAACCGCACCCCCCCCTGCCAATTATAGAGCGGAAGTGATACGCCACTTACAAGTGCTAAACCATCCGGGAAGACTACCGATATCCTCGGTCGGGCCGCCAGTGTTCTAGCACACCGTGCTACTAACTCTCCAGGCAAGCACCGGAGACGTTGAGACGTCTCAAAACCCCTTCTGCTAGCGAACCAGACAGACGTTTCCAGTACACATGGGTTTAGATAACCACTGCCCCGCCGAAGCCTACCCAACCCAAACATTCCCTTTCGGGGGGGGGTTCGGAAAGTTTGACTTGATATACTTCTAATAACGTCAGAAGTGCTGAGAGTTCGCTGCGGCCGCACCACGTCAGCTGAAGGGCACGGATCCTCTCCTCTATAGAGATACAATTACAATAGGATAATAGAGTAGGCTTAAGTGAGAGAGCTGGCCGCTACGTAACTTTGGTATTTCATTCTCTTTGCACGACCAAGAACAACGAACAAGGCTTTCTGTTTGTGAAAAGTATAAGTATTGGTAAATTTAAACCTAATAGCAATTATCTTTAAAATGGTTATCTCCATAAATAGGATGGCCGCGCCGTGGCTCAGTGGTTAGACCGCTTGGCTCTCACCAAGGCGGCCCGGGTTCGATCCCAGGCAACCGCAAAGTGAGATTTGTGGTGGACAGCACGGCGCTGGGGCGGGTTTTCTCCAGGACCTCCGGTTTCCCCCGCCATCTCATTCCACCGGTGCTCCATCTTCATCCCTCGTATCATCAGTGTCACCGCCTGCGGTGACGTACGTAGTAAAAGCGGGCGTTAAACACTACACATTCACATTCCATAAATAGGTTATTTGACATAAATTGCGTGCTTTAACGTGACCTACATTTCTGTGTAGTAAGATTCTACCTATCTCTTTAGATTTACCAGTTACTCAAAAGTCATTCAGTATGAGTTGAATTTCAGAGTCTACTCTCAGAAAATTCAAGGTACGCATTCCATTTTCGACGAAATTCCGGCACAGCCGTGACGCTGATGTGATCTTAGCTATTGACAGGGTCGTTAATAAACAAAACACGCACACAACCAAGCAAGTTGGTTTGATCCCCACTGACCGTGCACTCCCCCTGGTTACTTAGACTAATGAGGAGTTGGCCATCCTCACACCACGGTTTTCCTGTCTCTCATACCTTCTCATCCATTTTAGGGTTGTAAGACCCGGCTCGTTCTAGGTCGACCCGGCCAGGCGAAGGCCTGTAGGCCCGGGTGTCTTCCCTCGCGTCGTTCCCAGGATATTCTTGATGCGCGGTGGATGGGGGCCTATAAGTGCGGGGACGGGCAGCATCGGAAGCGTTCTTACTGAAAACGATAGGGATCCCGCACATGCTTGCGCCCGCCGTCATGCGGATGTGGTCGTACTTCGGATGTTTCCCCTAATCCCTCCCTCCTACCGCAGTGTGAGCTCTAAATTCCTACGTGTGTGCTTTACTTTTCACAAACGTAGCTTTTTGTGAAAAAGCTCCTTTTGGATTTAGGAGACCTCAAAACTTGAATTTGCATTTAAATCCCGGTATTTAATGTTTGATTGGAATGTAGTATCTTCTGTACGTACAGTGTACATACGTGGTAGAGAATGTAGCAAGTTTTAAGCTACACATGCACATTTAATAGCCAATTTTGATATACTTGAGAATTACTTTTAATAAACAGATGTTACACCTCATATTTGTTTCTGAATTAAAATAAACTCATTACACCTTATATTTAGGTAGATTGTACAACCATTTCATTTAACGCTTCCAGAACACGTATAGTTGTATAACGCAACACAGCTAAGTTTAGGGTACTTACGTCCCTCGATATTTACCAGTTATAAAGACTGACCAAAACCTATCAATGACCTCATTAGGTATGATGGTTCGGATGGGATTCCAACCACGGACCTCTCAATCACAGTTCCATTTTAATCTTACTCAAGCAATAATATGGTTCATGACTTGCAAGTCTGCAATGACGGCATATGCTAACTACTAAAGGCCGGAAGGATGTATGCTCGCATACGATACAAGTTAGCTGGACACAGAGTATGAATGCCATCAGATCTACAGCACGGCCATCAAATGTGCATACGTCGAAAACAACGTAACGTAGTACTCTGGGAACTAGTGAAGCATTGCCTTTCAAGTGTATGCAGACGCAAGGTCAAGGTGTGCGCAACTGTTTTGTTTCCTCTCACAGTAAGAGGTTGTCATGCTCAGGCTATATCAACGTTCAGTTGTTTACATGTGCGAGCAAAAATATTACAGTTCATGTACAATATACCTATGGAAAACGCACACGCCTCAGCCTTTATCAATAACCAGACTTCGGATTGCGTACACCGTAGCAATCAACGTACGCGCACACGTACTATACAAGGTCAGGCGGGACATCAAAAAACGTCGGTGTCAAAAAGTATACCAAGGTGCTGTGTGTGTACACTCCGATACGGATACAAAACGTAACCTACGTTACAATAATATGCCATCTTTCTCATTGCTTTCGTTGCGGGAGTTACAGTGAACAACCATGTTCGTTCGTAAATTGTCGAATGCGAATTTTCTGCGCCTCTCACTGAACAATATAAAATAATGGGAGAAAGTTCGTTCAGTGTCACCTGACGTTAATGGTGCATATGAGTAGTACAAATCATATTCATATGTTTGTCCGAGACTTAGTTTATTTTTTATATTACGCAGCACTGAAAATTCAGTATTTTTGTGTTGAATAGTGGACAATTCATTTTTTGTTCGTTTAGTAGGTGGTGCATTCTGTATATTGTGAATTTTTGCAGCCACCTCCTGGACTGCTTTTGGACAGCTCGAAAGTACATTCTTTAAGCTGTTTAATGACTGTTGATAATACTCAAAACTTTTGATTTATAAAATGGTGATTGTCCAATAACTGTTGTGAAAGTAATGATATTAATAGAATATGTCAAACACCTTGCACTCCCTGAAAGACAGATCTACCTGCGTGGGGAGCAGTAGTTGTAATGAAAGCAAAGCTGCGCGTTGCATACCGGACTATTCCTACGTGTAGTCCTAGAGATTGACGTCAGCAGTTATATACTGCGAGACTCGATAACGTCATATCCCTTTAAAGGTGTACGGACTCCGATGTCTGTTAATTACTATTCAACGCGCCCATGTATTACATATTTTCGTACAAAATAAAGTATGTATTTTATGGAATCAAGTAAAGGAATGGAACAGCTGAGACATATTATTAAAAATTCTTAAATTACGCATATTAATATGAGGAAAAATTTTGCTATTTTAGGTCCTTATTTAAACTAGTGGTACTACCATCCAGTAGTACTCTCTTGTGCCTTTTAATATCGGCTAACATTTCACTGTATGAACAACAAATTCATACGCTGTTGTATATTTTGTAACACAAACAACTAAATAAGCTGTAAGGTTACAAAGGTTTACACATTAGCTATACAGAGTGGAAGGTATTTAATGCAAGATGCGTTAAGAGAGCATTCTACAAGTTGAATATAATATATTTCTTTACAATTTTATTCGCTAAATTATGGAATGGAAGGGAAAAGAATCCGCCACAATTTTAGAAGGACCTAGAATGTCAATGGTTCAGAATGTCGAGATGGCTGCTATAGCAACGGATGTGCATACATCTTCCTATCACATTTTGCCCTTTTCTCGGAAGCATAAGAGTTTAGCCAGAAATTGAGATAGAAATGCTACACTACAATAAACTTGAGGTAGCAGCTGGGTAAAGATGTACACTAAATGAATTAGACTGTTACCAATTCTGAAAGGATACTGAGCTGATGCTACACATTTCCAGCCATTACTGGTACATGTATCAACAATTAATTTAAGGTGCATATTGTCGCGAGCCGTTATCTACAAACGCACGGCTTGTTTACACAAAGGGATTAATAGGCGGGCAGTATGGAAACAAAGAGCGGGTAAATAAAAGTAGAGCAGATAATTAACAGACGGATAGTGTTTCATGTAGGTAAAGAGCTTGCATAAACAGATAAACATAGCGCCGGAAATAAAAGACTTGCTGACAGATATAATTACACTCTAGAACAGTCGAGTTTTATATGGTGGCATGTTAGAAAAACTTCCATAACAGTGTCGAATTATGAATAAGGTATTTAAGGAAGTGACGACTCGCCAAGAGTGAGTTGTAAAACGAGAGTGGTCGCCAGAAGTAAGCAGAGAACCGCTGAGAGTGTTGTTGTAACGAGAGCTGTTTGTTATTGTCATCGACCTTGGAAGATTGTGTTGTATATGTGATTTAATGTTGTTACGTGAGAATTAAACGGTGTATTTCTACGGAAATAAAAAAAAAAACATTTAGACTTTCGGCAAACTGGACTTTTAATTCTACGAACCCACAAAGTCACAATTGGTGTCAGAAGTGGGATATTACAACCATGGACGCGGCATTGGAAAAGATTTTGGAGAAACTGATGGAAATGAAGGCCGAACGGACCTCGGAATTGAAAGCGGGAAATAACTGCCTGGCTGCGGAACTGACAGAAATGAAGACGGCGAATGACAACCTCGCTGCGAAAACAGAAGCGGCAAATAACATCCTGGCCGCAAAGTTGAAATAATGAACACGGCTAACGACAACATCACCGAGAAGATGGAAGAAATGAAGGCCGAATTAACAGCGAAGAAGGAAACGGCAAACAACAAGCTGGCTGCGGAACTGAAGGAAATGAGAATGGCGAATTCTGGCCGAGAAGAAGACAGAATTGACCACGGAGATGAAAGCGGCAAACGAGACCCTCGCCTCAAAGTTTGAAGAGCAGTTGACCGGCGTTAGGGATGACGTCACCGAACTGGAAAAGCGGATTGGAGAAGTGAACGAGCGCGTCGAAGACCTTGCGAGCCGAGTAAACGACCTGGAGTGAAAGTCCGACATCAACACAAAGTCCCTGAGCGCCATGATGTAGGACGTCGTCGGCAGGAGGTTAAAGGATTTAAAGGTTGACGCGCCAGGAGGCGACATAACATCTGCGTGCGTCAAAGCTCCCAAAATACAACGGCGCGACAACGTTCGAAGTCTTCCGCCGTCAATTCGACATGGTGACCAAACACAACAAGCGGTCGCCAGAGCAAGAGGCCACACAGTTAATAGCCAGTCTCCAGGGGCGGGCCGCGGAACTTCTGAACGCGGTCCAGACAGCGGCGGCGCCCAAGGGCATCTGGGAAGCCTTGGGGAACCGCTCTGGAAACCACCGCTTAGCCGCAGCATAACAAAGCCAGCTGAAATCAAGGTCGCAGCAGCCAAGGGAGAACTACAGGAGTTCGCCCTGGCTATTGAGCAGCTGGACAGCAAATCCCTAGTCGAACTCCCACCAGAGTTCGTAACCCGAGAGGCTGCCTGTACTTTTGTCGACGGAGTTGAGTCCAGAGGTTCTACTCCCATTAGCCTTGAACCCGTAGGAACAAGACCCGGGCCTCTTGCAACCAGGGAGTTATCCGAGCTATCCCTAAAAGGGCGCCCGGCATCCTCCGTGGGGCTTTCCATTAGGGCAAGACCTAGTTTCCTAACAAGCTCCCCATCTGGTCCTGGGAACACAAGACGGGACGGAAGTGGATACGCCACTTACGCGCGTCAACCTCAAGGTGAAGACTACCGATATGACCTCGGTGGGGCCGCCTGGTGATCTAGCACACCTTCTACTAGCTAAGCAGGCTAGTACCCGGAAACTTAATGGCTTCCCTCAACCCCGTCCGAAGACGTACCCAATCTCCCACGGGTATCGGGAACACACTGCCCCCTCGAGACCATCCCAATCCGAACAACTCCCGAAGGAGGGGCTCGGCTGTTCGACCCGAGGTTCCTCTAGTAACGTCAGAGGTACCACGAGTGCTAAGGGTCCGCAGCGCCCGCACTTTGGCAGCTGAAAGGGACGGATCCCTTCCCCTACGGGATGTCGACGGAGTACGAGACACGGAGATTCGTCAGCGTCTAATGCTCGGCGATTACAAGGCCATCCACGAGGCGCTAACGGCAGCACTAAGGATGGATGCGGCCAAGGTGACGGCTATCCCGACGTCGCGAACCAGGAGTATCTGCTATAATGGAGTCAGAAGACCAGTAGTGGGACGCCGCGAAGACCTAGTGGCCTGTGTTGGGGGTGTGGAAAAATAACTAACTGACTGACTGACTGACTGACTGACTGACTGACTGACTAAATAACTAACTACTAACTAACTAACCAACCAACCGACCGACCGACCGACCGAATATATACTAAGGTATTGTTTATGGTGTAAGGATCCTGAATGCAAATTATATCAAAATTAGATTCATTTATTAAATTTCGTATCTCAGCCATTACTAATTTACTTCTCTGGTCGTTAACTTTGGAACTTTTTAAATTTCTATGAAAATTATGGATTTCAGTCAACATGGAAATATATGAAATTTATTAAAAGTCAATCACATTTGCTATATGCTGCAAGACGCCCTTCATTTGCCTGATAATATTCCTTTATCGTGTTGGACATGTTTTCTCCAACTAATTTACTAGAAGATGTACTTTGATTCATATGGTTAGAATTACTTGACTGGTTTGATGATCTGGAAGATTGAGCCTTATATTTCTTCATACTGATGGTTCCGGATGATGAACAAAATTTATTCTTTGATTCAAAAGCAGTACCTTGTACTAGGGATTTAAGAACATTATTATCATGCCTTGTGGATGATGATTTAAAGGAATTATTTGTGAGGGAATACGGCGTATTTTTGAATTGTGTATGTGTACGGCAATTAATACCTTTTGGTAAGTTAGGAGTAATGGATTTAGGGTTCTTAAGAGTGATTGATTTAGCATTTACAACACCGTCTTATCTAATATGGACATAACAATGGGGCCATGGTTGATTCGGATATATTCATATCTTCCCATAACATTTTACAAAATGACTATAAATTTCTTCCAAATGGAGCTCTTCATTTCTCCTTTCAAAAACTGTATTTAATAAACTGAGAAGTTTTTTCGTATCTGTGGTAACATTACGAACCTATGGTTCCATTCTGTCAATGGCATCATCCAATGGGAAAAGTATGGATTCACCTTTATCATGTATCTTTCTTATGACATGCTGTAATGCAGCCAATAATATCTAAGACTCCTCCAATCTACTCAACTGCATTACGTTTTCAATACCATTATTAAAATTTACTGGAAACTGGGATGAAATATTAGACTTTTCAACGCCATATTGGATAGATATAACACATTCTTTTTGTGTGATATACATAATAGCATCATAATCAACTGGTATTTTGATAAGATGAATTGATTCAGCTATTGAATTTGCCGGGTTCTTAAGTCTTGTTACAGGTTTGGGAATAATTTCATCTACATATGATTCTATGTTTTGTTCCGGTTTAATGATTCGCAATATCGCCAAAAATTTTGTTGATCCTCTGGTTTGGTGGTAAAATGGTTTTTCTGATGTTTCCGGTGAGAGATCTGCTGTATTATAGTGATGTTCAAGGTAATAATCAACGAGCGGCATACAAGTAACGGAATCTTCGCTTTTCACAAATTGAATGTCTGTTTGTACTCCCTTATCAACTAATAACGATTTACTCATTTGCGAAAACTTTAATTCATGCTCTATAGCTCTCTTTAAATTTCTCTTAAATTTCTACTGAGACTATTTCTCTTTGGTTTCTTGTTAGCCTTTTTAAAAACACAATTATCTACTAGTCGTAATTTGTACGATTTACTGTCCTCTCCCAAAACAGTTTATACGTTGGACATTCATTTGTTTCCACCGCACTGTTTCTTCCTCAAGCTGCGAGGACTACATACTGCCGCTTGTTTGCTCTTAGAACAATATTTTCGATTATGTCCAGCCTCACCATAGTGGCCACACACCTGCTGTTTGGTACAGAATTTCGCGACATGACCAAAATCTAGACACTTTGCACATTTTACCACTGATATAAAGTCCTTAACATTTACTGACTAGAAACCTATGTATAACCCATCTTTTCCCATTATATGTTTTCTTAATTTGGATTCCACTTCCGCCACATGATGAACAGTTGCCCTATCACGTCTACCGGTTTTAAATATCAAATTAAAAGGTCTTTCGAATTCTTCAATTCCCACAAGATCTTCAAAATTCTGTTTATAAACGTCTTCTTTGATATCGTTTTCCTTCATTGATGATATTACATCATGCATAATGAGAAGGAGATTCCACTTCTTTTGTTTCTGGATTTTTAAATATTATCCTTTCCAATTATTGCTTGTTACTATGTTATTCACATCCTCTTCTGTTTCTGTCTCTATTACAACGGCGTTGTTTCCTCCAGGACGAAGATTACATATTTTGATTTTCTCCACTGCTGGTTTCAATGTTGTGGCTATAATTTTGTGTACTTCTCTCGCATCCCCATTATTTGTGGAAATGATAAACAGGGCATGTTTCTTTGTATGTACAGTTTGCTGAAACTGTAATGTCTCCTGTGAAGGTGCTGGTGCTGATACTACTTGTGCATACGACGTCGCAGTTTCCTTTGTTGCCTAACTTTTCTCATACAACTCCTTATACAGCTTTACTTCTGCTACCAATTTACAATGTTCTATATTAATGGATTCAAAATCCTTCTGAAAACTTGCAATTAAAGCAGAAAGTGTCTTTTTCTTATCCACACTAATCTTTGCACTACCATTTGTAAGATTAAATTCTGCTAAGGAAGAATGAAAACCACTGCTCTCGCGTCTATATTCCATTTTATCTTTTCTTCTGGATTCTCTACGTTCCATAATAGGTGATCTTCTGAAACTTTTTGATGGTGTAAAAACATCTCTCTCATTATCTCTGCCAATATTATCCTTCCGAGACGCACTGGCCTGCGCCACTTTATACAAACAGAACAACTTACTTCCTCTCTATTATATCAGCTCCAAAAACAGAAATAAAGAATTCTTAATCAGACGCCCCAAAGTTATACTACTATTTTGATATGACGAACGGGGGGACCTTACTACTACTCGCCAAATCCTGCCACCTCCTCGGGTATCCTAATACACTGACACCAATCCGAACAAAATTGCCGTTTTTAGCCAAATGTTCAAAAACTTTCGCTGAAAAACCTTTGGAACTTTATTTTATAAATATTCTCAGTATTCTAAAACTATTTTCTCGTACTATTTCCACCAAATAATTCTAATATCTCTATTATCACTATCCACTAACCTGATTCCTGACTGCTGCTATTGGAGACGTCCGTCCTGCTCGGTAGCAGGAGCAAGAATGAGGATGTGGACAGCCGGGACACCTGGAGAGAGACTGCCCACACCAGGAAGACAGCCGGAAAACGAGTAAGGGCCGTCGTGGAGAGCGACACGTCGGCGCCATCACCACCATTCCCTCGAGTGACACTGCGCGCCGTCTGCCGTAAGAATGACAGCCTCATCGCGGAAGGTTGGGTGAGAGAAAGGCCGTGCCACGTGCTGGTGGACACCGGGGCGGCCGTGACCATCATCAGACCTTACGTGGCCAAGGGTTTGCCAACGAGGAAGCCGAGCCGACCATACCAGGTTGTGGCGGAATTAGGTGACACCTTGCATGTGGAGAAGGAGCCCCTATTGAAGTTGACCTTGGCACGGAGTGCCGTACGACTGTGGGTGTTCGTGACAAAGGTGGCTGAGGAGGTGATACTAGGACTGGATGCCCTCAGGAGCCAGGAAGTGACGGTCGACGTCGGCAGGAAGTTCCTGCGGCTTAATGGAGAAAAGGTGATACTTCGGCAACCCGAAGAACGCCGGGGAATCTGCAGGGTCATCTTGAAGGACGACGTGGTTTTCCCCGCGAGCAACGAGGTGGTTGTGACCCCGCGACTGGAAGGCCAGCGCACCAAGAACATGATGCTGGACCAGAAGACTCCTGTGCACGGAATATGGGTAGCCAGAATGTTGTTGCCGTACAGAGAGGTGGTATCAGTGAGGCTGCTCAACATGGAAAACACCGATCACGACGTCCAGGGACCTGCGGACGTGCGAGCCTGTGGTCAGCGTGACAGCAATCGACAAGGCACAGGAGCCTGTGCCGACACAACATCTCGTGTCCCAGATTGAAGGTTTATTGGAGAGGGCAGCCAACCACCTAACCGCAGAACAGCTGGAGAAAGTTCGACAACTGCTGAGGCGATACCAGCTCGTCTTCAGCCAGGGTAACATCGACTACGGTCGCACGGATAAAGTGCTTCACCGCTTCGACACCGGAGACGCCCGGTCTATTCGGGAACCACCAAGACGCATTCCGCTGGCTAAACAAGCGGCAGTCTAGCATATGCTAGAGGACATGAAATCCAGGGGAGTGACTGTAGTGTCTGACAGCCGTTGGTGTTCCCATGCAGTTCTGATGACAAAGAAGAACAGCGAGCTGCGCTTCTGCGTGGACTACAGGAAGCTGAACGCTGTCACCCGGAAGAACTGTTTACCCTTGCCCCGGATGGACACTTTGGACACGCTAGGTAGTGCACAGTAGTTCTCGACCCTTAACCTGAAGTTGGATTATCGGCAGGTGGCTCTAGACCCGAGAGACAAGGACACTGCCATCTCGAAAGGCCAAGGGCTTTGGCAGTTCACAGTAGTGCCCTTTGGCCTCTGCAATGCACTAGCCACATTTCAACGCCTCATGGCATCAGTAATGATAAGATAGACATATGGCGCACGCCTGCTATACCTGGACGACATCATCATCGTCGGCAAGACCTTCGAAGACCATCTCCACAACCTAAGCAAGGTATTACAGAAACTGCAGGCAACCAACTTGAAGCTGAACGCGAAGTGCCAGCTCTTCCACAAGGAAGTGAACTACTTGGGCCACATAATCTCACCAAACGGAGTGGGCACAGACCCGGAGAAGAACCAGGCTGTGAGAGATTGGCCTCGCCCAAATGATAAGAGAGAATTGCGCAGTTTCCTAGGACTGTGCAGTTATTACCGCCGCTTCATAAAGGGGTTCTCCAGCATCGCCAAACCCGTCATTCGCCGGATAGAGGTACACCGACCTTATGTGTGGACGGATGACGCAGAAGGCGCTTTCCAGCACTTGAGCAAGACCATGTGTAGTGCTCCTATTCTGGGATTTCCAAAACCAGGCGGCGCCTTCCTTGTGCACACCGACGTCAGCGACCATTTCATTGGAGGCGTGCTATCGCAAGTTCAGGACGGCCACGAGCGTGTGAAGACCTACTACAGCAGCAAGACGATATCCAAGGCAGAGAAGAACTACTGCGTCACCCGGCGAGAATTACTGGCGGTAGTAAAGAATTTGGAGCACATCCGCAAGTACCTGTATAGTCAGCCATTCCACCTGAGGACTGACCATTCATGCCTAACCTGGCTATTGAGCTTTAAGAACCTGGAATGCCAGTCAGCACGTTGGGTCCAGTGGCTGCAGGAGTACGACTTCACCTCTGTACATCGTAGAGGGAAGATCCACGGCAACGCAGACACTATGTCCCGAAGACCCTGTACAGCAGAGTGCGGCCAGTGCACAAGAGTGGAAGAGAAGGAGCGTGCCGCAGCTCTCAGAGTGGTTACGGCCGTGCCTGTGGAAGGCTGGGATAGCGCAGGCCTGAGGAGGGAGCAGCTAGTGGACGCAGACTTCAGACCACCCTTGAGGAAAGTGGAGGCAGGGACAAGACCAACCTGGGAGGACGTCGCACCGAGGAGCGTCACCTATAAGTTTTACTGGGCCCAGTTGGACTCACTGAAGACAAGAGAGGGCATGCTCTTCCGGGTATGGGAAATGGCTGATGGGAAGACGCAGAGAGAAATCAGTTGGTACTTCCCCGAAGCAAGATCCTGGAAGTCCTGTAGGAAGTGCACGCCGGTACTTCAGGAGGACACCTGGGAGCAAACCGAACAATCGACAAACTCCGACAGCGGTACTCCTGGCTGAGGATCCGAGCAGATCCTGAGAGATGGTGCCGTCAATGTCCTGTGTGCGCGGCGAGTCGCGGCCCCCAGACTAGGAGCCGGGGTCGCATGGAGCAGTACAACTTCGGAGTGCTATTCGAATGGATCGCCGTCGACATAGCTGGACCATTTCCGATGTCCGACCGAGGCAACAAGTACCTGATGGTGGTCGTGGAGTACTTCACCAAGTGGTCGGAGGTGTATTCCATTCCGAAACAGGAGGCGAAGACAATCACAGACTGCCTTGTGGATCAAGTGTTCTGCCGATTTGGGGTGCCGTTAGAGCTCCATAGCGACCAGGGCATGAATTGTGAATCCAACCTGATGAATGAGGCACTTGAAAGTCTTGGGGTGAACAAGACCCGCACGATATAACTACATCCACAATCGGACGGAATGGTGGAGAGATACATCAAGACCTTAGAAGAACACCTGAAAATGGTCGTGGCCAGCCATCAGCGAGACTGGGGCATCAAGGTGCCACTGTTCTTGCTGGCCTACCGCTCATCAACAGACGACACCACTGGGATGACGCCAGCCAGCTTAATGTTCGGCCGAGAGTTACGCCTCCCCTGTGATCTGGCTTTTGGAAGCCCCCCGGACGCAAAACAGCCAGCAACCGAGAATGCGGAGAACGTGGTGGATCATCTGCACGACATGCATGCGATGGCTTCTCAGAACATCCAGAAAGCGAGCGACCGCATGAAGACCCGATACGACAGGCAAGTCAACAGCTAAGGGTTTCAGCTGGGTGACCTAGTCAGGTTGTACCGCCCTACATGGACCAAAGGACGATGCCCGGAGCTCCAGCAAACATGGCAAGGACCGTACCGGGTGGGGAAGAGGATTAACGACATGGTCTACCGCATCCAGAATGTGCCCCGATGGAAGATGTTGGAGGTACACTTGGATCGTCTGGCCCGCTACGATGGTGCTGTTCGTGATGACCAGCCTTGAGGAGGGAGAAGTATCGCGAGTTGTTATCTACGATCTCGCGGCTTGTTTACACAAAGGAACTGATAGTTGGGCAGTGTGGAAACAAAGAGCGGGCAAATAAAAGTAGAGCAGATAATTAACAGACGGGTAGTGTTTCATGTAGGTAAAGAACTTGCATAAGCTGCTAAACATAGCGCCGGAAATAAAAGACATGCCGACGGATATCATTTACATTCTAGAACAGTCGTGTTTTATCTGGTGACATGTTAGAGAAACTTCCATAGCGGTGTTGAATTATGAATAAGGTATTTAAGGAAGTGACGACTCGCCAAGAGTGAGTTGTAAAACGAGAGTGGATCACGATAGGTAAGCAGAGAACAGCTGAGACTGTTGTTGTAACGAGAGCTGTTTGTTATTGTCATTGATCTTGGAAGATTGTGTTGTATATGTGATGTAATGTTGTTGCGGGAGAATTAAACAGTATTTCCACAGAAATAAAGAATATTTAGAATTTCGGCAAATTTAACTTTTAATTCTACGAACCCACAAAGTCACAAATTTACGCAGCTGCCACCTCAGGTTAATTGGACTATACTCTATATCTTATTTGGCAGATAGATTTGGCTGCGCCGCAAACGAAGGAATGTATAACGCGTTTTACTGTAGAGCTCGAATTACATTAAGCTACATGTGTGTGTGTTTGTGTGTATGTGTGTGTGTGTGTGTGTGTGTGTGTGTGTGTGTGTGTGTGTGTGTGTGTGTGTGTGTGTGTGTGTGTGTGTGTGTGTGTGTGTGTGTGTGTGTGTGTGATGATTCTACTTTTATAATGGTGCACCAATTAACTTCCACTCTGTACGTTCGCTAGTTTTGCATTTTCCGCAGTGCTTTTCAAGAAAATTAGGGCATAAATGTGATCAGTTAGTTGCTTCTATAACTGCAGGTACATTTATTCACTTTCTGAAACTGAGTGAGTGAGTTATTTAGAATGCATGGTTATTACAGAAGTATTTGTGCTTAACGAATGCCTTATCCAACTACCACAGTTTTAGAAGGCATATTTACTCTGATTTAACAGTAACTAATGTCTGTTAACCACAACATGGCAAGCGGGGAATGAAGGGGAGAGAAGCTTTGACTGTTTATCTGCTCTGTTAGTGGAACAGTTTACGATACTTCGAAATCAGTGCATGAGAGTGCATATGAGTCATCAATGCAGCCAGATCTAATGCATGTTTTAGTAACTGCAGTGATAGGTATTATGCATGAGTGAGTTACGTGACGACACTGTATTTTACATAAACATAGCATCCTGAAGGCACCCGCCTCGGTAGCGTAGGGGGTAGCGAGTTCGCATATCGGTTAGGGTAAGTTACTTGGATAAGGTTTCTCCGGGGTTTTCCCGTATCCTGACGAATGTCGGATACTCTAATGTCTATGGACGTTGGGCTCATTTGAGCACAATATAATCCATTTCATTCACCATCCGATATGACTTAACGTTGGAGGACGTAAAATAAAAAATAAAAAATCCTGAAGTCATAAACGCAGCAAAAGTGATTACGTTACACTTTCTTCTGCCTTGCATTCTTGTGCTGGGCAGACTGTATGTGTGTTCAGACCACTGAACTATTAAAATAGCTGCCCGAAACTTTTTTCAGCTAACCCTTGAGTCATTATTACAATGTGAAACTAAAGTGTGTGTGTGTGTGTGTGTGTGTGTGTGTGTGTGTGTGTGTGTGTGTGTGTGTGTGTGTGTGTGATTGTGTTGTATGTGTGTGTTGTGTGTGCATGTGAATCATAGTGTGTCCTGTACAACAAACGAAAAGAAGGAGATGATGATAGAATTATACTACTTAACAAAATTGAAACTTTTTTTCTGTATCTTATCTGTAAATGATGGAATTTATATAATTCGAGGACACTAAGTTCAGTGACGTAATTAGTTTTCCTCTAGCACGTCACAGTTTTAGACACAGAGCACTACTATAAATACAGTAGTAAAAACTTTGTCACGCAGTTACCACTTAAAATACAAACACAAAATCTCAACTTTACTAGGAATGCCTGTGTATGAAAGAATCTAATAAAAGCTCAAACATATAATTTAACAATGTTATACAGTATTGTTGATAAAATGAGTTGATCATGCTATTCTTTTGTGCGGTTTATCATTATCTCTAAGAAGAAACCAGCAGTCGTTCCCCATTAATGATGTATTCCAGTGCCCCTTATAATGATATAAGGATGTTATGGTGAAAGCATTTACCCTGCTCGTTACCTATATCACACAAATTTGCTACGAAAAATAAGATGCTAAAGTATAAATACAATTTTTAGAGACATTAGTAACCAATTTTCATGTAAGTTTCAAGGAGATCACTCACAATGAATACACAGTTATCATCTTTTCTGTTGCCCAAAAAGCCGTGCACAATCGTTTTGAAGGACCAACCAGCTAACTCTAGATCTGTAAACAGTTTATTAAACTTTGAATCTTTCATCAGTTGTCTCCTCTGTGGTCCAACAAATATGCATTCTTTTACTTTTTCTTCACTGACTTTAGGAAACTTTCAAATGATCGAAAGAAAGACCCTTCATGAAGTTCATCAAATTCAGTTTAATATAAAGGACGGCAGAATTACTTTACCTGTTTTACTAATGCTGTAGATTTCACTGTTTTTAACACTTATATAAGACTTTCTGACAGGTCAGGTTTTAACTATATAGTGACTTTTTGTTTTAATTTTAATGCCCGTACTCGTCATATATGTACGTGCATGAGTGAAATGGATGAAATGAGTGATTTGAGATGATGCTCAAATGAGCCCAGTTCTATAGAGCTCAGAGTTAAGTGACATTCATCTTTCAGGATAAGGGCAACCCGTGGAAATAACCTTATACAGATAATTCACCCTGACCAGTAATAATTGAATTCGGGATCTCCTCAGATACGCTACCATCACGCTACAGATGTTTAGGGTGTCCCATGGGGGAAAACAGCGGTATTGTGTAAATCCGCCTTGTAAGTCGGTAATTATTGCGACACGTTTTAAATCAACAGATATCTGCCATTCCTGGTCTTCACATTTGATTGCCTTTATCAGAGAATTCATGGTTTGGTATGCTTCTTTCATATACTTAGGTTACACTGATAGAAGACTGTTAGCTGGAATACCACTGCTGTTAACCTGATTTTACTTGAATGAACAAATAATCTCATTTTTGTGGATTATGATGAAAATCCAGTGCGTCATGCAACCATTCACCCGTGCACACAAACATATTGAATTCTACATTGCAAAATATGCAGCAAAACTGCTATTCTTTGATCCAAAATTTGAAATTTTCATTTCTGAGACTAGATGGTTCAATTGATGCAATCGCTACCCCAACAGCTCAATTTAGAGAGAAAGAATTTAAATCAAGGACCAAATCATTCAGTTCCTCTGTTATTATGATGTGTTGTGATTCACTAAGAGATTCAGGATGAGCTGTTCTATGGGCCTTGCAACTTGAAGTTCACTCCTCTCTGCTGGCTTCGATACATCGCATTGTAGCAAATAGAAACATGTGGCCCTTCCCCATAAGCTACAATTGACCGGAATGACTCCGGCGGTAGCACCTCTGCCTCACATTCGGAAGCCGAACTTCCTCATCTAGGGTACCTTGGGGGATCTCTCTGAATCTCTAGGTGAATGCTGGGAAGGATATTTACATCTTCCGAATTTCCTGTCCCTCTATTTCACCTCAATTTTCATTTCACTTCACCTTTCACCTGATTGGCAATTTCAGTGTTCTAAGTGTTGACGATAGTTTTGGCCAGCACAACAGGGAATTTGCTATCTGTAAACCCTCATCCTCTGGATCGGGGGAGGTCTCCGATTCCGGATCCTCCAGGGGATGTGTGAGCTTGCCGCTTGTACAAGCATTCATCGGGAAGTTTCAGTCTGTAACGGTTAGAAACCCAGCCCCCTTTGATTGTCTCTCCTCAGGTACGACCACTCTTAGCACCCTCTCAACTCCCTCCTCCCTCCCGGGGGCGTCCCATACAGGGGCATAGGCAGAAAAGATCTTCTTTAGTTCGAGGTGCTAAGTCCTTCACCGAAATTTGTCTTAGTCACAAGGTACACGTTTGCACACAGAAGAGATATCAGGATATTTTATTTTGTGTTTTGTTTTACTAAGAATTTTCTTCAACATTTGTGAGGCAGAAATGACTTTCAATACGATGTTTTGGTCCTAACCAAACCATAGCAGATGTCTCGGCCGTTTCATTTTATCATTATCTTAAAATAGTCGTGTAGCTAATACATATGTTATGGGTGAAAAGTTTTTCTCCACATTATTAAGAAGAGAATTAAAAATAGTAGATATATCTTCTTAATTAAATTACTTAGGAGATTACTTTGTGCTTTTGTAGTGAACTTTCCACTCTCGTAACAGAAGTGGTTGGGATGGTTCACATATTAAAAGTTTCTACCAGTTACCATTTTAATACAGTTATTTACTGCCACTATGAAAATAAATATCTTTACACCCCTTATTTTATAAGTAGCAGTTAAAATTCACTTTGAAGTAATATTTTTTCCGTCTTTCCTTCATTTAGGTTAGAATATGCACTAAGTTGTTGGCATGCTAGGTAAGTGGGCTCTGTCGGCCAATGCTGGTGCCCATTTGCAGAAAGCGAAATGACGTATCATCAAGCACTAAATGATAAAGAGATAAAGATGTCGGAAATAATATGAAATTGTCGAGTAGTTCACGCGAGTCTATGGTAAATACACGTCGAGTCAGGGTATGTACTGTCTGCCCAGCACAAGAAGGCAAGAGACGAATGAAGGGGAGAGGGGTTTGAACTGTTTATTTGCTCTGTTAGTGGATCTGCTTACTAGGGCATGAGTGTATGAGAGTGCATATGAGTCACCCATGTTGCTAGATCTAATGCTCTTTGCAGTAAACGCAGTGATAGGTATTATGTGTGGGTGAGTTATGTGACAACACTTGCGTATTTTAAACGAATCTAGCATCCTCGTCATACTCGGAAGGCTAACTTTAACATCGTGCAGACAGCAAAAGTGATTACGTTACACATTCCTCTAGCTTGTCTTCTTGTCCTGGGCAGACAGTAACATGTCATACACTGGCGGGCGCAAGATATATTTAACGTGATTAAATATTGTGACAAGGAAGAGGGAATCAAAACTTCTATTTATGTTCTAATCCGGCGTCATCATTATTAAATTAAAAGACAGGTACTGCGTTTCATTACTAATTGCAGTTGTAGTGTCTAAAATTATACATACAATTTTGTACAATTTAATATTTTGATGCATTTCAATCGTGTCGTTTATATCGCGGCAGTGGCCCATTTGTACAGATTGATCCTAATTTAGAAATGTATTTAGGAAGCATATGCCAGATACATGCTATTAACCAGTATTACATTTACTAGAACGTTTCAACTAACATGTACAAGGTTATATTTTAAATAGCACAATAATATCTAAGTTTCATTTAAAATGCCTTCGTATAAAAAGGTTACATTTTAGGCTGGACTGATTAAATTTTTCATTGTGTTAATGAAGTGGCAGTGAAGAGGAATGAAAAAGAGCGCTGGAAACAACAGCGAAACTTCTCAGACTCACCAAACCTTTCCTTACATCTGCGTACTCCCCAAAAGCAATCGAAGCATTCCTCTCCACTTATACCTTTCTTTCCAGTATCTACAAACACAGAGCTATATGGACTTGCTTGATATGGTCCAAAATTCTCTCGGTGGTGAAAACAGTCTATAAGCACCGCGGAAGTATTTCAATCTAAATAGCCAAACCGTATAGAAGCATTCCTCTCCACTTATAGGTACCTTTCTTTCCAGTATCTACAAACACGGAGCTATATGGACTTGCTTGATATGGTCCAAAATTCTCTCGGTGGTGAGAACAGTCTATAAGCACCGCGGAAGTATTTCAAACTAAATAGCCAAAACGTATAGAAGTTGCAGCAGCATAAGATTAGTCATCCGAGGTCTGCTGTTTCATGTTTCTAATTATTTGTAAGTTTAGTCCAAAATTCTTCATGGCCAGGTTTAAAAATTCATTATATATAATGAATTAGTTTATATATAATCATTATTTCCAATAAATAACCTAATCGTTGTACGTAACTATAAAGCCTGGGACTGAAGTACCTACAGAGTTAGCAAGTCGCCACAAAAGGTGAGTATCTCATTACATATGAGGGCCCCTAGTGGTTTACCAGGAAACATACGAGTCTGTTGGACAATTTAATGTCATGACTCACGTTGGCCATGGTAGCTCAATAGTTAGGAGCGACCGGGCGGCCACCGGGACATCCATGGTTCAAATCCCGACCATGGCATTGAATTTTTCAGTTTGACTCTATTCAAATCTTAGCTTACACATGGCTAATGTGGAAGGATGATTAAATTTGCGATTAATTTTGTGTCAATTCAATTCACATTCACGAATTCGTAACACAAATTATAAAGAAGGTATCCAAGGATTCACCAATATTTGACAGTTGTCTGTGATCAAATATATATAGTGTTCAAGGGCGTTCAGACATTAATTTTGTGTCTAATCTTCGGGAGGTATGGCACCATGCTACATAAAAAATTGCCGTCACCTGCGACATTGCTGCGTATATTGCAGTAACATTTCAATTTATTTTTCTTTAATATTTAGCGATTCCTATGTCTGTTCATATCTAATATCAACACTTAACCATCAGTTCTGAAATTTCTCTGTTCAGAATTATTGTAAAACACTTCCTTCTTTGTTTTCGCAGGTGTAACCAGGGGAAGGTGAACTTCAGAGAGAAGGAAAAACAAGTTCTGGATCAAATTCTGGGTCCAGGACGTTACGACGCTAGGATCCGTCCGTCGGGGGTTAATGGCACAGGTTAGTTTATTCCTTCCTTTCCTTCAGAACAAAACGTTTAACACTTTTTCAATCACAGAATAAGGAAGTAAAGAATAAACCCAGATCTGCAAAATGAGTGATAATTCATTGGAAATCCATGTATACGCATGCTATATTCGTTGGCGTTGTGGGAACTGCACTCAACAGCAGTGGATGTTTTGGTCGATTAGTCTCTTGAAGAGATCAATAAACGTCATTCAGCTAACAAAAGCAGGTACACAATGATGTATTTGCGTATTGAGTAGGTATTAAAGCAACACAAAAGTGCAATTTTCTCTGTAGATAATGACTACGCTTTTGTACCGAGAATTTTTTAGTAACGGCTATTACTTCGACGCGTTTTTTTAAAATCTAAAAACAACCATATCGGGTGCAAACACATTTTACGTTATTTCGCGTTTGTACTGTTGTTTATCATTACTCGACAGAATTTAACCTGGGATCAGCAGAGCTTTTAAAGCGATGCCTGACAATGAGTGATGACCCTTCAACACCTTTTCATATAGTTAAAAAAAACTTCTTTTGAATGCACATCACTTTCTCTACTTCTCTATTACAAATTGTTCTTACAAAACCTTATGTTTTATTTACTTGTAATCGAGATCGTTACACAATTTATATGTCCCATTGTAGGTATAATTGGACTACAGTAGTCACGTTTTTACAAAGTGGATCACTGTGTGATAGCTTTGAAATTCAATGGTTCTTGCTTGATCAAAGGAAAAAGTGAATAACGACTTCACACCTGAAAGTATAGAAATTTTTGGAAAATCAAATCATCAACAAGGGATATCGCAGAAAGGGCTAACTTCACAAACATAAACTGTGGATGACATAAAACTTTAACGAAATCTGCATTTTCTGTGCAGTGGGATTTCGTCTATTTCTTACAGTTTAGCAGTTAAACAGAAGTCATTCAGGGTGACTTCAGAAAATTGAAGATATACATTTTATTTATAATGAAAATATTAACATGTAGTGTTTTAATATAAACGGTTAAAGTATATTTGAGAGAATAAATACAGCGAAATTATTTTTTTGTGTATCAGTTATATTGGGACGGGTGATTTTCTTTAAAATCACCGTGTGATAACCATTGCGTTTCCAGTTATGTTGTTCAATGTACGTTCATTTACTACAGGTAAGTACAGAAAGTAAAAATGCAGTCTATTTAGCTCACTCACCTCATGCTCGCCAGCGGTATTAAACTCTTAATTTAAAGGTGTTGAACTTAATGACAATGTACACATTAAGTTGGAGCTAAAACAAATTAAATATTAATTTCCATTAATTAATTGTTACCAGCTATTGTTAATTACGGAAAAAATTAACCATTCTAAATAAAGTTATATAATATGATTAAACGAAAATGCCGACATTTGGTAACAAAACTGCTACAGAAATGCGAAAATCCGTAGTTTGAGGCCTATGTTCGAATTTGGTGCAGCATTCCATATATAGTTTATTTTCCTGTTTTACTTATTTAGCACTTTTGCTAGTAGCATGATAATGGTAAGAAAACTATTTCTATTACGCTTTTAAACAACAATAAAGTGCGAAACCATTGCATAGTCAAGGCGAGGAGCAATATTTCTTGTCTAGTTGATCTCAAGTTCTTACAAAAATCTTACACTTTCATCAGACCTTTTCATTCACGCATTCATCTTCCAGATTGCAATAATGATAATTCAAAGTCATTTGTCCCCGATTCTTTTTCTTTACTGTTTTGTGAATTGTGGTAAATCTTATTCTGGTCCGATATCTTCCCTTCAGAATTTAATTCTCCTTATCAAGTGATATAGCACCATACCTTCCTTTAGGTGTTTTCTTTTCAATGGCAGTAAGTTTCACGACATTGTTCCTGATTTATGCCATTTGTTCCTAAATGCTTCTTTGAAAAGTATTTTTATCAATTTCCTCAAATCATATTAACTTACAATTTCCTAAAAAGAGTTGGGGGAAAAGCATGAGTTTTGAGAAATACTAGTGGGCAAAATGAATTACAATAATTTCCTAAATAACAAAATATCCTGCTAAAGGTATAGCGTATTTTCTAGAAAATATAAATTAATATCACGTGAAGTATTTAAAAAGATTTTTGAAAAATGCTGAGTCATTCATGTCTGCTTCCCCATTCTGGACATCTAATACTGTCAATAAAATCTGAGCTAGGAGAAAGTTTGGACCACGACGTCCTACTCCAAATAATTTGATAATAAACGTTGATTTATCTATAATGTATGTGCTTTCTTAGACAACCACAAACATTTATAAAAACCTGTTTTTTTAAATAATACATTATCGAATGTCCTGCTGAAACAAGTTCTAAATTAAAAAGAGCTGTATATTTATGAATCACTTGCACTAGAAAAAAGTGCACGTTCCTGGCGAGGATACGTATCCAAATTAATAAGGCCGAAGTTATAAAGGTTTAAAAAAATATGTTATTGTTACCCTCATATGCCTTTTCCTATTCAAAATCAACTATTTAGATATATATTCTACAAATTATACTTTGGAAAACTTATTTTTTATTTGCTTCACTTTATTTGAGATAAACATTTACAGTATTTTCCTTTGCACATTTCGTTATAGGTACAAGGGTGACAGAGAAAAGCGAAACAAAAGAAAGATATTTAAAAACTGGAACTCTCTATACTAGGTTAAAGTTCTAGACTCTATCCATGATATCGCGAGAAACAATTGAATAGCGAAATAATTTTTATTGAATAGAGCAAAAGTATTGAGAAACTCGAACAAGAAAAAACTGATATCCCAGAAAAGACTGACGTCCTTATCGGAAATAAATTATATGTTTTTAAGAAATGTATACTGAAACGATATCTGCACAGGTTTATTTTGATTAACATACCCTATCCCATCCCATTCCATCCCATATTAACCCGAAGTAGAAAGAAAAATAATATTTTGTATATTTGAAGAAACTGTACAGAATAAACAATCTTAGGTAGAGAAAGTAATGTGATTATGGCACATAAGCCTTTATATTATTATTATTATTATTATTATTATTATTATTATTATTATTATTATTATTATTATTATTATTATTATTATTATTATTATTATTATTATTATTATTATTATTATTATTATTATTATTATTATTATTATTATTATTATTATTACTATTATTATTATTATTATTATTATTATTATTATTATTATTATTATTATTATTATTATTATTATTATTATTATTATTATTATTATTATTATTATTATTATTATTATTATTATTATTATTATTATTATTATTATTATTATTATTATTATTATTATTATTATTATTATTATTATTATTATTATTATTATTATTATTATTATTATTATTATTATTATTATTATTATTATTATTATTATTATTATTATTATTATTATTATTATTATTATTATTATTATTATTATTATTATTATTATTATTATTATTATTATTATTATTATTATTATTATTATTATTATTATTATTATTATTATTATTATTATTATTATTATTATTATTATTATTATTATTATTATTATTATTATTATTATTATTATTATTATTATTATTATTATTATTATTATTATTATTATTATTATTATTATTATTATTATTATTATTATTATTATTATTATTATTATTATTGTTGTTATTATTGTTGTTGTTGTTATTGTTATTATTATTATTACTATTACTATTATTATTACTATTATTATTACTATTATTATTACTATTACTATTATTATATTATTATTATTATTATTATTATTATTATTATTATTATTATTATTATTATTATTATTATTATTATTATTATTATTATTATTATTATTACTATTACTATTATTATTATTATTATTATTATTATTATTATTATTATTATTATTATTATTATTATTATTATTATTATTATTATTATTATTATTATTATTATTATTATTATTATTATTATTATTATTATTATTATTATTATTATTATTATTATTATTATTATTATTATTATTATTATTATTATTATTATTATTATTATTATTATTATTATTATTATTATTATTATTATTATTATTATTATTATTATTATTATTATTATTATTATTATTATTATTATTATTATTATTATTATTATTATTATTATTATTATTATTATTATTATTATTATTATTATTATTATTATTATTATTATTATTATTATTATTATTATTATTATTATTATTATTATTATTATTATTATTATTATTATTATTATTATTATTATTATTATTGAGAATTTATATACGAGGCAACTGACTCAGTCACCTGCAGTTTTTTTATTCTACTACGCTGAAATGTCCGATATTGCCACTGATGGGAAAGGTTCATCATAGCACTACGGATCGTTTTCTTTCAGTAATCAGATACACCATAGCACACAAATACAATCTCTGTCTCTCCCCCCTCCCCCCTCATTTTTTGCCTTACTGTTGATTTTAAGATGGTCTTTCGTTTTTCTCTTTTTCTGCTAAAATACTGGCATGTCTAATGGATTGTCACTCATGCAGTTTTATAAGTGAATATACTTTTAACATAAGATTTTCTTCTTGCAGTTATGTATTTTACCAAAGTCGCCAGAAAGGGCAGATCATGATTGTTTTTATTCCTTTCTCGCCACTTTGATATCGTATACAATTTTTCATTTTTTAGTGATTTAATATGCCAATTTGAAATTAACTGATGTATACATAATTTGATATTTTTTACGATAATGATGTAATCTTGTACAAAGCAGATGTTATAGCTCTGTCAGCGGGAAGGCACTGATCGCAAAATGGTAGCGGGTGTGAGTGACGTCATCACGCCACATTTGTATATAAAATAGTGAGCCATTTGCAGAGCTATGTATCCCGTTCTCCTTTCAGTTCACTGGATTGGCGTACATGCACAATTTTTTAATCTTTTACATGTGATTTCATTTAGTGAGAACACGCAGCAGGAGGAAATCATTTGAACTAAATCTTGGGAATTGGGATTTCATTACGGAGAGGATTCGATACGTAGGCCACCATGCTGGGCCTATTGTTCCTATGCCCCCAAGTGGGGGCACCCCCGGGAGGAAGGATGATGCGAACGAGACAGAGGGCGGCCGACCCAAGGAGCCACGACAGCACAGAGGGCAGGGTCCCTACAGCTTACTTGGATAGAGACTTCCCCCGACAGGCCAAGACAACGAACTCGCTCCCCCACATCGGGACGGTAACGGGCCCAGCAGCTGAGCCCCAAAGGTCCCTGGCTGGCAGTCCTGAAATGGTCCCAGCAGAGGAGCGGAGACCGGCAACAGACCTACCGGAGGAGGAAGTAGTGTTCTTCAAAACATATCATCCTGCCATGCACGACGAGACACCCGCCGACACTTCTACCCTGAATCAGAGATTATATGAAATGATAATGGAGATGAAATGGAGGGACGGGAAATTCGGGGGATCTAATTAACCTACCCAGCATTCACCTAGCTACCGGGAAAAACCCTAGGGTCAGGTAGGTTGGTCACGGGAATCGAACCCAAGCCTTCCGAATGCGGGCCGCAGACGAAACCGCCTGAGCCATCTCGCTCCGTAAATCATCGGAATAGTGTTCTGGAAGTTAGTTCTGCCACCCACAATTCTTCGTAATTATTAGTAATTGGTTATTATACTTATGATATTCATTAGTCATACGTGTGCAAACTAGTGAATTTACTGAAAAACGTTCAAAATCACAAATTGCATTTACTAAGTCTGTTCCAAGAATGAAACGCCGAAAAATAACTACAGTAAAGGAAAAAGGTGGAGCTCTGTTTCATATTTTAGGGAATAATTAATATTGTTTAAAAACATTGACTCGTGCGGCAAATATTTAATGGCAACAGTCAAACCTCAAAGATTTCACTCAGAGCTAATAGGACTCTGGATCGGTTACTTTTGCATTCGGTAACAAATTTGTTGCAAACCTCTTATTATTAGCCAAATAATATCCTAAAAGGTGTTTGGCAGTTTTTGTTTTTCAAGGGGCAAGTTTATATTGATTTGGTCACAGTAAATGTTTAAAAATTGTGATATTACAGCGGACATTCATCATGGTGATTCTGTCATAAGCATCATACATGAACACAAAAGACGATCGTATGCCAATATATTTGAACTCGCCTGAAAATTACTTCTCAGATATTCAATATCATGTCCATTAAGATAATGCAGATTCTCCAGTGTTTCACCTTTTATAGATTTGTTTCAACCATACTAGATTTGCCTTTCCTGGTTGTTTAAGTTCTGCATCGATAGATAATTTCTGCTGAAATATCACCTAACAATACTAACAAGTAATCGGTTCTTTAAGAATGATATGCTTTGTAATGGACCAAAATGTTACCTCCGTAAGGTAAAATGTCAGTGAGATTTATTTCACTGGAGTCAGAACTAAACTTCACTTGAAATAATCCACATGAAATCAACAATATTACTTCCAATATTCTTTATATCATACGTAGCTTCAGAAACACGTGCAGATAAATATTTTCAAGGAATAGGCATCTAAAATGACATTATGTTTATTTTTTTAACGATTTCTTTAAAGAATATGAACAGTACATAAAAAAATAGTTTCTTGGACAGATCTGAACCGCAGGGGGGAATACAAAATCCAAATGGGAACCATAGGTTTGCTACGTTTCGAAACGAACCAGATATCAAAGGAACGATCAATTGTGACCTTCATATCCCTTCAGTTAGTACCAAAGTGACAGGGAAGAGAAAGGTAGGCTGGAACATACAGATGAGAATGCGATGCAAAGGAGAACCCAATGGAAGCAAGTGTGGATGAAACTGTCACGAGGTGCAAGAAGCAGTAGGTTGGTATAACTGTTTTTCTTTGTTATTTATTTCCAAAACTAAGATTTTGCCCAATAATAAACCTTAAAACACAATCCAGGTATTATTTAGAACATATTAAGCATTTATCAACAGGAATCGATCACAGAGGGCTTAAGTAAATAACTTCTACATCTAGTTGGATTCTTGAACAGAAGATTGGAGTAGATACTGAAAGATGAAGGTGCTAGCATAAGTTAAGTGTGATAGCAAATAGACAGTTGGAATAATACTTTAAGCATTTCTATTAACAAAAACTAATTTCAGGATAATATGTAAATACGAATATAAAATTGTCACGTGGGCAGCGTAGAATTGCAGTATGGGTACTTATGAATGTGTTATTTTTCCGTTTCGCATGAGTTTTAACATATACTCCTGCTGCCTATCTTCTCTCAGTTAACTGTTGAAGCATAACCAAGATATATTAACAAGTGCATACATAGCTCTGCGAATCCTAAGTACAAATACACTGTTCAATAAATTATCATGTAAAATTCTTTTGAATGTATATACACACATGTATTTGAACTTGCACTTACTGTGTTTTCGGTCCTGCAAAATACTTGGCCAGTTTGTTTTGTACCTATTTTGGAAAGTGCTTGATTTAAGAAAAGAATACATACTTGGTTTACTAAGTAAAAATATGTTTTAATTTAACTGTTGAATGCATAAATGTAGCTAAAAGTATGTTTGCAGGACTTTTGTTTGTAACCCGATTCTCTAATGTCATATAAATATTTTACATTACATAAAAGGACGTAAATACATGCTTTAGTGGTTCATAATCAGAAATAAAGCTTAACGTATAATGAGTAGCTATAGATATAGTACATACGCCACATATTAATATGTTTTCCGGACATTAAATATTTTTTTTATCTGAAAGAGTTAACTGTATGAGAACTTAACCAAAAGGATAAATACAATGCGTTCACATTTTCTTGGGACCTGTGCAAGGAGAGAAAAGAACGTGACGTCACAGTACCTTCAACGGACGTTGCAAAGGAACCAATAGCAGTGAACAAGTAACCTATTTCTAAGGAAGGGTGTGGTGAAAATAACGTTGTTTGAGCATTTACGAATGCAACAGATACGCACATACATCTTAAGCATAAATTAAAACCCAGGGGCTAACACACCGAGGCCAATTATAAAACAGAATATCGTTGGTATGAATTACATCGAAAATCGTCCCTATGTTCCCTCTATAGGTCAAGATTCACTATAAAAAGCCAATACTGATTATAAAATATATTACGTGCTAAGTAGATAAAAATCCAGCAGAGTTTGCTATGTAGTGTAAAAATACGTTGGAAATAAGTAAGTACGTTTTTGTCGACTTGTTTACGAGAGTGCATATATCTTAATACTTTCAAATTTTGTGTTGAGTTTAACAAGGGTCAAAGTTAAAAAGATGTGACAGTTTAGCAAGCATATTTATCATAACATCCACATTTACTATGTTGCAAAGGTTATATGGTTACTGAATTTCTCTACTCCTAAATCTCTTCTCGGCAATCTTCATACTTGTAATTGTCATATCAGCTATTACCCATGAAATCAGTATTCAGGTAACTCAAAAGCTTTTAAATCACAGGTGTTTTAGATCAAATATTAAATGTTATGCGTTCTCTTTAGTCTTAATTACGCAAAGGCCCCATAAGTTTGAGGTTAAGGGAGAAAAGAACCCTGTTGCCAACAATTCACAACGAAAAAGAAAGGAAATGGCAATTCCTCCTCCCTTATCCACCAATTTATAAATGTTGAACTCGCCATATAGAAAGTAGCCTGTAACCAACAACAAACACAGTCTTTTCACTCCCACGTTATCGGAAGAGATTTTGCGATTACTCCACACATGTTTCTCTTTGTCTCTCTCCTAATTTAATTAACACATATAGCTACTCCGTCTATAATCTATCCTAAATAAAGACTGATAAAAGATTTCACCATTGCACCAACTTCATTTACATCGGTATATATGTACTATTAAAAATGTTCATTCATATATTTTTGTGGCAATACAAACGTGAATGTACACTTTAAATAAATAAATAAATAAATAAATAAATAAATAAATAAATAAATAAATAAATAAATAAATAAATAAATAAATAAATAAATAAATAAATAAATAAATAAATAAATAAATAAATAAATAAATAAATAAATAAATAAATAAATAAATAAATAAATAAATAAATAAATAAATAAATAAATAAATAAATAAATAAATAAATAAATAAATAAATAAATAAATAAATAAATAAATAAATAAATAAATAAATAAATAAATAAATAAATAAATAAATAAATAAATAAATAAATAAATAAATAAATAAATAAATAAATAAATAAATAAATAAATAAATAAATAAATAAATAAATAAATAAATAAATAAATAAATAAATAAATAAATAAATAAATAAATAAATAAATAAATAAATAAATAAATAAATAAATAAATAAATAAATAAATAAATAAATAAATAAATAAATAAATAAATAAATAAATAAATAAATAAATAAATAAATAAATAAATAAATAAATAAATAAATAAATAAATAAATAAATAAATAAATAAATAAATAAATAAATAAATAAATAAATAAATAAATAAATAAATAAATAAACAAACAAACAAATAAATAAATAGATAAATAAATAAATGGATGGACGGATGGACAAATGGACGGACGGACGGACGGACGGACGGACGGATGGATGGATGGATGGACGGACGGACGGACGGATGGATGGGTGGACGGACGGACGGACGGATGGACGGACGGACGGACGGACGGATGGACGGACGGACGGACGGATGGATGGATGGACGGATGGATAGACGGACGGATGGATGGGCGGACGGACGGGCGGTGGGAAGGCGGGAGGGAGGGACGGACGGATGGATGGATGGATGGATGGATATTGTAGCATTATAAGAAGCATTCTTTATTTCATTAATCCAATGTTCTTTTTCTCTCCTGTTTACTAATTCGTCACGTCACGACCATTTATATAGCTTGGAATATATAAAAATAGGTGGGGTTTTGTGTTTAAACACATAATTGCAATTATGTAAGACATGGCACTTATACAAAGCGCCAAGTGACATAACTAATTTTACTGCAAGGACTCAGATGTTAATCCCTTCAAGCACTTCTGCCTATCCATGTTCAGACGGTAATATTCATGGATCAAGAACCGACCGACCGATCGACCGAGGTGCTTGTTGGCTGTATAAATCCAGAAGGATTTTGCTGCGTGCCCAACCTTTAAGGGTTTTACGGTAGGTAGGGTTTTCTTTTCAGCATATCGTCGAATGGGTTGTGGGTTTTTAGGAAGATACTGTTTCGAGGTAACATAAGATTTGTGGAGCAAGAATGAGCGGATAGTGAACATATATCCTGTATAGACTCGACTCTCAGCGGAAAAACGGATGACGAATATCATACTAATTAACAGGTTTTGGTGTGAATGATTAAATCATGGTGTTAAGAATTAACATGCAATAAAAATCTTAAAGTTTCATAATAATGTGCATTAAAAGCACGCATAAGTGCTAAAAATGCGGTAACGTGCTCTTAAGTGCATATTAAAACCTTAATACTAGAAGATCCTGCCGTAGCAGAGGACACCGCAAAAAGAAAAGTATTTGAAATATAAGAAACATCAAAATTACTGGGTTGAAACAGAATCCATCTCGGTTTCATTTACATACCTAATTAAATTAATTTTTATTTATTCTAATATGCCACATTTCACAGTGGACAAAGTGCTGTAGGACGCTCTTTTTATTAATTTTAGAATCAAAAAGGCACTGAAAAATTAAAATATGCATCTGTACATATATAAAATCATATATATGCACTCACACGACTTTCTCTACTCCTGTACAAACTATTTTTACGAACTCTTATTCCACTATCTGCCTTATGTAATCGAAATAAGCATTATATTATTGTTAACTTTCTTGTAAGTGCATGCTAATATGGGTATACAGTAGACTTTAAGTCAAATCTTTTAAGAGGTGGTCGCTATGTGCTGCATTTGACATTCCGTTCTCTTGACATGACGAAGAGATAAAATCATGAATGACGAATTCTCATTTGAGGAAAATATAAGTATGGAAAATTCAGACAGGAACAAAGACTAACTTAGAAATGGTTTACTCCAAAAACAAATGTGTCTGACATTAATTGTGAGTTTTAGCGATATTTATATTTTTGTATAGTAGGGCTTTATTTATCTCTTATGGTTTACCAGTTACGAAAACGTCATCCATAATGAACAGGACTTCTGTGGGCATTCCTAGAAAATTCAAAATTTACATTTCATTTGTCATGAAAGTATATGAAACATTTCGTAGGTTGAGCAATTTCGTTGGAACCAACTATGAGAAAATCAACATTTTAGAAAAGGTTACGTCTAAAGGTTTGTTTGGGATTGAGGATATTCTTGAAAATCTTAATGTCTCATCCTTGGAGGATGCTAAACTGAAATATCAAGTTTGGAATATAACCGGATTTCCCATTTTTGTTACACTGTTCACAGACACAGACACACAGACACACACACACACACACACACACACACACACACACACACACACACACACACAAACACACACACGAATCTTTTTCTAAAAATTCCTTTTTAGATCTGGGGGAGGGTCCTAAACCACGTATTTCAAGTGAAACCCCGGTATCGACTTTTTAGTGGAATGCAATACTACCCCTACTAGAAATACAGAAACTAAAAATGTAATTAAACATTTTACAGATGGAAATTGTTCTTCCACCCTAGTCCTGTGTAGGTCAAGGCTTGATTAGGTAGAGTCTGACTGAAGATTCAATGCCATAGCCGGGATTTGAATCACCGATCTCGTGGTGTCCGTCAGGCTAATCTTGACCATTACCATGGTAGATCAGTGGTCAAGAGCAAACGGACGGAAACTGAAGATCCATGGTTCAAATCCCGGCTATGGCACTGACTTCCTCAGTCAGACTCTACCTATTTAGCAGATTATCAGTATTTCATTCACATTCCCGTGACAATGTAACTCATAGGAAAAAAAACCAACAACACCCACATACTATTATATCAACTAGATCATACTAATATAAGTTGATAATCATTAAGGAGAATGAAAGTACCTAACTATTCTATAACTACAGATACCATTCTATCTCAAATCGGACTTTAAATGTTCACCAGTCAAAACAGATCCAATTTTGGTATTACATTTAATTTTTAAACATACATTTTCACACATTAAGTCTAATGTGAACTCTGATATTAGTCCTCGTGCAAAGCTTTTCAAACGCGGAAAGTGTCACTTGGAAGACAATCGTAAAAGGTCAATCAGATTGGCTTCATTGTATTTTTTCTTTCAGTAGTCATTATACTCTACATTATTTACACATTTCAGCGCTTTTCTAAATAAATTCTAAATAAATTAGCCTTATACAGATGAACCTTTTCTGTTTATTATATTTTTTGAAGTTTGAAGACGTGCCAAACAAATGCCGCTTGCTGGCCAAGTTCGATTCCCGTGTGTGGTTTGGCGATATACGACTGCGTGACTACCTTTTCCTTGCAACTACAAGCTAAGTCATATTTTTATTTAATATTATTTTTTTCAGGTCTTAAAAGGAACAAATATACAATTTTCCCCACAGAAACCTCTAAAGATGCGTTAAATATGTGCGCATATTTTTATAACTATAAACGAAAGTCCAAAATATAGTTAAACTTGCATGATCGCTGTGACAGTCTTTTAATTGTTGATGGATAACATTCTTAAGGTTTAGTAAGATATGCCCCTTTAATACAAATATCATTTGCATATGACACTTAACGCTAGTACCTAATGATGTCATTTTAGCAACAATGTACAGAGAAAAAGCTTTAATTTTTCATATATTTAAAATTATAGGACTACAATTAAAATTAGTTTAATTTGAATAATAAAACTAAGCACACAGTAGTATTGTTTGAAGGAATCTTCCAAATAAGTGATGTCCAATAACGCATACCCTTGCTCTTCAAAAACTCATTTTGCGAAAATATAGGAGAGAAATTATGAGAGAAATTATAGAAAGTATTCTAGTGGGCAGTCCTTTTGTTATAGCCGCACAATTTTTAGCAGTCATAAGGGGCTAGTTTTGTCGGAGGAGCATCTTAGCTGCTGCTGTTTACTCCTACTTCCGGCAAAAGGAAGTTAGGCTAAATCATCAAACTCATTCAGCCACATGCATATTGCGTGATTTATAAATTTTCTCTTATATTGTCAAAGTGATATTTAAAGCCTAAGATTCATATTACTTAATTGATGCATAAGCTAGGCTTAATGCACCAAGCTGTCACTGAGGTTTCTCCTGCACAGCCTTGAAAAAGTCATGTGATGTAGATTGAGCGCAAATACTTAATATTCTGCTTGAACTGATTCTACATACAGTGTTGATAAATCTGGGGGTTTCAGTTCTTAAAAATGACTGAAAAACTTATTTTCAAAATATTGTTACAAATACGAGTTTAACTTAATGATTTACACTCTACTTAGTAACTGGGAACGTAACTAAATGATAAGGAAGTCAGATGGTAGAGCTAAGTGGTAGAGTAAAGTAGAAGCAAGATTAGAGATAAATAGAGTCAGGTAGAGATTACACTGAGTTCTATTAGACGCCAATTTGCTATATCCTAATTGTTAAGTTGAAGTACAAGGCACCCCCTAAGTGTTGAGGAGACTTAGAGGTGAAACAGTGTTAACAATTACATTATTATATCAAAGACCCATGCGAGCTTACCTAGGAGATGCATATGCGTCTTTGGTTGAGGATAGCCACCACTAGTGGGAGGCATGGCGACCCTGTGTGACCTCCGGGTAACCCACACTAGAATTACCCCCGACTGCCAAAATATACAGTCTTTAAAGACTGTTACTTTGAATATGGTGTCCAAGAGCTAAATCAGCATTCCCACGTTACGAAAAGCTACGTAAACGTTTCCCAACCATATCTAAGCATAATCGTATTTCTTAAAACATCCTGACTGCAATTCGGCATCTAGTTCACTCAGATTACTTTAGACAGCAACGTTTACAGTTGGCCACCTGTACGTGGTCGACATAAGTAAACAGGAAATTGATGTCATGTGAAATCTCGTATTACGTTGTTCTCATAGATCAGCATTAATTAAGAAATTAAGAATATGCAAAATGTGCCAACAAGCCACGGCACAGGAAATAAGCATTAAGTAAAAAGATTAGAGAATTTGATATGTTTCCACGTATTCCTCAACCATACACGTGCATAGCTGGACATCAAATTCACTTCCTTTGGATCAGAGGGCATGTCGGAATTCGATACAATGAAGTCGCCGATCGCCTGGCAAAAGAGGGACTCACCCACGGCACCTTCCAAGGCATCCAACTGCCCTACACGGATTTCTTCCCGGTCCTTCAGCGTGACGCCTATTGTCGCTGGAATGACGCCTGGATTCGTTCGCAGTCCATCAAAGGCAAACACTACGCCGCCGTTCAGACGCATCTATCCACCACCCCTTGGTTCTCCAGCTTCAGGATTGCACGTCGACATCTCACCTCCATCATTAGAATGCGACTTGGACATGGATGTTACCCTGCGCATCTACACCGACTACGTCTCATCGATTCCCCTGTATGTCCTGATGACCCAGGCGAAACCGCTGACCTCAATCACCTCCTGTTCAGTTGCTCTCGCTACCGAGCCCACCGTTCTTCCTTCCTCCGCCGCCTACTTCAGCAGTCTGTTCCTTTTCCCGCTAGCGTCAACACCATATTACAGTTATGCCACAAACCTGTATACCAAGCTCTTCTACAATTTCTTAAAGAAAGTGATCTACAGATCTAGTCTCCTCCCATCCTCTTAATTTTCCTTACATTATTTTTCTAATTTTCCCCGCGATGGCCATATGGGATTTTACCGAAGGCCCAAAAAAAAAAAAAAAACATACACGTGACAATATGTACTTTTACGAGGGGGTGTCGTAAAGTTTTAACTATAACCCTTTAAAATTATGATAGAGAGTTTGTGTTGATATGTGCTTGTTAGTTCTTCTCTACGCAGTCACCATCCAGATTTACACATTTTTTCAGCCTTTCTTGACCTTACGAATACCTTGATTGTAGAAGTCTGCAGAATTCGCTTTAAATCACTCTTCCACTTCATTAATGACGTCATTTGTATTGTCAAATCGGCGACCACGCAATGGAGTTTTCATTTCCGGGAACAAGAAAAAAGTCGCTTGGTGCGAGATCGGGCGAATAAGGCGGATGCTGTAAAGTGTCAAAGCCACATTCCCTTGTTTTGTATACTGAGACTTGAGATGAATGAGCTGGTACATTGTCAGCCAGAAGACGAACATCTTTGTAGCATACCGCGTCGTTTCTTAATCAGAGCTGCTCGAACTAGTCCAGAAGATTGCAGTAGTGATGGTTTGACCCTTGGCAAGGTAATCTGTAAGGATGATTCCACGACAGTCCCATAAAAGCGAAAGCATGACCTTTCCAGCTGGATTTTGCACCTTTTTGGGAATCGGCATGTTTCCATTCCATGCTCATGGCTTTTGTTTCTGGATCATACTGATAGATCCAGGATTCATCCTTGGTTACCAGAAGATAAAAAAATCGTCTTCGTCCTGTTCCAACAGCATCGACATCTGTCTTGAAAAGTCACTCCATGTTTTCTTTTGAAAAGGGGGCAGAAAATATGGAACCCACCGAGCAGACACCTTAGATATGTGCAGTTCGTCCACACACTACCATAACTAAGATGTGTCTCATTCATGATCATTTGGATGGCTGCCAGTCTGTCTTCCAGTATTAAACACTCCAATTTCTTCACTGTGACAGCTGACGGTCTACCAGCTCTTGGCTCATCTGTCAGGGACATGTGACCAGTTTGAAAATTCCTTTTCCACCTCACAGTAGTATCATACGATGATCAGTCATTTTTATAAACAGCCGTCATCTCATCATGGAGTTCCCGGGCAGTTTTGCCCTTTAAATGCAGGAACTTGATCACAGTACGAGCCTCAGTATTCTCCATCTTACACCTCAGTCACTTCTGGCACTCACTGTAAAAAAACAAAAGGACTCGAATCACTGAAACTACCAACATTATGTCCCGTGGGATCAATAATGATACTGAAAAATTTTCATCACTCTAGCGTAAAAACTAAAACTTTACGACACACCCTCTTATATCTCTTTTCAACCAAATAGTAATTGTTAAATTACGAGTAGTTTAAAACTCTGACTGTTGAGCTGAAAAAGGAAAGCATCACAAATAGAGAATGAGAACACGGAAAAGAAGACCTAATGAAACTGGAAATCACGAACTTATGTTATAAAGCAGGGAGAAAATTCTTAGACGGCCAGAAGAGACAAAATTCAATAATAATCAGGACATCAGGTAAGACAGACCTATTTATAGAGATAATCCGTTCATTATCATTATTCCTCATAGAGAATTATGTAAGAAACAAGTTGATAGTTAAGAGCATAGGTAACCGATTTCTAGATATAGGAAATGTTTTTGTGATAAAGCTGGAGTTGATGCTTCACTTGAATTCACCGAGGGAATGTTTGATATACAGTTGACAAGCCTCGTCAACGACAGAGTAAAAACTGACAGTAGGTATGTAATGGAACTGGCGTCTTTAAACTATTCAACTAGCATGGCTGTAGCTGTTACACTTACTTATTAGTTGTGTCTCCCGTTTTCCGTGGAATATGATTATAGTGAACCTCGAGGCACAGCAGACATTTCCTGGCCTGTGTCCCCCACATCTGCCCGCCACAGGTGTCATGTATAGTGACCTAAGCTTGTCTCATTGACATATATTTTGCCGCTTGTTCCTCTTTCCCTTGATTGGCGATGTGTAAGCCCTATGGAATGCAAGACCAGGTGATAATACCATCCCGACAGCCAAGTTCAAACCGAAAGATCCTTCTATCATTTTGTTCATAGAATTTACATTAATTTCACATGCATTATCTCAGTTTCATAATATATTTTATTCATACAGTTATGACATTTAAGTCTAATAATTCCCTTCTAAGACAATAAAATTAATGGTAATATTACATACGGAACTAAAAGTACTGCACAACATGCTATTCCACGGCAAGAAGTATATCCGGCAAAGTTATCTGTAATCCTTTTTCCCTTATGCAGTGTGCATTGCTCTCTTATGCACTAAAATCCTGTACACGAAACTCTGGTTAGGAAAATATTCTTTGTGGGGAAGGGGGCGCATTAGTTCGTCATAGTTTCTTCTTCTGGAGCTTTAGGTCATTGCTTTCATTGCATTGTTTACATATTTTTGGACATTTTTGTTTATTTATCTATTTTTTTTGCAAAAATATTACATTAACTGAAATTATTTAATACTTAGTTTTAATCTAACGAGATAAATGGATATTTGATCAGCGAGTCGACAATGCACACGTTGGGAGTCCATTTCTTACCTATTATGCACGCAAAATTGTCGCGGGACACAATTTTTAATATTTACAATGTGCCTGTAGTCGCAAAAACTTATAACAATACCTGAAATTTAACATAGTGCAAGTTCAAAGGCAAGCATTTAATCCACTATTTTCAGTGTTTCGCCTTTAGTTATTTACAATTTTCTGAGGGAAAAGTTTGGTGTTCAGTCAGTTTTCGTAGTTTTATTCAGCCATGCCTAAAATAAAGCCATATAAGTTTTGCTATTTAACGCAGATTAGGTATATCTGAATTTATAGAGACGCTTTCTCAAGGATGGTGAAATGTTATGTTGTAAGGTGTCGAAACAAATGTGTCAGCGGAAACAAAAACTCACTGTTACGCAATATAAGGGTCGCGGCAATACGTTCAGTATAACTCGCAAATAAGATCCACAACTTTTAGTGCAACAAAGTGTATTCATAACGAAGAATAAATCGCCAGATTTTAGGGACTTTTGAGGAGCCTTGGTTTCTGCAAATATCCCATTTTGGACATTGAACAATGCTAAATTGTAAATTGAAGAGTTTTCCTGGAACTACATTTTAGACTTTTCTCCCACACAAATTAACTCTGAAAGAGCTACCCGTCACAATGTTACAACACATATTAGTAAGATACGGTGGAAAGGATATGGAAAGATTTTCGTATTTTCGCGGAACGGGCATAACGGTGTCGGCGCAATTAGATAAAAGACGGCGGAAAATGTTTCACGAGCTTGCATAAGCAGTTAACAATAGCGCAGCCAGAGCACACAAAGAGGCCGGCAATTGAAGATAAATCAGATAAAGGACTCGCCGGCACAGATAGGATTTCATGTTTGGAAGGTTCGAGAGATATCTTGATTGACAGAGAATAGTTGTTTTTCTTATTTGCTCGAGAAATCTATCGAATTATGAATGAGATATATAAGCTACTGTGACACGCCAGCAGGACAGTTTTGTAAAACAGTGAGTTGTGTAACAAGAGTATTGTTGTAACGAGAGATTATCAGAACGTTTTTTTTTTTTTTTTGTGGTGTGTACGTGACGTAATGTTTCGTGAGAATTGATCAGTGTATTTCTACGGAAATAAAGAACATTTAGAATTTCTGCAAATTGGAGTTTTAATTCTACTAACCCACAAAGTCACAGTATCCATTGACGTAACGAATATGTAGAAAATCATTACTGATTAACGTAATCGTTCGTATATCGGATATCCACGGACCAGGTAAAGTGTTTCTGCTTACAAATGAGGTATAAGAAACTTCTACCACTATACAGTTTGTAGACTGTGAGAAATGTATGATTTTAATATGGCTCGAGGGTACACCGAATGATGACGTATTGCCTTTTGTGAGTGACGCAGCGCAATACATTTTGAAAGCAGGAAAGTCAATACAAGGTTTTCACCTAAAAATGGTGCACATTACTTGCATTGGATGGCAGGGGAAGCTAGAGCACATTTGCCTAGTGTCAAATTCAAAGAAAAATTTTGTTAACGTTTCGTCTAGTGAGCTCCTCTTTAAAGCTTCGGTATTCCACTCCCACCAGAGCCTGTTATCATCCTGGATAAATTTAGTAGGTAATGTGTTATTGTGATTATTTCTATATAATAAAAGCACTGAGTTCTGACGTTTCTACTGCAATTAATACGGCTAAGACAATTTTTTCAGAGTTAAATTGTAGGACAGGTAGCCTTCAGAAAGGCAAATTTCAGTTGCTTAATACAAGAAATCACACGCGTACAGGAGAAAGAAACAAGACTGGATAGTTCTGTAACCCTAGTTTAACAAAATTGCATCTGATTTGAAAAGTGTTAGGGGAGATGTTGGAAGAATAGTGTTCAAGAAAGTGGAAACTGTTCTTGATGTAAACGTAAATACAAAATTTGGTGTCACAGTTCTCATGTACTAATCTGTTTGGTACTTCCTGCATTGAATACGTTCTCACTTTGCAAAAGTGTACCTTCCAAAAATAGGCATTTCCTAAACATTGATAACAAACGCATGTACCTGGTTACCTGCTGTAATACTTTTAAATAGTATTTATTGTGCATCCTTGTTCCTAGAATATACTAATACGTGAGTTTAAACTAATATTAATTTTAAGTTTCAGTTCTAACGTTACAGAAGTTAAAATTATTCACTGCATTACCATACTCTAGAATAAAGAAGAACATTTAAAGTTAATTTTCAGATAATTTTTTGTTTTTAAAGTTACTTTATTGATTTTAGATACTTTAAATCATCAAAATTCGGGCTCTTATTACAAGGGATACACGAGTACTGAGGAGGAGCAGGAGGAGGAGGAGGAGGAGCAGAGAGCGAATAACTCTTCATTTGATTGCATTTACCTTTGCTAATTATACAGCTCCATTACGAAATTCCCATCCTAGTGCACAATATCGCTCCCAGAATTTATGAATTTACCTTTACCTGTGCTTCACATGCAAAACCTGCCAAGTGGAGCTCTATAATGTGCCGAGGTCGGGAAAAGAAAGTGTTGTCATGCTCTTTGAAATTGCCTCGTGATTCCGTGACAAATTTTGGTTCCGAAATGACAGAAAGGAAAAGCAAGAGGTTGAAACAAATGACGAAAAGCCAACATTTTGTTTTCTTGGGCTGTACATTTTAATTAAACCGAAAGCTGTCACACATCCCAAACCACTCGCTCTCTTTTCTAATCTCCGTGAATTCTTCGGAGAAGGGGCTTTGCTCTTAGCCGGAGGGTCGGGGCCAATCACTTTGACATCACAAACCAGCACAACGCTGTATGATACTATAGCATCATCTATGTGAAGATGATATGCTGAAGACTAATTTACTGAACTCTTTCTGTCATAGTAAAATATTTTCCGTGTTACTAAAATATTTTCAGATCGTGCAAAAGCGATAAAAACATCAAAGGTTTAATTCAAATTAATCATTTGTAAAATTCATACATGAGTCCCACTTAAGGTATCAATAAAATAAAACGATATAACTTAAAATATAGATAAATATATAGAACGATAAATAAATAAAAGTGTAGACTTCTCATATTTTACGGTTTGCTCATAAAATCTACAATAACGCAGACCTTTTACGGCTATACGACAAAGAGGACGTTCTTGCAGCTTTATCGACAAATTCAATGTGCTACATTTCATGATAGACATGAAAAAGAATTAAGTTCTATTACATTAAATTGTAACTTAAGATTACAAGCTGGATGTTCCGTGCTAATTAGTTGGTATATACCGCTATGATTGGGCCAAATCTAGCTGTGTATCTATCCTTCCCTTCACTAGGTTGCAACAAAAAGTATAGCATGCGGATTTTGATTGCACCGATGGTACCTCTAGAAATTGGCGAGCCAGAAATGGCGCGAACGTTCAGTAATAGAAGGTAAGAATTACAAAGTCAACTTCTTCATGAAAGTTAGTTGTCTTATTGGCCTTATTTGGCTGCGGTATATGTTTCCACTTAAGTGACTTTTTAAAATAATTCGTGCTATAAAGCATAACATATGGGCATAACCTATGTGTGGAACAAGGAGCTGGTGTTGTCTGCTTTAACAAAGTTTATCGTGATACCGAAAACAATTTTAGCATGTCTGGAAAATGGAAGCAGTTATTCTTATGAATATAAAACGGAATTCCCGTTTATTTTATGTGTAAGTTTTGCACATCCACTGTCTGAACATTTTCCGTGTTCTAACTTTCATGTTATCGCAAAGTTATTATACTTTGCTGGACAAGGGAAAGTTTTGCGGTTTCAGTTTCAGAAAATCGACAAGTTCGCATATACTAGTGCGCGCGCGCGCGCACACACACACAAACGCACACGCACACACACACACTCACATGCACACAGACACACATTGTCCAGTAATGCTGAGGTAGCATTGCTACCATGCGATATTAAGGTATCCAGGCTCAACAGCCGGTACGAGCTGAGGAATTTTCTCATTCTGGGAGTTCACACAGGATGCAGTCGGCTTCATGAAGTCCCTTGATGGAACAATAGCGGTCTCGCAAACCGCATCTTAGCTGCAACGAAGCATGCTGAGAAACTATTCAGCTCTGTACTCCAATTCCCATAATGTCCTGTGTGAGGAGGGAACTTGAAATATGAACAAATCAATTACATGAGAACAAAGTTATTTTCAAAAATGTTTTGCATATACTAATACAATTCACTAAAGTAAATGTTTGAAACGTACTCCTTTGTTTCTACACTTTAGTACCACCTATTTTGAAGCTCTTCACAAAATTTTTTGTAGTGTTTCTTGATAATGGGTTTTACTTTATTCAGCTCTGATCAATAATAGCAATAATCCAGATTGCCAAAGATGATAGAAAACAAACTATGTGACATCAAATTATGTATGAGCAAATTAATACTCTTAAAACCAGTGAGATGTTAACGTCACATGAGCTTCTATCGTTACTGAGTTTCTAACGTTTTCATTAAATATTTCATATTAGACGCAAGGGAATATAGCAGACTGAAGCGATAGTCAGGTCTTTAAAACGCAGTTCCCTATAGTTATGCAAGATTTGAAATTGCTTACTCCTTGCATGACATCGTGAGAATATTGAAATGACTTAAAAGTTACATTATTAAAATTTCAAAAAATACAAGGTATGTTTCTACAATGGATAGTATTACAGCAATCGTGAGCTTCTATGACTTTAGCACCTCGATTGGACACAAAACACAAGTGTCCCCATTTATTGCAGTGGTCACATCTTTTGGAACATATCGAAGGCGTTAACTCGTAATCTTTGGGTTTCATTTACGATCACGCACACATTCGCACTCTCATTTATACTTCCAGACTCTAGGGAAGAGGAGAAATTATCTCTATGGAGAAAAACCCCCATCCTACATCCGGGAATCGAACCCGGAACCTCTTGCATGTCAAGCATGTGCTCTACCGACTGAGCTACGGGGTCAGCCATCGAGTGTTCCTGATTGGCTTCACACTCATTTTATTGGCCGGAAAAGAACGCTGTGTAAGCGTGAAACACTTAATACACTATTTTATAGAGCATATTGAATAAGATAAAAGGTATTGCCGAAACATATTATTTTACATGTAAAACTTTCACTTAAAAAACACCATAACTTATGGGCCAATTCACTCGTTTGAGACGTACTTGTACATCTCGACTCTCACTTGCGGTTCAACAGATTCATCACGCAAGAGCGAAAATTTGAACATAACCATCGTGCAGTTTGATGGGCTGGTGGTGGAATTAATTTCATTGACGTATAATTTGTGCTTAATTAACTCCTACGACCTTGTAAGTCAGAAGTAGTAGTGTTTGCATGCTCATCCAGTCCTCTTCAAGTTTTCATTGCGATAATGAGCCAATATTAGAATTGTGTTGCCAGCTGTTGTAGTCTTTGATGGTTAAGAGCCTTGTTGATCTTATGTAATAGCAGTGAAGTAAATTCCCCACTGATCCAAAGGAAGAAGTAAAATATTTCGAGACACCTCTCAGTTAATACTAAAGTTACTGTTGACTGACCACTTTGTCTCAAATAGCAAGTTTTAGCTAAAACTTGTGTTGAGACTTGCCTCACAATAATAATTGACTTTGACAATACAGGACTTCAAAAATGTACTCGAAGATTCTCAATAAAATACCGCAAGAAACATCTGAAAAAGCTTCCAAAGTACACTCCTTGTTATGAAAAATAATTACCATGAATTCTTTTTAGTCTGAGACTTCTATAGGATTCATATCATAGGCTTATCCTGAAAATTTTGTAAAGACATGTGCAACTTGAAACAGAAATAATATGCATGCATTACACAGGAATAAACCAGACCTTTGCTGTTCCAAGGAGATTAGTCGCATAACCACACAATCTTCATATGAAATATACGATTGAATGTTCTCACGAAATTCTTCACTTTGTTCTCGGTCCTTCAGTTTTTCAAATCGAGAGCAGGCATCCCTTTTTAATACTTTTTAGTAACGCACTTTCTTCTGTGTCTGTCTGTTTGTTTGGTGCAGATTAAGTAATCCATTTAAACTAACTTACCAATGAGCTAGAGACCTGAAATTTTAGATATAGATCTAAACTAGATTATAATATAGCGTTAACTTGCTTTCAGAAAAATTCCACACGCCAAACTACCCTCTACTTGGCTATTGCTTTTAAACTAAGGTCTCATGACCTATAGTCTGGTAACTTTATAGCTCAGAACTACACGACAACGCCATATTAAGTCACTTTCAGCAAACTCACTACACCATAAATTACCCTTTACATGGGAAAATGTTTTAAAATGTTGATTTTTTTTGAAAATGGTTCTAATTAGTTTCATCAAAATACTTTAGTTTAGGATATTGTAGCGGTAAGGCATGTAAAAGGTTTGCACGTTGCGTAAGCGCGGCTTGTTTACACAAAGGAACTGATAAAGATAACAGTCGGATAGTGTATCACTAAGACAAGACTTACCGACGCAGATAGGTGAGGTAAATGGAAATTTATAATGACTTCTTGACTGATAGAGATCATTCGGTTTCTGGTTTGTTTTAGAAATATCTATAATTTATGAATGAGATATATAAGAGATGGTGACACGCCAGCAGACAGATGTAAAACAAGAGTGATTCGCGAGTAAGCAGAGAACAGCTGTAGAGTGTTGTAACGAGAGCTAATGTAATCAGAACGCTGATTGTTATTGTCATCGACCTTGGAAGATTACGTTGCATATGTGATGTAATGCTGTTACGTGAGGATTGAACGGTGTATTTCTACGGAAATAAAGAACATTTAGAATTTCGGCAATTTGGACTTTTAATTCTACGAACCCACAGTCACAACTGGTGTCAGGGGTGAGACATTACCACCACGGAAGCTGCATTGGAACAGATTCTACAGAAATTGGAAGAAATGAAGACGGAGAATGACAACCTCACTGCGAAAACAGAATCGGCAAATAACAACCTGGGCGCAAAGTCGGAGACGACAAATCACAATCTGACTGCAATGAAGGCCGAATTAACCACAGAAATGAGAGCAGCGATAACGGTCTGGCCAGGGAAGTGAAGACGGCGAACGAGGCTCTCGCCGCCAAATTTGAGGAAGCAGATGGGCCAAGGAGTCGAGCGCGTCAAAGACCTGGCGAACCACTTCAATGACCTAAAGGAAAAGGCCGACAGTAAACCCAAGTCCCTGAACGCCATGTTAGAAGACGTCGAAGACCTCGCGAACCGCGTTAACAGCCTGGAGGGAAAGGCCGACAGCAACACAAAGTCCCTGAACGCCATGGTAGAGGACATCGTCCGCAGGAGGTTAATGGACTTGAAGGCCGACGCGCCGGGACGCGACACAACATCGGCGCGCGTCAAACCTCCTAAATAGGACAGCACGACAACTTTCGAAGTCTTCTTCCGCCAGTTGGACGCAGTGGCGAAGCACAACAAATGGTCACCTGAGGAAGAGTCCACACATTCAATAGCCAGTCTCCAGGGACGGGCCGCGGAAATTCTGAACGCTGTCCAGACAGCGGCGGCGCCTAAGGACATCTGGGAGGCCCTGGAGAGTCGCTTTGGAAAACACCGCTTAGCCGCAGCGTACTGCAGCCAGCTGAAGTCAAGGTCACAGCAGCCAGGGGAGACGCTGCAGGAGTTCGCCCTGGCAATTGAGAAGCTGGCCAGCAAAGCCCTAGTCGACCTCCCACCAGAGTTCGTATTCCGAGAGGCTGCCTACACATTTGTCGACGGGGTACGAGACACGGAGATTCGTCAGCGGCTAATGCTCGGCAATTACAAAACCATCCACGAGGCGCTAACGGCAGCATTGAGGATGGAGGAGGCCAAGGTGACAGCTACCCCGACTTCCAGAACAAGAAATATCCGCTATAATGGAGACCGAAGACCAATGGATGGACGCCGGCGGAGACCTAGTGGGGTTGTATACAGTCGGGACAACAGGAGAGAGACTGGCCACACCAGGAAGAGCAGCCGGAAAACGAGTAAAGGCCGTCGAGGAGAGGGGCACGTGGGCGCCATCACCACCATCCCCTCGAGTGACACTGCGCGCCGTCAGCCGGCGTACGGTTGTGTGAGGGGGAAAACGTGGCGCGTGCTCGTAGACACCGGGAAGCCGTAAACATCATCAGACCTGACGTGACCAAGGTTTTGCCGACGAGGAAGCCAAGCCGACCATAACAGCTTGTGACGGAATCGGGTGACACCTTGCCTGTGGAGAAGGAGGCCCTGCTGAAGTTGACCTTGGGAAGGAGTGCAATACGTCTGTGGGTGTTCGTCGTGAAGGTGGCTGAGGAGGTGGTACTAGGATTGGATGCCCTCAGGAACCACGAGGCGATGGTCGACTTCGGCAGGAAGGTCCTGCGGGTGAATGGAGAAGAAGTGATACTGCGGCAACCAGACGAACGCCTTGGAATCTACAGGGTCGTCTTGAAGGAAGACTCCCCGCGACAAGCGAGGTGGTGGTGACGGCGCAACTGGAAGGCCAGCTGACGAAGAACATGATGCTGGACCAGAAGACGCCTGTGCACGGACTCTGTGTAGCCAGGACATTATTGTCGTGCAGAGAGGAAGTACCAGTGAGGCTATTCAACCTGACCGACACCGATAACGACATCCAGGCCGGAACGGAGTTGGGGATGCGTGAACCCGTAATTAGCGTGACAGCAATCGACAAGACACTGGAGTCGGTGCCGACGCAACACTTGAGGCCCCGCCTGGAAGGCGCACTGGAGAGGGCGGCCGACCTCCTGACCGCAGAACAGCTGGAGAAAGTTCGAGAACTTCTGAGGCGATAACAGCGCGTCTTCAGCCAAGGTAACAGTGACTACGGGCGCACGGATAAAGTGTTCCACCGCATCGACATCGGAGACGCCCGGCCTATTCGGGAACCACCTAGACAGGTTCCACTGGCAAAACAGGTGCCCGTACATGATATGCTAGATGACATGAAATCCAGGAGAGTGATTAAAGTCCGAGAGCCCTTGGTGTTCCCCTGCAGTTCAGGTGAAAAAGAAGAACGGCAGGCTACGCTTCTGCGTAGACTACAGGAAGTTAAACGCTGTCACCCGGAAGGACTGTTTCCCCGTACCCCGGACTGACGGCACCCTGGACACGCTAGCTGGTGCATAGTGGTTCTCGACCCTGGTCCTGAAGTCGGGTTACTGGCAGGTGGTTCCAGACCCGAGAGACAAGGAGAAGACTGCATTCTTGACAGGCCAAGGGCTTTGGCAGTTCATAGTTATGCCCTTTGGTTTCTTTAACGCATCAGCCACATTTCAACGCCTCATGGATTCAGAAATGAGAGGATTGACATATGAGGCATGCCTGCTATACTTGGACATCATCATCGTCGGCAAGACATTCGAAGACCATCTCGACAATCTGAGCAAGGTGTTACAAAGACTGCAGGTTGGTTAACTTGAAGCTGAACGCGAAGAAGTACCAGCTCTTCCGCAAGGAAATGAACTACTTGGGTCACATAGTCTCACCACACCACCCGGAGTGGCTACAGACTCGGAGAAGTCACAGGCCGTGAGAGTTCGGCCTCGGTCAAAGGATAAGAGAGAATTGCGCGGTTTCCAGGGGCTGTGCAGTTATTACCGCCACTTCATAAAGGGGTTAGCCAACATCGCCAAGCCCCTCACCCGCCTGCCAGAGGAACACCGACCTTACGTGTGAACGGAAGATGCCGAAGGCGCTTTCCGGCAGCTGAAGAAGACACTTTGCAGTGCTCCAATTTTGGGATTTCCACAACCAGGCAGCACCTTCACTGTGAACACTAACGCCAGCGACCATTGCATTGGAGGCGTGCTATCCCAAGTTCAGAACGGCCACGAGCAAGATGATATCCAAGGCAGAGAGGAATTACTGCGTCACCCGGTGAGAGTTACTGGCGATAGGGACGATCTTGGAGCATTTCCACAAATACCTGTATGGTCAGCCATTCCACTTAAGGACTGACCACTCCACCCTATCCTGGCTACTTAGTTTTAGGAACCTAGTAGACCAGACAGCCCATTGGGTACAGAGGCTGCAGGAGTACGACTTCACCTCTGAACATCGTAGAGGGAAGAGCCACGGTAACGCAGACGCCATGTCCCGAAGACCCTGCCCAGAGGAGTGCGGTCAGTGCACAAGAGTGGAAGAGAAGGAGCGTGTCGCAGCAGTCCGAGTAGTCACGGCAATGCCTGCGGACGGCTATGATAGCGCAGGCTCTAGGAGGGAGCAGCTGGCGGACGCCGACTTTGGGCCATTCTTGAGGGAAGTAGAGGCAGGGACAAGACCAACCTGGTTTACACAAAGGAACTGATAAAGATAACAGTGGGATAGTGTATCACTGAGACAAGACTTACTGACACAGATAAGTGAGGTAAATGGAAATTTCTAGTGACTTCTTGACTGATAGAGATTTTTCGGTTTCTGGTTTGTTTTAGAAATATCTAGAATTTATGAATGAGATATATAAGAGATAGTGACACGCCAGCGGACAGATGTAAAACGAGAGTGATTCGCGAGTAAGCAGAGAACAGCTGCAGAGTGTTGTAACGAGAGCTAATGTAATCAGAACGATGTTTGTTATTGTCATCGACCTTGGAAGATTGCGTTGCATATGTGATGTAATGCTGTTACGTGAGAATTGAACGGTGTATTTCTGCGAAAATAAGGAGCATTTAGAATTTCGGAAAATTGTACTTTTAATTCTACGAACCCACAAAGTCACAATATTTTTCATGACAAATGAAATGTATATCTTGAATTTTCTTGGAATAACCTCTGAAGTCCTTTAAACATTGAGCATAGCTCAGTACTGCATGAAAAACAAATAGACGGACAGATAATGCTTTTCTGTAATTTTAAATATTTCAGTAGAAGTTAAAAACTTTTAATATGTTTTTAAACGAACTGTCCCCTAATCCCTAGAGATTGTCAGGAACATTTGTGATACTAAATATTTAACAGCTATGAAAATGTTCTTAAAATTAAGAAAAACAACAAAAAGGAAAAAACAAAATGTGGAACTGAAGCATAAGACTATATACTGGGTGAAATAAATATGTTATGAATAGAAGAGTATATTGGTCCTCCAAATTAATTTCGATTATCAGCTGTATTTTATATGAAATGTACTTACCATTCTATGATCATATATTTTGTATATTCTAAAGAAACATCCAATATATAACCAAAGGCTGTGTATTTATGTATTAATTGGAATGATTATAAATCCTGTGTTTCTATCTCTTTTGTCACGCTGACATCCTTGTCCTCACTCAATCATATCATAATATATGGTTTTGTTGCTTATTTATTTTCCTTGTAGCAAGTTTATATTTATTTCAATATTTTTCTAGTAATTAAAACTGGGACAGGAATTTTGGGACTATTCGTCGTTAATTTGTCTCCATGTTAATCAGCCACACGTTCGGGCGCAATTTGGTACGGGATTTCTATATTTGAGATGGGATGCACGTTGACTTTTCGAAGATCCACGTCGAGAAGCTAGAAATAACAAATTCGCTGTATTTTGATTTGTTTCTTGATGATTGTGCTTGACTACATAAGAGTCATGTGAATCTTGGTTTCAGGCGTGGTTCGGAATAAAGTTTCGGAGAAGTCAAATTTTGTAACTATTTAATTGTGTTATTTAGATTACATTTTACTTGAACTTCCTTTCCCAATCACTTCCAACATATCGATAAATTCTTACTTTGTTATATTTAAACAGATTCAAACTATTATTTAAATGTTCTTGATCTTGCACCACTATTCATCACACTCACCATTACAAAAAATCTCTCTATACCAAGGTTATACATTTTTCGTAGCTATCGTTACTCCTATCTTAATTTTGTGATTGGCCGATTTGATTCCACGTCACAACATTACGTCATACAATTATTACTACGGCCAATCACAAAATTACATATATTTTTATTTATTTAAATTACTATATGGATTTACATAATAATTTTTTATAAATTTATAAAGTTTTAATAACTTTTCTAAATATAACTCGAAACTACTGTTACAAATGCCCCTCTTCGAAATATATGGAAAATGACCAAATAAAGGAATTAACAATATATTTCCATATATTTTGAAGAATGGCCCCAATTAACAAATTCGTTTACAACAATAATACATAACACAAATATAAAACACAACAATAAATCAACATTAATTAAAATACAACAATATATTAACATTTAAAAATAATATATATATATATATATATATATATATATGTTTTATTATTATTTAACACCCACATATAGTACTTAATCTATATTGCTTCAATAACTGTCAAGGCTTTTGAAAGGTTTCATTGATGTCCTATGATGTTTTCCCACAATCTTATTATTCGAATCTTGCACTTCATAAGTATGATCTCCAAATTTGTTTACTACTCTATACGGACCTTCATAAATTAAGTTCATTCTCCAATACACTTTTCGTCTAGCACCCGAAATGCTAAATGCCTTCACTAAAACCATATCATTTATTTCAGGATCCCACATGGCCTTTCTTCTTTGTACTTTCTTTAATCTTTTTTTCAGCTTTTTCTAGTATTCTTTTAAATGCTTCGGCGCTTTTCTCTTCATCATTTATCACATTCGTAATCTCCTCCAAAGTCGTTGGTGCCTTTATTATGAGAGGTTCAGGGGGTTTTCCAGTCATTAGCTCTATTGGTGCGAATCTTGTAGTAGCGTTGGGGTGTTATTTATTATCTTTTCTATGACATTACAATATTTATACCAACCCCGGTGATTCGAATGACACAGTATTCGGAAATAAAAAGTTAAGTCTCGCATCACTCTCTCACAAGGATTTCCTTGTGGATAATATGCCGAAGAATTATAAACTTTGATATCGTTTTTCTTCATCTCGAATTTAAACAATTTATTTCGATGAACTGTGGCGTTGTCTGAAAGAATGGCTTTTATTTGCCCATATTCTGGTATCCATCCCTTTAAAATTTTATTGACACATGTTTTACTCTTAACATTTTGAACGGGGTAAATTTTCACAAATTTAGTAAAAATGTCAAACATCACAAAAATTTATTTGCAATTATATTGACTAGCCGGTATCTCCCCGTGTGCTTCAATAGCAACTAATTCTTTCTTTTTATCTCTGATGATGGTCTGAGGTACAAAATCATATTTGATGTTTATAGGTTTAGCTCTTTGGCACAGTTCACACGTTGAAACTAATTTCCTTACTTTCCTATCAATGTGCTTTATATATTGCTGTTCTTTGATGGCCATGGAAGTTTTCTCACATCCAGAATGTGCTAAGTGGGGATGAAATGAAGTGATTACACTTTCTTCTAAACTACTGGGAACTATAACCTTCCATTTTTTTATCACATCTCCATGTAATTTGTAAAGTACACCATTGTTCTTGGCTATGGTGCAATTCACAGCATCTTCAACTACTGGAGCCTGTCGCAACAATGCAGATAATCTTTAATCATTTTGTTGAATTTCCGAAATATTCTTAAATTTCTGAGTAAGATTTCTATCACATTTAAAATTTAACTCAAAAAGTTTTATCTCATGTTGAGGTTGTGACAATGTCTCTGGAATTTCTCCATACATTTTCTGTCTCGACAACAAATCACTAAATATATTTTCCTTTCCTGGGATGTGAGGAAACTCAATATCATAGGAAGTAATTTCATGTATGTAACGGGATATTTTAGAGCTAGTTTACAATTTTTTTTTATAAATGATAGACTAATATGGTCAGTATATACAATGACTTTAGTGTTGTATACATATTGCCGAAATTTTTGCAAGGCAAAATATATAGCTCCTATTTCCAATTCCGTAATACAAGTGTTAGATTCATTTTGGTTCGAAACTCTTGAAGCAGTGCCAATTTCCATCCAAATCAGTTTGGGTTAATACTGCTGCATAAGCATGGATGCTAGCATCTGAATAGATGTTAAAGGGTTGGTTTCTAATTGGTCTTTCCAAAAGGGTGGCGTTTTTAAATAACTCTTTAATGTTTTGAAAAGCCTGTTGGTGTTTTTCTGTCCACTTCCAGACTGAGTTCTTCTTCAAAAGTACTCTCAAAGGACTAAGCTCCTTGGCATAATACCACAAACCTACTTTCATACTGTAGTGTGCCAATAAATCTTCTTATTTGTTTAATATTCTTTGGTGGAGGAATAGCTTCATTGGATTTTATTCTATCTGGATTTGGTGCCATACCTTTTTCGGATATTATGTACCCTAAAAATTTCTTTGGCAATAAAACTTGATTTAGCCAAATTTATAGTCATACAACTTTCAGAAAATTGTGTAAATATGTAATTTAGATGAGATGATCGAAATTAAGAAAATCGTCAACATATTGAATAGCAAAATTCTCAATTGTATTTCCAAAAATATTATATAAGGCTCGAAGCAATGCACTTCCGCTCGTTGACAATCCAAAACCGCATGTTTTGAACTGGTAAATTCTCCCTCCAAAATTGAAGCCGTTATATTTTCTAACTGATTCATCCATGGGAATCTGCCAATAAGAGGACACAAAATTTAATTTTGAAAAATATTTTCCACGCTCTATCGTAGATAGCACCTCATCCACTTCAAGAGGCCTAAAATGATCTGGCTGGGTTAATGAATTGATTTTTCTGGTGTCAATTGTCATATGCAATGAGCCATCCGATTTATGAACTCAACAGAGAGGATGTAAGTAAGGTGAGTTGGAAATTTCTATTATTCCATTTTCTAACATTTTATTTATCACCTCTGATGCTTGCTGTCTTATAGCTATGGGTAAAGGTCGGCTTTTATGTGTATAAGGAGCAGTATCATTCACTTTAAATGTGTGTGTATTTGTTACACAGTCCAGGTTTTGAACTAAAGGCTTTTCTGTTCTTTATATACATAATTTCAGCTGTTCTTTTCTCGCTTGGTCTAGATTGTATGTGTTTTCTAACTTGTAATGTTCTCTGGAATTCTATTTCTTCCTCCACTTGGCTTACGTCGTTCTTATCTTGTAGTGTATATAATTGGCAACAATAGTTTTCAAGGTCAATTACATTATTTTTCGCTATTTTTCGCTCCATCAATAATTAAATTCTTTCTAAAAATTTCGTTTTCGTCGTATTCAATATTACCATCTTCTTGCAAAAGTATATCTTCCACAAAAAAGCTTTTATTATTTATATTATCTCTATCCTCTTCTTTTCTTCCACCTTCTTCCAATAATTTTATTACTATTAAATCATATTCTGTCTTAAACTTCATTTCATACATTTCGAAATTCAATACACTTTGCCATTCATATAATAAATCATTACCCACAATTACGTCTCTTGCCAAGTGTGGAATTATCAACGCAATGAAATCGTAATTCCATTCACCTATTCGCCCCTTAATTAATACTTGATATTTAATTCTATCCTTTTTCTTCCCAATTGCAGTACTGCAGTAAACATTACACACATTTAAATATTCCACTTTATAGTTAGCTAACAGATTTTTAAAGAATTCCTCACTTATCACAGTAGAACTGGCTCCAATATCAATTAAGGCTGTATATTCTTTATCCCATAGGTAATTAATTATCTGAAGTGGATTAACTAATTCCTCATTTTTCTGCGAGAGAGTGAGCTTATTTCCGCTATGTTCAATTTTCAATTCGCCCTGTGTCATCCTCACCGAACCACTTTCCAGAGCACAAAATGATTTGGTTTTTTGTTTTCCGTCTCCCTGTGATTATTACTTTCATTGTTGGTTAGGTTGGTACTATTGTTTATATTCACATCATTCTCTGTGCTTTGTGTATTTTCTACTCTTTCATTTTGATTGGTTCTTTCAAATCTCGAACCCCTAAAATCTCTTTGATTTGCACTAAACAGACTAGTATCTCTTCCCCTACTAAAGCCACTTATTCGTTGATTGTTTCCTCGATAAAATCTTACATGGTTTATTTGGTCATTTCTTCCAATTCTCGTCGACTGATTGTTATGATAATTCCTTTGCAAATTATTTTGAACTCCCCTTCCTGTTGCAGGAATTACAGATTCATATGTTCGTCTAGGATCATAACCTCTTCCTTCAAATCTTTGATTTCTTACGGGTGCCCCGCCCCAATTTAAACTCGTCCTATCATTTCTAGTATTTGTAGGTTGTGATTCCTGTCGATTTCTTCCTCGCTCAACATGGACGTTATTATGGTTACCATCACACGATGCTGTATCATTAATGAGGTTATGTGCTTCAAATTCGGATAACTCAATCATATCAGAGAAATCGATAGGCTTAGCCACAATTAAATGATTTCTGATATGTGGTGGATAATGACGTATTAGCATGCTGACAATTTCTATCTCAGAAATTTCGGAATTAATCAACTTACTTTTGTTTGCTAATTTTAAGAAATATTCGTCATAGAAATCCCTTTTCTAAACTCAGACCTACCCGTTGCTAACTCAACTTTTATTCTTCTTTGTCTCTCGGGTCCCCAAAATCGATTTATAAACAGATTTCTGAAAGTGCTGTATGTTTCATGTGAAGCCAAGGTTAACCTCAACCATTCAAGAGCATTTTTCTTCAAACAGCGTTTTACTATCACCATCCGAAATTCATTCGGAATTCTCTTAATACGGAAATATTCTTCCTGTTCTCTAAGAAATACTTTTAGATTATCACCTGATTCCTCATCAAAACTTGGTGGACTAATATCATTTAATGAATAATGTACACATTCATTTTGACCTAGACTGTGAAACTGTGTGTGAGGACATGTTTTGTGTGTTTCTGTGATAATTAATATCATTATCTGGACTCACAAACTCACTACATTCACTTACTACATCACCAGATTTCTGATGATTGCTTAGTACACCTGGTAAGTCCCAGTCATTTATATTTCTAATTCTAGGCATTACTTTCACATTATTTACTTTACTAGCCTGTAATGCAATCACAACCTGTGTCAATTTTCCTAAGTTATCCTTCTCTTTTCAAAATTTTCTTTCACCTCTTTAATTTGCAAAATTACTTCTTCTTTCGCTTTACTTATCTCATCAAGTTGTAACTTTATTTGCTCTTGGTGTGCCTTAATTTCATCATGTTGTAATTGCATTTCAGAAAAAATTACATTGATTCTTTGTTCTACTTTATCTCCTAATTCTTCTCTTTGTTTTTGTGCTACTTCTGCCTGTTGTATGCTAAATGTTTCTCTTTGTTTAATTCCATTCTTGTTTCACAATGTCCTGACCTAACCTCGTTTCCTGAATTATTTCTCTTAATTCCATAATTTCCTGTCTATTTTCATTCTTATTCTGTTCTGTTGTATGCAATAACCTTTCCATATTCTCTTTACATTCTTTTCTTCCCTCTCTAATTTCTTGTGCTATCTCACCCTTGAATTCCTGTTTTAACTTTTGTGACAAACTAACCTCTAAATTGCTCATACTTTGTTTCAAATCTTTAACATTGTCTTTGTTCTGAGCTAATTCTTTCCTCAATTCATTTATATTTTGTCCAAGATATTGTTTTAATAATGATTATACATCTTCTATTTTAGCGTTTACATCTCCTATTTTAGCCTCAAAATTAATCAACATTTCTGATTTTACATCTCCTATTTTAGCATCTAAATTACTCAACATTTCTGATTTTACATCTCCTATTTTAGCAACTAAATTACTCAACATTTTCGTTATCCTTTCTAACATTAACTCATTATCTTTACTTAATCCTACATCTTCCCTATTCATTCCTACACCATCACTAGCTTCTCCTTCCACTATTATTTCTTTTCTACTCGCCATCCTTTTAACTATATTCTGATTTCTTAGCAACATAAATCTACTACTACTATTTTTTTTAATTTCACTCACTTTAAACCAGTTTTCTTTTTATTCTTTCTTCCCTCTTTTTTCTCCTTTCCTTTTATATTCCCACGTAGCTGTACGATGTATTAATCTCCACTCTTCTTTATCCTATTCGGCCATAAGTTGCGGCGCCATTTGGGACAGGGATTCTTGTTTGAAGGATCGTCGATTGAGCATTTTTATGTCATCATTAACATCTTCATGATTGTGTGCACAGATCCTACGGAAATGCCAATTTTGGAGGTGATGTGTGCAACTGTATTCATTAATTGTCTTGAAATAATTTTGCTATAGCAGGTTACTTCCAGCATATCGATAAATTCTTACTTTGTTATATTTAAACAGACTCAAACTGTTACTTAAATGTTCTTGATCTTGCACCACTATTCATCACACTCACCATTACATAAAACCTCTCTATACCAAGATTATTGATTTTTCGTAACTATCGTTACTCCTATCTTAATTTTGTGATTGGCCGATTTTATTCCACGTCACAATATTACGTCATACAATTATTACTACGGTCAATCACAAACTTACATATATTTTTATTTATTTAAATTACTACATAGATCTACATAATCATTTTTTTATAAATTTATAAACTTTAAATAACTTTTCTAAATATAACTCTAAACTACTGTTACAAAACTTAAAGAAAACTCAATCAAACAAAAGGGACATGGTAGGTTATTAACAAAACTTCAAGATGCACATGTTATTAGAAATCCAAATTATTAAACATATGCTATATTTTAAACAAAATCTTGAAATCTATTTTTGAGAAAATAAAAATTTACAAAAGTTGCCGTTGTAAAGCTTATATTTAGGCTGCTAGTTTTCCTTAAAATCATCGTACCACATCGTGGGAAAATG
>CM060950.1:212180638-212230638 GCA_030765055.1 Mantis religiosa
TCTCTCTGATTGTGACTACCGAGGTCCATAGAGCTTAGAGTTACCCAACATTCGTCTTTCAGGATAAGAGAAAACTCCGGAAAAAACCTTATCCAAATAACTTACCCTGACCGAGATTGGAACTCGGGACCTCTTGAACGTGAGACAGACATGCTACCCCTACGCTACAGAAGTAGGCTATTAGTGATCTTGTTAACAGTCTCCATCTGATTATTTAATGTTTATCAGCGAGTATAACTTGTGTACTTTATCTTCCCTGGGTTAAAAGAGAACATCGCTCGTAAGGGAACTGAAGAGAAAAGTTGGAGCTCTTCAGCAGAAGTAAACATTCACTGAAATCTTTGTCTCAGTTTTTGCTCAACTGTTCCCTCCAGTTACCTGTATTTCGTATTTAATTTGCGAGTAAAGTTTAAAGTTCAGAGATTCCTATTTGCAAACTGAAGAGCTTTTGAAGTTGTCATCGCAAAGTTCTCGATCGCTGCCGATATTGAGGCTCCAAAGTAGAAAAAGTCTAATATGGGCCACTTGGGTTTAAGTTTCTAACTTTTCTTTCTATTCTTTTAGTACACAAAGTGCAAGAATCCATGCAATTAAAAGTTTATGAAGTAAGTAGCTGCAACATCGATGTTTGTATATTGGATCCCGGGTCAGCATATGACATGGAAGCGGTATCTAGCTTAGTGGGTACGGGTAGGGCACCTGCTTTCTTTGTGAGGGGTCCCGGATTCGTTCTCTGCTGGAGGGTGGGAATTGTTATATAGCCAGGATTATTCCTATCCTCTCCAGAATCTAGAAGTGTAAATGTGTAAAATGTATAAAACCCAAAGAATTCCAATGACAACTGCACACATTGCTGATGCGGCACTGCAGTTAAAGGCGGAGTATGAATGGAAGAAAGAAAAGACAGCCTTGAAAATCCATAGACAAAGGAACAGCAGAAATCATAAGCAGAGGAAAATATTTTGCAGTTTTGACTTACGGTAGTCATTGGGTCTAATTAACAAACTTAAATTTCTCCCCATACGCGGATTGATATCTGTGGAAAGAAATTATGTGTATAAATATTTAACTTCTTATGTAGTTAGCAAACTTTTGTTCTGAATTGATAATTATTTCTGTTATAAGTATAGCGCCAAATAGTATTATAGCTCATAGAAATTAGGTAAACATTTGCATCAATTTCGATTATTGTTCATTCGAGAGTTTCTGAATCCTTTCGCGTATTCTTAACCTTGAACTCTTAATTGAGATGAAATTATAATGGGATTATGGAATACATTGCGTATTATGAGTGTTTTAACATATTTTTACAGTTGCGTCACTTATTTTTTCTTCTCATAAGGATCACAGCACATCCTGAGGTGTTTCACACGAGATTGAGTAGTGCTACACATGAATCATTAATTGCTCTTATGCACTCTCTACATTATGCAATAAAGAAAACCAATTTTATTGTTGGTAGTTATTATGACAAACAAATTTATTTTAAAACAATAAAGGATACAACAAAGCTGTAGTTAGGCTTTTACTACACTCCTTGGTATGTAATGCGTTAATCAGTCAAAAGTGGTGTAAAATAAATGTATTTTCAACTCACTTGAACTATACATTCATCTCACTTCAAATATGAATGGAAAGACAACAGATATAATTGCCTAAAATTTAAAAAAATGGTTTTATAATGTTAGAATTTGTTTATAACACATATTAGGCATAAGTCTGACAATTACAGGACTATATTCTTAATCGTGCCTAAAACTGAACAAGTTAAAACACAAAAATTGTTCGCTTACTCTTATCTAACACACAGTAATTTATTCTAAGGACATAATTTTAGAAGTAGTATCAATAAGAAACTTAAATATATTTATATAAGTTGCTACTTACTATGTAACTGGACAATATAATTCAAAACAGGGCTAATGTTTTCCCATATTTTTAAAATAGCCACACGGCGGCCATTTTGCTTACAGTAAGTATACTAATGCCAGCTTCTATCTTACACGAATGTAAAGCACACGATTTACAATCAAGAGAATAGTATCACTTATTTGCTGATTTTCTCGTCTTCACAACGGTTGAACTAACTTTCGATTTGGGGACTAGTATGTGCATCATATTTAATGCGTGCCTTTAGAAGTCGATATCATAAACTAAATGTAAACTTCGGTTGGGCTTAAGCTATAGCTTTTAATTTTACTTAGTATTGTACTATGTTGTACATTGTGATCTCAGCTCACATTGTTTAAGGAACTTTATAGTGACGATAAAGTTATTAAAAAGACCTTGGAGACTCAGTATTTTCTTAATAGACTTACCATTTTCAGGAATGGAATTACCAGATTTCATAAAGAGATTCATACTGACAATACAGCAATCCAAGCATAACGGGAAGTATGAACTGTAACACCGTATATTTTATTATTTGCTTTTTATTAATATAACACATGATTTAATATTAAAACCAGACATAAAATATACCCACGGTTGCAATTGAACCATGCATCACATATACGTAAGAGACTTCATACTTTTGTAAACTTTTGCCTATCGCCTAGCCTTATGTTCTGAATACCTACGAGAAAATATTCATCTAGACCAGCGTTTATCTATCTCTGCCGTGGAAAAATTTGCACATTTCTTTACTAACTTTTCGTTCATTTCTGCCAATTGTGCTTCAACTTCATAAACAAACAGTAAATATCGTAATTGTTTCCTTGAGTTTCTGTTTTTCGCCTAACAGATAATTGGATAAACCGTTTAAAGTGCCTTGCGTCCTTGAATTCTCTGATAGTTCCAGAATTAGATTTGACATTTTGTATACTGACGACTTTACCATATTCAATGGAACTACAGCTATTTTGTGACATGTAATGCAGCAAGCGCCTTCAAAAAATACAAGATTAATGATCGTCTTCTTTTCTCAGCGTTCAGTTAAACCAACATCTTTGCACTGTACTTTTTCAGCAAACACACCAGCAGTTAAAGTTTTACTTCGATTTAATAAACGTCCAGTCAAACTACATTTATAGTACCTGGCCTTAGAATTATATTATATATCCTAGAAAAGCTTTTAGGAATTTTTTCTGAGCAATTTATTATTAAATATGAAGAAACTAAGGTAACATAATTTTAAGGGTATACAAGGTTTAAGCTTAATATCGCTTCACTTAATTTTGGGAAAATATTGAAGGTGACTTGACTTATAAAGGAGGAGCCGGGTTCTATGCCCTTAACACCGAAACCTAAAGATTTATTGTATTATCTCCCAACTTTCAAGTTTTAATTAACTTAACATGTAAGGTGAATCAAATGAGCATGACGATGACGTAGTAAACTTGGCAGCTGTTATTCGATTTACTCCAATGGTAGCTGCAGTCTACTATGAATACTCACTGTTACCCAGTCATATTACGACCGCATTCAGTATAAACCGGTGTCCATGTATGCTTTTATCTGTTATAAGATTGTTCAGTTGAATCATTGAACTTTATGAAGGATGATTATGTGCTTTCCAACCCTATTCGGGATTGACTTTGGCCCTTTACTGAAAAAAAGATATGTTTTGGTTACAGACGAAGAGAAACGACCTCTTGGATTCGCTGGAAATTAATTCAATTGATGTTTGCGTTTTCTGTATGTTATAGTTTCAGCAATATAAAAAGAAAATAGAGTTCGGAAGAGCTCGTGCAATTCGTTAACATCGTGGATATATTAACAGCCCCAAGGCTTCTAGCGGAATGAAACAGCTCGTTTTATTTGTCAATGAGATAAATATGATGCAGCTATTGGATAAATAAATGTTAAAGATACCTTTTGGGGACTTTGGCCTCTTTTCTTTGACTCTCATACTTTAAACCGTTAGGAATAACCAATCTCTCGGATAAATCCTTAGTAACCCGTTTTCAGCCCTGTGTTAAAGGCTCACTGACTATAAACAGAATTACGATGAATTGTGGATAAGGAAACACACAAACATTCTTACATCGTTGTAGGGGATTCAAATTAAGTATTCATTTAAATCATACTCAGTATCAGGTAAAAGGAGTCTCGTTGCCTGAGGATGTAATATAAAAACTGTATATGAAGACATTAGTGAGCGTTTTGTACATATACGGTTAGACTGAACTCCAGGTTAGTAATTTATTCGCAGTTGTCTTTAAGTGTATGGCGGGACCTTTACCAAAGTAAAGTTTTGCTACCATTTTATAATGGTTTTTTACTGATATTGATTTAAAAAACGCTGAAACTTCCGATATTATAATAAGTAAGGACCTCAAAATTACGTTATAACCCCAAACTATTAGTTCGATATAGGATACGACAACACTTTTAACCTATATTTGTTAATATCATCGTAGATTCTATAAAATGTTAGGCCTAAAACACCAGGCCCTTCAGATAGGAAATGGAAGAGGTGCAGAATAATAAAGGAGAAAGTCAGTAAGACATTGAATAAATGGTCACATCACCTGTTGGCTCATTATAATAAGTTTTCAAAAATACGAATCCACTAATCTATGAAGGCGCATAGTCTCAAGAAAATCTTAATGTTTAGTTTTGCTATAATACGTGAAGTTGGAATGTGATAAGTAAATGTGTTTAGAAATGGGAATGCTAGCAATTTGATAGAAGCAGGATACGAAAGTTGACTGATTTTAATCCAACCTATCAGCTGTTTAAGTACTTGAAATATGTTTGTATCGTGGTGTACCATAGTAATAAGATTCACAAAATAAAGATATAGGTTTACTGATCTAAATCAAACATATGTGGAAAGATAGTGTGCATAAAAGTTTTGTAATGACCGTAGGAACTTCAAGCTATTTTATACAATATGTCCATGTGCATTACATTTTCAAATCTTTCAAATGACTGAGACAGGCATAGGTTATGTATAGCTGAATGGTTCTCTAAGAAATTCTATATGATGCAGTAAGAGGGGAAACATGTTTTACTCATACCCCAGTTTTATTCTTCAGTTTGCTTATTGTCCAAAGAATCGTATTCCATTAGCACAGTGTCAAGTTTTAAATTGGAAAAATAAGAGGGCAATCCATACAAAATGTATGCCTGTCCTAAGCGTACAATTTGAAAAGTAGTTTCATGTTATATATTAGAATATTTGAAAATCTTCATGATATTTGCTGGGCGGAATCATAATCATCTCTTATGATTGCTTAATTTCTTCCACACTCCCTTCGATGACGTTTTTATTTTGCACACATTCACTAATACTACTCTAAGCTCTTCCAGACGTGCGAAGCATTGGAATGGAAACTTTTGCAGTAAGTAGACCAAGCTATTGGTATGGGTACTTCCAGTCATTTGCTTACAAGCAACAAGCAATGCACATACAAATGATATAATCTTTCATAGTCTTACTCATGTGTTATATATAAAATTAATATTTGAGTTTTCGTTCCACACAGTGTACTTTTAAGTAGGTTTGACCCATGATTTCTGGCGTATATTTTAAATGAAGTGTTTGCAGGAAAAATAAGATGTTTTGTCAATGTATGTTTGCTATTCAAAAGAGTATTATGTGCTCTAGAAAATAAGGTGTTTAGTTTTATATGCTTATACATTGTTTTATCTTTTAAGGCAAATAAAATGGAGTTTCAAGTCGAAAATGTTCTTTGTTGTGACTTGACACTCCATTTTATAGACGTAAAATATGTGTATAGGCATAAAAACAAAGCACACAATTTGGTATAACACATAATTCCATATCAAATAACATAAAATGCATTGCTAAAACATTTTATTTTGCACACAGAACTTTCACTTAAGGAGTACGCCAGAAATTATGGGCCAACCCATTAATTATCCTTATACTATATCTGTATGTTCAGTTATTGCTGTCTTATTAGAATGTCTGTAGAAAAGCTAATAAAAGCTAATATGAGTAATGCATAACGAGTATTTCATGTCCTTTAAATAATAGAATATACCAAGTTCTGAAACAAATATTCTACCGTCTACTCAGAAATTGCATTATTACCTAACATTACACCTCCTTGTACTGCACCATTCAAATGACAGTATTTGGAGCGGGTGTGTTTGCTTTATTCTTAATTTGCATTACCATTATCTTCAAGAAATAAATATTACAATTTTGATATACGTCTTTTACTATCCTACTTCACGAAATCGGTTCAAGGTCTTCATAACATGAACTAACTATTGTTGGCACGCTTATTGTTTAACACATTGGGGTCGCTGTTTTGGGTACATTGTGTTAAGATGACCATTGGGTTACCCTTAGACCTATTGGGATCATTTTGTTGTGATGTTAAATAGTTTATCGAGGTATGCAGTGATGGTTATATCTTTAAAAGACACGTTGAACAATAATCCACCATTCTTATAGTATATTACAATTTTTAAACCCGCTGCTGGCACCACGATATAAATGTACTAATATGTAGCCTTATGTACTTAAGCTGTTCACGTTTGTCTTTGTCACAGGTGCATCAGAGTATTTCAAAACAGTGATCTGATTTCAGCGTGGCCATTTGTATTAAACGGTCGCCATATTTCCAGTACTCGACACCACATTCATTTAATTACTCTTTTTCTGTCTGTCTTCTGTCATTATTTGTTTTTTACAGCGAAATGTTTTTGTGTTTGTGTTTTTTTTAACAACTATGTTGGTAGATGGCCCAGCAATCGTGAGAGTTAACCTCTTTGTGCGAAGCATTGCAACCATTAGCGACATCAAGATGGTAAGTTAACCATGGCCGGCCTCGCTAGCTCATTGCGTGCGACGATGCTCATGATCATGCTCTAATAGCCGGAAACGCTATCATTATCATTTTTGTTCTTAAATGTCCCCTTACAACTTAGTTTGCTACCACAGTATTTTTTATATTTTTTCATTGTTTTACCCTTACCACTGCCACCTAGCACCCCTACCTCAGCCAAGGATGTCACGTAGTGGCAGTTGCGCTCATGTATTGCTAATATGGCGGCACAAGGATGATTTATATTCAATCGGCCACTTACATTTATCTTAAAAGATATTGCTAAATTCTGTATATCCCAACACAACGCACCAATTTCATTTTAAACTTAATTTAACATCAGCCTAGATTTCTGCACTGGAGAAGGTTTTAATTTTCAAATAGCGTTTCTTAATCCAATTGAGTAGCACAGGAAACAATATATGCTTAAAATCACGCCATTCCTGATTTATTTTAAATATTGTTGTAAGTTATAATTTATAAATTAAATATATTTGTTTTGCTCAAAATTCGAGATTGTATGTCACCCTAAAATTCTTTGAAATGCTTTAAGGAGCAATGTTTACTTATGCATGATTTGTTACAAAGAAGACTAATAAGAGCTGAATGGTTTGCAAATCAAGAATACTAAATTATTTGCATGCATTTAGAGTTTCATTTAAAATATGTAAATATTCCACATTCGTAAAAAATACCTATATATGTATATAGACGTGCGATTATCAATTGTGTATTAATTATGTGTTAATTGCACGGTTTTAAGCATCATGGTTTTGGCAGATATTTTCAAACAAATGTAATTGCTACGTGTAAAACTAAAAGAAAAATCAAAAGTTTTTGACACTTATGAAATCTTCTAGTAGCAGGATTTCGAATCTTGCAGTATGAAAACAGTGTAAATATTTAAAATGTGAAGTTCTTTTTATAAGTAAAAAGTAGTTATATTTGAAATCTTAAAGTACGCGTAAAAGATAATGTTGAATTTGTTCACACTGATTTTTATGAATAAAATGCACAGGATGTGTATACCAATGAACACGAAGCCTTATATAAATTTACAGAACTTAAGCTAAATTAAATACTAAATCAACATTGTATAAAACTGAAATAGGTTAATAATAAAAGTGTTATGAAGTTTGTGTATATTGCTAATAATCTGCATATGTAGAGCTTTGATAGCTGGTAGCTGAAACTGGCAAGGGAAACGGTTCGTCTTGGTAAACAGAGGATTGTGCTTATAATTAATTTCACAACCCACGGTACCGGTGCTAGACAGACATGTTCCTTTCCAGTTTCAAGCTTACAAGCAATTAATCTTGAAACGCTTGCTACATTGATATTTCGCTTTTCGCTCCTTTAACCAGGAAAAAAAGGCTGTAAGATGCATTTTTGTTTTGTTACATATTTCCTCATTTCTTCCCTCCAGGATGTTTATATTTGAAGGATAGCACAGATCATTACCTAACCTAAGTTTTCTTTCACATCTCAGATGGGCCTGCAATTGTACGTGTCAACATATTTGTGCGAAGTATCTCAAAAATTGATGACGTAACAATGGTAAGTTGTCTCGAGATGATAACGCCCTCCCTCATATTGCTGCTCTAGAGCAGTCTCTTTCTCTCTCTTTATACTTTCACTTACTACTGAAAACTCTATTTGTTGTGGCTTCCCCTTGTTCAGTGAAACCCTCTTTGATTTAATATGTTTGACCTTGCCTCTGTACTAGAAAATGAAGAATATTTCGCCTTTTTCAAATAAATTTTTGTAGCACAGGATGCACCTCATTTTTTCTTAACAGGTTCGTTTAATTATTTTCTATTCTAATTGTGCTAGTAATGTCTAAATACTACTTGCTAGATCTTTATGATTTTATAGTTTCTTGCTGCAACTTATAAGATCTTTTAAACTTTCATAGTTTTATTATTCAACAACTCTGGCATCATTAACGCACACCTTCATGCACTCAAAATAAGTTTAATGTCTAATGTAATCAATTACTGTTCAACAGTTAACTAATTTTCAATATAAATTTTCAGAGGGAACCACACACTGACATACTGTTAAAGAAGTTTGTAAAATACCTTAATATAATAATAAATGCTCCATGTATATAGGGTTATTTCAGACATTGGACATGATTCGTTTTTATGGTACTTTGTATTTGGAACAGTAGTGCTGAAAGTGTTTGTCTCATAATGATGACAAATACTAAAATACTATTTAAAAGACAGATATGTTGCTGGTAGAACCAACTTTGTGCTTATTAGGACTTAGGCTGGTGTGTAGAAACGGGTAGAATATAATTTCTATTTGTTAGGGCAATTTGTGGCTTCAAAAAGAACTCGTGATTTCCATTTAATGATCTTCTTGATGTTAAGTATAAAATTGTGCCATAAATACAGTTTTAATTACATAAAATTACAACAAGTTTAATAAATGTTGGTAATAATAACGTTAATAAAATAATACAGGCCTGCAATGTTTTATCAACTCTTTTTGTGCATTCTTGTGTGTAAACCCAGGAATTGCATTAACACTGTATATCGCGCTCCATTCCTTCAAATAATATTTATTTTCTGGTGTAATGTACGAAGTTGAGTCATTCGTAACCTAGTGCATCAACGTAAAGAGTTAAAACTAATTCACTTGTGAGTGTCGAAAAGGTCCTAGCCATCTATCAAGTCGGATGTGATTGTGGAAAGTTTGCTGTTGAGGTTCAAAGCTTTGAGATTCTCCACGAGTTTAAAATTCTATTTTCCGAAACCTTGCTTGAACTTTTTCTGTAAATCTTCGTGCACTCTGAGAGGAGCAAAGAGAAAGTTCACAACTAACTTTAAATGTATGGAAAGAAGATGTCAAGGTAGGATTGCTTACATAAAGGCAGGCGTGCTGAATGCTACACCAAAGTATTTCAAAAATTTTAAGGAATATAGGTGGTAAATATAGCGATAATAAAGCAGTACAAATCACTTATATGAATGTAAGTTGTAGATTATACCTACTTTGTTGACTTTTGTTTTTGTGAAATGTATATTTTATACTGGCTACAATATAGATTTAATTTTACTTTATCACATACCTATAGTAAACAAAAGTAATGCTATTTTTAAAGTATGAATCAAGTTGCGAAACAATTGTTTGTGATAGAAATTGAACTCGCTAAAACATATAGTGAAGTATAATATTTGCAAAACAAATGCTTTGTGATCCATAATTTTGCAGGCCTGTGTAATTGATGAAACTCGGAAGGTTTCTCAGATTCCATGATTTACTGGATTTCGTGAAATCTGAAAATGGTTTTAACTTCTACATCCTTCTGCATCTACATTTCTTATAAGACTAAAATGAAATACTGCTCAATATGGATTGTGATTTTCAAGTTTCATGTAATAGCGTAATTTTAATGAAGTCAAGGAAATGGAAGTGTTTCAAAGTTATAAGTACTCACTAAAATCCATGAATATTTGTTAACCAAATGAATCATTTTCAGGAAGTTGCTGATATTAATTATATAAACTACCAGTTGGGTAAACTCTATAAATAGTCTGCTAATTATTGTTTTAGTGATAATCTTGCTGGAGGGAACATTATGTAAACAGGTAAAAAATATTGTGTAGCAAAGTTATAAGATTTAACGTTTCAGGGGTCTCAAAAGTTACCTAAAGTAAGTGAGCCTGCAAGTATTGTGTTTTAAATATAAAATTCAATATTTAGAACAACTTTGAGAGCATATATCTGCAGTTGGCTTGCTACGCGGCAAATATTTTTAGTGAACTAAAGAGAAATATATATTAAAGCAAATTGTAGAATTTACAGAACTATTTAATGCTTGCATCATTTTAATTACATTTCACAGAATATATGCAGTCATTTTAAATCTATACCATTATAATTCTGACCTAAGAATTATAATTTATAGATATAAAATCAAAGGACTTATCCACTCATCTAGAATATCATGAAAAAAGAAGGAAAAACAGTAAGGAGAAATATGGTTCTAAGTTATTATGTAAATACTTTATGAACATATATAACCTAAACTTTAAAGCAATGTTTCGCAAAATTGTGGGATTTTCGGTTACTTTCAAATGCTTTTGCAATTTTAGTAATTTAGCATTATTTTCTTATATGACTATACAGAATGAGTCAGAATATAACCTAACAATGTTTAGGAATTAATCGCCAACGTATGCGAAAGAACCATGAAATTCGCATTAGCTGAGATCTTGTGGCATGTTAGATGAAATTCCGCCTAAAGGTTGATACATAGGCTTTCTTGCCTTTTATTGTTCTCTTTGTCCTGGAGAATGATCCTAGAATATTTCGAAGCTCATCGCCGGGTGAAATCCGTAATGTGTCTGCATAGAACTTCCAAAATCCGAATTGCGAATTTCGTTTGAAACTAGTTGCATGGATAACAATTTCTCTAGAGTTTTCCCCTATTCTAAATAGGCCAATGGAGGATAATTCCTAACTTATCCGAAATATAATTTGAGACTTTTTCATGAAGTTCACGTCGTTCACAATCGCTGTAAACAAAAGATGTTAAAAGTAATGTTGAATAACAAAAAGGAACGACAAAACAAAGATATATTTTATTTCATTTTTCCATAGCCATATTTTGAAACATCGACAAATTGCTGAGTTTACCTGGAAATCTTTTTGACATTTACATACCAAAATGTGTACATATAACCTCAAAATTATTATAATAGAAATATATAAGTATAGTAAATATATACTTGGCTATTAAAAATATCAGTACAGAGTTGGTCAAACTCAAATTTTACAACCTGTATTTTGTTTTTTCTTCAGGCGGGGGATTCCGCCTATCCTTAGTTCACTAAGCATATATGAGATATTTTTAAACAGCGCAAGTGCCATTTCGTGTACATTTCAATGTACTTTTTAAGGTATAAAATGAATGTCGTCTGCTCATGCAGTTCATTGTGGTATCCAAATATGATTAGCATTGCGGAATTGAAGCTACACACCAATCGGCATATTTGACTTTACCATGATGGAACATTAAAAATACATTCTCACCACCGTGCACGCCTAAATTGCAACATCAACGGAATTAAAAGCCTTAATTTTGAGAAAATGATATAATTGTAATTAGATAATGCATATTCTGAATTTTTGGTGGTTTTAAAGTATCTGAAGCAACGATTGGTTTGTGTTCATCAGACAAATAGCTCTCAAATGTATATCATTAAAACTATAGCTTAAAACAATTACTTTTAGTTATGTTGGTTTGGTATGGGTGGTCGATTAATTCCCTTTTCCTGTTTTGTTTAGTCTGACTCATTCTGTATATGGCTATCAACTTTCATACATAGTCTACAAACCATTTTTCTTCGTCTCTCTTTCCCCCCTCCCTCTCTTTCTATAGGTCACGTTGTTGTTCAATATGGGCTTAAAGCCTACTATACTCGTACCCTTTATGTAAAGCTCATAGCTTCTTTATGAGAAAAAGGCTATACTTACCATCTAGATCGTTAATTTTGATCGATTTTCAACATTTCCCGTGCCTGCTCCAAAATGATTAGCATTCTTCATTTATAGCCAAGATCAACATTTAAAGCACACAGAGACACACTTTAAAATGAGTTTTTAATGGGTGATATAAACCACTTAAATACCTTAAATAATATTTTTCTTCTGAATTTTGAAAATTCTGAATTTCTCGTCTTTTCAACTGAACAGTTCAATTTTCCTTTTTCATACGCTAGAACTGTAAAATTTTGAATTCTGGATGCCATTGAAAGCATACTGATAAATGAGCGCTTTTTTATTTCACTGAAACCATCCTATTTTGGGTTGTTTATCATGATGGATATAATGTAAAAGTGAAATTAAAAGGTTATCCACATAGTTTTAATACTGCTATGGTTCGAAATATCTGAAATAACATATATTTAAAATTTATCCAAGCTATTTCTATAGTTCATTTTATTAGAAAATGAAGTAACTACGTTACATTTTATTTCTCTTTAAATGTACGAGGGCTGTTCAATAAAGAACGATCACAATTTTTTTGACAACGTATCTTTCACTCATCCTTATAATTTTGACGGTCATTTTCAAAATAGTCTCCCCTGAATGTGATGCACTTGTCCCAGCGTTTCTGCCAGTCTTCAAAGACATGCTGGAAACCATTTTTGACAGATACTTCAAAATCGCCTCCGCAGCCTGCACCAATGCTTCTGATGATGGATAATGCCTCCCACGAAGGCGTTTCTTCAAGTTAGAGAATAGAAAAACGTCACATGAGGCTAAATTCGGACTATAGGGAGGGTAAGGGATGCACTTCACGTTGATTTTTGCAAGATATTTAGCAACAACATTGGCAATATGCGGCCGCGCATTGTCGTGGTGCAGCATCTAGCCTGCTTCACGGAAATGTGGTCTTTTGTGCCTGACATGGACTTGCAATGTTTTCAGGACATATCTGTAAGCATTGTCCAGTTACTGATGTGTGTGCACGTACAGCATGCTGATAAACCATTCCATGAATATCAAAGAATGAGATGACCATAACCTTCCCAGCAGAAGCAACCACCTTTGCTTTTTTGGGATTTGGTGATGAAGGAGATTTCCACACTGAGCTTTGCTGTTTGCTCCCAGGATCAAAATGATGTAGCCAAGTTTCATCAGCGGCGATTACGTTTGAAAGAAACTCCGGATCTTCCTCTAACATCAACTTTAACTGCATGTTACCTTCATTGCAGCGGTAGGCGATACTGAACATGTCTGAACTTACCTGGTTCTCACAGGCGGGAACCAGGAGTACAAATGAAACTACTATGGCGTGTTTGTTTCACATTAAGCTAACAGAATACAATAAGATTGAATTTTAGTGCGAAAAATTATGACCGTAACAAAATTATGATCATTCTTTATTGAACAGATATCGTATCAAATTACGAAAGAAAACCAAAACGTTTAATGTGTTACTCCAGTCTCATTAAAACTACTGTATTAACTTGTAAGATGATTTATTTAATCTTTAGCAAGAAGTTTTCTTTCGACAGAAACTAAACCAATGGTTATAATACTACGAAGACAAACTTTGGCGATCATAATTACATTCCTCATATATTAAGTTGGAAATGAGGGCTAATTTTAAAAGAATTTAATAACTTACATATATGCAATATAAATGGCAGTTTTAGAAATAATTATGAAGCTAATTTATTGTGCACATCTATTTAAACCCATAATAATCAATTTTTCTCTCCAGTAAGCTGAATTTCGCACTTTTATTGATGAATGAAAATGTTAAAGTACACACAGTAAAAGTGTTTTATTACACTGAAAACGCCAATTTTCTAAATATGTAGAAATAAAATTCAAATTGGGGTATAAGTTGTTTGGGAAGAGCGCAGATCTCTGTAATGAACATTCTGCTAAGGTTTTAAAGATATGTACACCTTTAATGTTTTGTAACTTAAATATCCCAGAACTCAATGATATTTTGACGTGATCATGTAGTAGAAATATGGCTGTCTTAAATACCTGTATTTATTAGGTGCTAAAACAATTTTTTGGTGTTTCTATATCTTTTACATTTGCCGATTAATAGGCTAAGACCACAGGCAAGATTTTCCTTATTTTTAACTTTCTATGACACTTTAAAAGTACTCAGACATTGTTAAATCCTTTTGTTCTAGATTCTCACATCCTTCTTCAAAATGTTATTGGTAGTTCTATAAATTTACTTCGTCAGCAAATAATATTATTTGGAAATGTTTTATAAGTAAAATATGGTTCTTAAGCTTTCTATAATTAATTTTATTGTCATGTTTACTTGAACAGGAAGGATAATGCCATTATTGAGAGTGCACACCTTTATATATGTATTCACACAGAAGGAAAATATATTTGCTGACTTGAATATAATACAGAAATGATGTTATTAATCATAAATTTGTTTAAGCAAATGCTTGAATTCGGGTTTAAAAATTAACTGCGTTAGGATAATAATAGCATTAATATACCGAGCAGTGTAGTGAATAGTTGAGTAATGAGACACTAATAATAGGGATGAGGGTTTTGAACACTGACATCCTTGGCTGTTCGGCTGTACCGGAACAATGTAGAGGCAATGGCTGCGATAGACGTACAGTAGTCTCAAAGCATGTGCAACTTCTATGTTCTTATATTCCTGCATTCTGTCGCCATTGGGTTTCAACTAATGTTCACTTAGTTTAACATATTATACATGTTTTCTATTGTTAGTGCACACCCTTTCGAGAGAAGTATTAGAATCGGCTCTACCCTTAGTTTCCGTGTGGGCACTGTCCCTATGCAGAGGTTTAGTCAACGTTACGCCACCTCGAACCTCCCCGGCCCAAAACCTCCGCTGCTTCTTTTACAACCGCAAGCCGTATCCCAATTCTTTTTAAAGTCATTTGCCCCTTAGAAATTATATCTTCGGCCTTTGCTATTGTTAGTATTATTATTACTATTATTATTATTTTCAAATCTTTTTTCATAGTCTTGTTTTCTGCTTGGTTGTTTGTGGAACAACCCATCCTGGAGGACAGGCGGAATGGACTACAGCGGAAGAATTGCATCGAGACACATCCACAACATCCTCGCCCAGATGTGGGGATTGGATGTAAGGATATGTCTCGGTGAAATTCCATGAACCGGGTGAGAGTAAAATGAAAGTAGTGTGAAGGTGAGAGATGAAGGACCAACCTACCAAGGAAGTCACCAAGAACAAGAGGTAGTTGTTATAGTTGATATTGTTTCAACCCTTAGTGCTGGCGATGCTGATTGGTGCTACTGTATAACAAACACTGAAAATAAGAAATATTCCCAATTGAACAAGGACATAATATAAATCAATCACTACACGCTACAGATAATTTTCTTGCCAGTTATTTAAATACTTGATTAATTTCTGATTCTATCTTTGTTTTTTTCTGTCCTTCCATCATCATCATCAGCGGACGCACCAACCATAGTCTCTGTGAACATCTTCCTTCGCTCAATCAGCAAAATAGACGATTATAAAATGGTGAGTCTGGTGACGTCATCGGTTTCGTTAACAAATATCGGATTTATTAACCTTGTGTGTTATTGTATATAATCTGATTGGTTCACATTCGGTGTCTGTGTTTGTGGACTTGGCCGCTGCTTTCCAATGTTGGTGACACTGCTCTTCACATCTGACGAGACAGATTCCAATACCGCGAAAGCTTAGAGTATTTCACCAAAAAGCTTGATTGCTTGCATCTCACAAAACTGTAGTTCCGAAATATTGTCCAACAATTTTAAGGCTAGAAGTAAGTTGTTAAAATTAACATTCCGTGTAAGCGTGTAGACGTGAGCATGAACATTGGAATGTCGTCGTCGATGCTTCCGGAACGGTTAGAGGCTGCAGGCGCAGGAGATCATTAATTCTAAATTTGTCTAGGTTGCTGGTTTGTGTATGAGCGTCTCAAGTCAACCCTTATACCTCCCCTTTGCTCGCTGTTTGGTGTTTTTTATTTGGTATTAATGCTCGTGAGTGTTGTGATGTCCGCTCGCCGATTTACACGCCTGCAGGCCCCCAACAAGTTCTTGACTGTCACCTGTCTCACTATTTCAGTGTAAAGCGAAATCGAGCCGGATACGGAAAGCTTGCTGTTGTTGAGAACCGTAGTAAAGTCCATGTTACTGAATGTTGGTTTTCTTTATTCTTGTCTGTCTGTTTTGTGTTGTTGGTCCTAACTGTAGCTTCTAACACCACGTCACGCTTCACCCTAACCCGAAACCATCTCCTCTTCCAAATCAAATCATCAAAAACTTACTCCAAATGTGCGCGAATAGCTGCCTTTACATGCAAACTTCTAACCGCATTATGTGTGGCGATTTGCAGGTAATATTTTTGTGTAAAGACAATTTTAGAACGCAGATATCAGTCACATTAGTAAGTCTGCGCAGCCTTTACACGAACATTGAGAGGCCATGGCGGTTTCTGGCAGATGCACGAATGAATGGCTATAAACTTTGAAATTATATTCATGAACAATATCCACGCTATGGCTTAAATTATTTATCTGATTTGAATTTGCTTATAACCCTGCTGGATCTGCTGAGTAGCGACATAGCTCCTATTGACCTGCTGTGAAGGAAACCTGATTGTGTTATCCATGCTATTTTTGTGCCACCCTCCATTCGCAGAGAACCAATAAGAACCACGCCAATATTCAACAAAGCTAGCTGAATTTTTGGAAAACTCGAAAAAAAATGTCACAAATAATAACATGTAGAGACAACAAAAACAATTATTTAATATAGAGGCTTATTTCAATGTAGTCATTTTGGTAGAACAGTTTTCTCGACTACTAAGTGTAACTTGATATTAAAAAGGTTCAATCCTAGTTGAATATTTTTTAAGAAGTAAATGATGTATAAGCAGAGTAGCATTTTCACCAAATATATTTACAGCATCTTGACTTCTGCACATGAATGTGATTTCGGAAGGTGTCCCAGTATTATAAGTAGGCATGCGTTTGAATTTGTGAATTTACATGTTCACATGCCCACTTGCTTTCTAAACGAATACAAGAATGGCTCTTATTTGTTCCGCTTTACGCATCATGTATTTCTTTTGTTTCTACTCAGCAAGAATACCCTCGCTTAATGGCGTGTTGAAGAATGTAATGTAAAGGCTACTAATTAATGAATACAAAATAACATGACCTCCTTTCACAATGTTGCCCGTATAATAAAACATGGAAAATCAAATATTGTATTTATCGGGTGTGCTCTGGTACACTAATCAAAATGCTAAAATCAAATGAAAGTTTACAACAACAATCCAGTAACATAATTCTTAAGTGTACACAGTTAGTAAAGCATGTTTTTATTTCAAGAACATAGAAATTTACATTACAGTGCATTGTATATAAGATTTGTCCTTTCAGCCTCTCCAAAAGTGGTGTTATAACGTTCAAGAAAACATTTTTGTTGCATCTCCTGTTTTTTTCCCTCTTTTGTAAAACATTCTGATTATTTCTGAAAGCATTTTTCACAGTTTCGATGATGTACGTTGAAAAACAAATCATTGTTTGATACCACTGCTGGCGCCAACGGACGATGCCAACATAACAGTATGACCAACATTGCATGACAAGTATCCCTTACACATAAAACACACACAAAGGACATATCCAGAGCACCAAGTAGGTCCGATGGAAAATAATTCTAGTAAACCCTCCTGTTAGTGAAGTTTGTTCAGGACTAGATTCAAGTTTAGACCAATTCCCCTCATATTCCTTAGTTTCCATGTTCTACCCAGTCACACTGATGAAGCACTGGTAAAGAATATAGATAATCCATGCTTTGGGGATGGAAACGGGGAAACTCTACTGGCTGACCTGGAACCCTTCCAGGAGAGGCCTTCTTAAATCAAATGCATGAACGCGAATCGAGCCAAATAACTCCTTGGAAACAGCTAACTGTTTCTTTTTGTCTCTTTCTCCCCTTCTCCAACCCCATGTCTGGTTTGCTCGATAGTTACCTTATGAAATTGAAGAATACTGAAAGAAACGTATGGTCTGCACGATAACTAAGTATGTTTGTATTGATGATTTCTCGTTTCTGTTGGGATTCTTCAGCACCCTAACACTCCCACTGTAGTTCTAACCAAGCATGAGCTTTCCATACCCCTTACCCCCAAAACCTATAGTCTGCACGCACACCCCCTCTTGGACGGGGCTCTGTTATCCAACTTGGAGCCAAAAGGATTGCAGGCGAAATCGTGGACTGAAGGTATTATAACTACATTTACATATAACATGTTTTGTTGGCTTATATATATTTTTTTTAGTAATTTGTTTCTCCGTATGTTTTCCTTCTTTTTTCTCTTTCGCTTGACGCTGTAGCATGACCCACACTTTGCCTTTAGTGTTTTGGTTACATGCGTTTCTGGTGGTTAGACAGTGTGTGATTGGTGTGTGTTTGAGCGGGTGTTGGTGTGTGCTTCATGCTTTATTGCTTGAAAATTAGTATTAAGGAATTTGTAGCTTCTCACGGATTAAGCACTTTATACTCTTGTAGTCTACATCAGAGAAATCCTGAGAATGAGTCAAAACTTCACGTGATATATTACCAGTTTTTCCCCTTCTAAATGAAGAGCTCTACAAAAATTATATTCGAATTCCTAGAAGAAACTGAGAGCATAACATGGAATTTTTTTCCAACTGTAGTGGTGGAAAGTTCATAAATAATTTTCTGAAAATGAACACTTCGTACTATTAACTGTTACCTAACATCCAATTTTAAGCATTGCTATTTCATACACACTCACCATTAATTCGCATTTAGTTCTCTTCCGTTTATTATTGGTATAATATGTCTAACAGTACAACGATCACCTTGTAAACATATGGGAGGGGAGTAGGAGAGAGACAGAGATGCTTCATCGGAACTCTCTTGGACTGCTCATTGATTTCTGGCAGGAACCGCCTCGATAAACATTCTTGAATTTTTCGCCACTAATCTGCAGCCTAAGAGCTTTTCGTTGTAGTATTTCTGTCTGTATCTTTCTCGCCTCGCATATGTTTACAACAGGATCGTTCTAATTTGAGACAAATTATGGTGTCAGCTAAGCTGTATGAAAACAATAACATTTATATTTTTCATAGTTTTAATTTGTTTCCAGACTTCTAACAATTCTTGTAGTCACAGATTAACACTAGATGTGCACCAAGAGTTATCGAGTGCCTGTATAACATGGCTCCCATTAGGAAACCTTGTCACATGGTGCAAAATGAGCGACATCTAAAGCTCTTGTATTCCTCAAGATAGAAAAATTGAGCAACAGTCAGAAAGCGAGTCCGATTTGCAGAACTGTGGGAGTCGTTTGGTCTGTAAATAATCGGTTAAACACATATACCTTACGCCAATTAAAACTGTTTCCGTTTGAAGTCTCTTTATGATCCAGTTTTTAAGCGATGACATAAAGATTTTATGGAACCATTGTCAATGTGTAAAATATTTTGAATTATAAGGTTTTCATGCTTCAAATCACAAAAGGTCCTTAGTTATTTTCGTTTTCAAAATAAATGCATCAACTATTAGGGCTGTAATATACGTAGGTGGAGCTTTATGCCACCAATTACTTAATTTATGCTTTTATTTGCTTTTGTGTTTGTTTAATAATATTTGTTAATATGTACTTATTTTGAAAAAAAAATTACCCACATTCTTGAGGCGGGTATTCTACTCTCTATGATTCTACTAGCCGTTTGCTTATAACCGCTCAAATGTTTCTATACAATTCGATGCATAAAATAATACAAGTTGTCTCATAAGTAATGCCAGTTTTGTGATTGTGGTGTTTTGGAAAATGTATTGGGTTTCTTTGGTTTGGTAATGCTATTTACAGGATCCCATCGCTAGTGTTGCGTACATTGCGAGCATGTATCAGCCTTCAGTTGTTAATAAATAATCACAAAATGGAGATAACAAAGTTTGAACTTAGAGTCCTTCTAAAACACTACTGAAAACAAGATTATCAAGCCGCTGTCGCAGCTCGAAGCATGTGTGAAGTGGAAGAAGATGGTGTCGTTAGTGAGCGTGTGGCACACCGATGGTTCCAACCTTTCAACAATGGAGACGAAAACACTAAGGATTTACCACGATCTGTAAGACCTAAGGTATGGAATATTGAGAATACATGCAAAATGTTGCCAGAAAATCGGCAAAATGGTACCCGTGGGCTTTCAGAAGAACTTGGTACATCAAAAGATACCATATATCGTCAATTAGGACACTTGGAAAGTCATATAGAAGGTAATCTATACCTCATGAACTGACACCTCAACAGGCTGATCGTGGGGTAGATATCTGTCATCAGATTATCTGTAATTCCATGGATGATAGATTTGTCAGGAGAATTGTCACTTGTGACGAAAAATGTGTATATTACCGAAACCCTGACGCCTCGAAACAGTGATATGATCCCCGCCAACCTGCCAAAGTCATCGAAAAAAAAAAAACATTTCGGTCCTAGTGTAATGTTGTGTGTCTGGTGCAATTTTGAAGGTGTGATTCACTGTGAGGTTTTTTTCTGAAACGGGCGGCTGATTGATGCGGATGTTTATTCTTAATAACTGGAACAAGTTCATGAAACTTTGAGACTGAGATATCCAACATTAGTTAACCTAAATAGAGTTCTATTGCAAGAGGACAATGCAACACCCCATACTACAAGAACATGGAAAAAATTTAGGATATGGGAGAAATCGAACTGCCACCATACCCAGCATACAACCCTGATCTTACACCATCGATTATAATCTTTTTCATCCATGGCCCATTTTCTACGTGGAATAAATTTTGACAACTTTTGAAGCAGTGCAAGTGGGCGTCACCGAATTCTTCGCATCGAAAACCAGAGACAGGTACCATCGTGGGATAATAAACCTCGCTGAACGGTGGAAAAGCATAGAATCTAATGGTCTATACTTAGAAAACTAGATAACCGCTTATCACAACACATTTAAAATAATTGTTTTTCTTTAAAAACGACATTACTTATGAGACAGTATCTATGCAACTAAAGACTCACATACAGAAAAACTAGGGTGAATCGACCGAGCAAAATGCTCTAGATATTCGGTGAAATGTTCTAACTTTATAATTTGCATTATAGAACATTAGACTGTTTGCTATACATGAAACCGCTTTACCTCACATTCAAGAGGACCCGAGTTCGAATCTCGGCCAGGGTAAGTCTTTTGGATAAAGTTTTTTTTTTTTCCTTTTAAATATGAATGTCGGGCGACTAAGCTCTATGTCCTTGAGCTTGCTTGGACATCATTTCACCCATTTCATTTATCGTCCGATATGACTTATCCACTTATTAGCCCTTAAATATCAGCAGCTGACAAGTTTGTACTTAGAATAGAATTGAAAAATTGTAACTGGGATTGTAAGGAAGTACTGTATGCTTGAGTAGAAATAAATTAACTATCTACTTTGGAGGGCGTTAAAAAACAGCTTTACCTTAGAAAAAAAAAAGAACCCATCTAATTCTTCGATAGATAGTTTTTTCACCATTTTCATTTTCTATCGGTTCGCATGTTGGTATGATATAAAGCTGTTGCTGTCATGAATAGTCCCCAAGTTCTTTATGGTCGTTTCTGTTATTTATTAATTGTTAACACTGCCAAGTTGAAAGAGGAATTTTTCTTCCATAAAAAGGATATAACTAATTTATGTTCGTATACTTTCAGCATATGTATTACTACATAATTGGTTTATATTTGCTGATAACCCGTATTTTCTGCTAATTTAAGGCGGGACAAGCAGGTCGCGCACTCTGTTCCGCCCAGCACTCTCGGAAAGCAAATTAGATCTGTATAAAAATTCAACATAACTTGCGTACCTACTGGCAAATGTAAATGAAATAAGTAATACGGAGATTGTGGTAGAAAGGGTACTATAAAACTTCTGCCATCTGGTTCAGACTGCAATTAACATTCATAAAAGCTTGATGTACAATGTTTACTTCCCTTATTTCTGTGTGAACGAGGTCACGCAAATGACAAATTCATGAATTTGTCAACACTTCATGAAGCAGACTACTTGCTACAGCAACTCACAATGATTATGAATGAGTGAAGTATGATCCATCACTACATTATTACATGAGATGAATATAATTTACATATTTTTGAAGTTTGAGAATTTCTCAGGGTTTCTCAGATACTTTACTGCATTTTGATAGTGCTAAAATAAGGAATGAAGCTTACAAGTACTCAATAAAATTTAAATGCTTTATCATGTTACAGTGATAAATAAAACCAAGTGCAAGCTTTTAAAACTAAAGTCCATACCACATAATAGCGGTATACTATAAAAATATAAATATAGGAACTAGAGAACTAGCTAAATATTTATTAACTTGAAGCAGTAGTTTAACAGAGACTACTGAAAAATTGCACCCAATATATTTTTAGCAAAAATGACAAATGCTCTCTAATTGCCTATAAAAATCACAAGAACAGACATTTAATATAGTCTATGAGTAAAGTTTTATTGCTTGAATAGAGTATAGACTATAGTTATAGCTTTACATATAATAGCAATAAAATGAATGCTATCACGTTCATTCCCTTAAAACTGATGATGTTTTGCTGGTATAAATGAACTGGACTTAATAATAATACTGTTAATATAGTATTACGTAAAATTGGTCATGTATGAGTAGAAGTTTAAATATCATTTTTAAATTTGTCACATTTTTCTTCGCTCTTCAGTCTAAAGATGATTTTTATATCCCCTTAATGGAGCTAAGACAGCCACAGCGATATTAGGCTATTTTACTTGTTATTAACTAGAATATAAATAAAGCAGAAACTATCTCTGTAGATAATATGGTAATTTCATATCGTGGTAACTATTTTGTTACATCATATTTCCTAATAAAGAATCTTTTTCTATTTGCAGAAGTTACATCGGTATCATTCATAAGTTCTACACATGGGACGGAGAACTGAAACTATTCCTACATAGCTGTGGTGTAAAACAGCATCTAGTTACAGAGAAAGAAAAGTTTAACCCCAATTTGGACTTGTATTTTATGTTAATATCTATACTCAATAATTCCCTGAAACTAAGAGAACGTGGGAGAGAATTTTCATTAAGGTGACGACTAAGGAAAATCTAACCTACTCAATTTTGCTTAGTTCCGTGTAGAAAAACTAGGTTTTCCTTAAGAAAAAGAGGGCGATTTCAAATGAATGATCTCATCTCTATTGAGATTTACGTTATTAGTGTAAGTTCTGTACAGTTATTTAAACATTCCTTAGTGTAGAAACTATGGAAATGGACGGGGAAATCCATTTGGGGTGTTAGTGACATATAAAATTTCGTTCATCAATACTGTAACTGCATGTTTACCTATACCGAAAATAATTTACGAATTGCTTCGAGAAGTCTGCAGCAACGACAGTAGACCATGGCAGTATTCCAGATACTCTAAAGGCTTTCGTGATCATATTATCTACTATAGTTCAGTTACAGTGTTAATCGTGTACATCTTTGTTGTTCACTTGTTTGTAAAGAGTTAGTGCACTCAACCGTTAGTATACTGCATTTGAACGGAGCATCAGTGAGCTCACTACTTCTCACAATAAGTAGGACTGCATGTCGAACACGGCCTAGACCTAAAACTTCGAAGACATGTTTTTAAGATGTAAAATCGCCTGAAGCGTATCAACTGATACATACGAGAATTAAACTTCAATTGAGAATTAAATGACATCTAATAGCCACCAAAACGCTAAGGCACAGTCACTGAACACCACGTCATTTATTCCAAATGATAGTAAATCAGGTAGACTAAAAACCATAATATTATGCCTGATAATGTGGTAAATCGCTCGTTATTTCTGGAATCACCCTCACAATTTGAAAATTAGTCGCAAAACGTATATGTAGAAATGCCGTATTATTCTAGCAATAATTCAGGCATGATTCTAGAATATTTTTATAATCCCAGTATTAGGCGTATTAAAGAACAAAACATTTAATTATGCCATATTCATTTTAAAGCTTTCAGGATTTAAATTTTCCTGCATTGCTTCATCACAATTATAATGAACTCCTGTGTTATGACATTTCGTTTTGATTTAAAAATATAGTTACCATGATATATGAAATTCCTATGTATATAATTCAGAAATGTATCAGTAAATAACTTAATTTTAAAATGGATTTAAAAGAACAAATGCCTAAATTAAATGCATGCATTTTGTTTCAAACCATTATCTGTATATCACTCCCTTCAAACCCGTTTTACTTATACATTTTCTTAGCTTTATAGAATTATTTTTGCAAACAGAGTGGAAAACACTGTTTAAAGTCACTGGTAGCAAAAGAGTTTAAATGTTTGAATTAACAAATATTTTTGACGCCATTCAAAACATCATCCTTGCAGAAGTATAATATATTTAGCTTAAAGTTAGTGTAGTGCTACCTAAAAATAAAACTCTGCTGTAGTAGCTAAATTGTATTGTAATTTTTCAGTATTGTAAACTTTCACGTGTTTAATTTCAGGAGTATAGTGTCCAGCTGACTTTCAGAGAACAATGGCTGGACGAACGGCTCAAGTTTAATGATTTCGGAGGTGAGTTCTTTTTAATGTGCAAAGATTTTAATATATATTTTTAATATTAAGCAGTATGGTAAACTTTCCAGGTTACTAACATACTGTAGTAGAAGGCTTCATTTATTTTCTTGATTTAGAGAGTGTCATTAGTAGACATAGGAATTTCTATTCATTATAGCTACGACGGATTTAAATAATCTTTAAATGGGCTCTATAGTTACCGAACTATAGGTAGGAACGTCGCAGATAACAAACCAGCCCATTGTTGATGCCGACTTTTGTTATTAGCAGGTAGCACTCGGTTCAGTTATTTTCTGTCTGTTAGTGACTCTCGGCCTCTGTCGTTTGTTACACTTTTTCGTGATAGTTGACATAGATAACATGAAGAAACTGCTTAAGAATTCCTATGACTGGCTATTACTAATTTATGTATTGCATAAACTTTGTAATAACATTTCTACTCAATTTCCTTCATCAACAAAAGTAAATTAAAATTTAACCGGGGCGGGGGTCTTTTGGCAGCACTGAGACTAACGTTTGAAGCTAGGTTTCAATTTGCAATAAAGATTTAGAATCATGTGATTTTCTTCGCATGTATCATGGCGGTTTGTATACTGTTTCCATCACTCCTAAAGTGCAAAGCAATGAAATCAAGGAAGCAGAATTGCTACTCTACTACTTCCCATCATCAATAGAGATATAGACGAAAATAAATTCTACTCAGTGATCATCTGTAAGGCTAAACGAACTAGCTCAAAATTAAGAACGAAATGTTCAACAACAGACGTGATATGACAAAGGCGTTAAAGCTATTTCGAATATTTGGTAATAAATTACTACGAATATGTGATCGTGTCCGGTTAACTTAACTCCTAAACCAGATACTTGCCAATCGGCGTTCATTAAATGTTCGAAATTAATAACATTAATAAATATTCATTTTAATATAAAACTTAGAAACCCCGGAAACTTTTGAACACGATATGGCAAAGAAAATTCTTCTTGACAGAAAATCCAAATCTTGGATAATCCAACTTTGAATTATCGTAGGAGAAATCAGTTCATATTTTGTTGTCTCTGACAGAAACATGATATAGAAAAAGAGGTGTCGATGAAAGAACGTAAGCTTTCATGGTCGAAGTTCAATATAACTGGAAGTTATACGTAGCCGGGCTGCTATGCCGTAGACTCTCAGTGACACGGAGGAAGTCTTGTTGAACAAGGTTGCGTTGCATCAGAAGTATTGACTGTCCGAGCTGCTATAGGTATTTATTCCGAGAGCATGCCCAATTCAGTCAACAACTAGATTAAAACGCAGTTACAATAGCGTATTGCCCACTTCGGTTGTGGGGCATAGCACACTTGCCACATATTAAAGTGGTCTCGAATTCGAATCTCGTTAGGCGCTAGCCGGAAAAAGTGTTTTCGGGGTTTTCCCTTATGCGAGAACACTAATGTCGGTAAACTATAGACCCTAAGAACCTCAGACTCTTCTGAGCATCGTTTTCCCATTTCATTCATTTATCACCACTTTGCGTGAGTAAACCTGAACAAGTAAAACCTTTTATAACCGTATGTGTTTTCCGGCACCGCATAATTTATCATTTACATCAGTTATGTGGAGCATATATGAACAAAGAAAACAAATTAAACACTCCTGATTTTCATATTCAACTGATGCTTTCTTATTTTTTCCAGGAAAAATCAAGTACCTGACTCTAACAGACGCTAATAGGGTATGGATGCCAGATTTGTTTTTCTCAAATGAAAAGGAAGGCCATTTTCACAACATAATTATGCCCAATGTCTACATTCGAATTTTTCCATATGGTTCTGTGCTATATAGTATTCGGTAAGTATTGCCTCTACCTATTTTCACTTTTCTTCAAAATTTAACAACGGAATTAGCAGGAATTTAGAATATAAAATATTGTTGTTACCTATTCTTATTGTTATTATTACTGTCCTCATCCTCATCATCATTATTCATATTGACCATGAACAGATTAGTCTTGAGAGCTGAAATGTAATGCCATATCTCAGCGATGGCATTGGATGTATCAAATCTTGTCCAACTTAATCCCACAGTAATTGTAGATATGTCCAAAAAGTTATAGTTTTTTCCTAATTCCTTTATTTGATACTAATCATATTAATTCAAAATGATATTGGAATACTTGCCTCGCCCGCCTGAGGTGCTGGCTGGCTGTATTTAGCCAGAAGGCTTTTGCTGCGTGCCCACTCGTTAAGGGTTTTACCGCAGGTAAGGTATTTCATTTCGGGATTTTGTAGGATGGGATGTGGGTTTTGAGATTGAAGATTCTTGTGAGGTTACAACTTTGTACCTTCGGGTTGAAAGGACAGGATGCGATACCTAGCACTCCGGTGTTTTTATTTAAAGTTGGGAAACATTTAGATGCCAAACAGCATAGGAGAATTATGTGGGAGCTCAGCTTTAGCTGCTGAGAGGATTTGCTCGTGGGTTATCTTGGGTGCCCACAAGCCATGCGGGGTACCCGATGTACTCTAGAACGGCGTCTAGTGGGGTCATAATCTCCCAAATAGGAATCAGTGCTTATTTATTGATGATTCTGGACAGCGAGAGAGTATCTTATTGTCTTTGATAATCCTGGATTCCCTGAAATTGTTTTAAGGAAACTCCAGATGGAAAATTCTACTCTACTAATGTTACTAAACAGACAAAACTACTTGGTTAGATTCAGACTAGTAGTTTAAAATAGGACAACCATGAATGTCTTGAAGTTAATAAGCCACTGCTCAGCACCTGCATGTTCAGCATTTTTCAAAAGTCAGTACTCTAAATATGCCTAATCCTCTCATTCTAGATTATAAACTGATAGTTTTGTGGCCCCTCAACTTCATCGTCATGCTTTACAAATAGCTAGCTATAACAGAACTCAGAAAACAAAACAAAACAAAACTCAGAAAGACGCATAAACACATTTACCATCCTAATATCTTTAATTAAATTAACAACTACTGTGATCTTTATTTCATTCATTCTGTTCATATTTTCCTATTAATAAAATGAAATTTGAAGATGAGGATTCAAAAAATTGTTATATACCAAATAATATTTTAATTATTAACATAAAAGTGTAATTTATGTAATGCTAATCTTAAAGATTTTAAAATTTTGCAACTTATAATAAAAAGGTCAACTACAAGGAAAGCCTGGATTTTTACCATAATGGCCTCTCAAATATAAATATTGCAGAAAAATAGCTTTCTTCTTTATTAACTTTAATATGGCATGGCAAAAGTGGAATTAAAACTTAACTTGACATAACGTTACAGAAAGTGCTCCCCCTGCCCCTGACAGGGGCTGCCATTCTTTTTTGTCCAACAGAATTGTCAAGTTCTTGGCAAAAACAGAGGTGCACAAAATTTCATAAACAGTCCTAACAGTGTTTTGAGACTAAGGTGCACTGTAGATAAGGAAATAAACAGTATATGTTTACTTTCTCCTAACTTTCTCTACCCCCTCTGCTACAAAATGTTCTTTAAAAACACTGTCATTTTGACTTCTTCTTGTTAACCCATATGCTTTTAATTAAAAATTTACACTTTTCATTGTACCTATAGCGGGTAAAACAGTAATCAAGATGTTTAATAGATGTAATGGCTTTGAAAGTTCATGCTCTTTGCCTGACAAGATAAAAATGAACAAAAGATCCCATTCGACATAAATCCTAGAAGTGTAGAAGTATTTGAAAAATCAGACCATTAATAAAAAGTAGTTTGGAAAGGTTAACTCAAAAAATAAGCAAAAATGAATGAATGAATGAATGAATGAATGAATGAATGAATGAATGAATGAATGAATGAATGATCGACATAAATTGTGTTCTTTGACAATTTCCATTTTTGTGTCATTGAAGTTAGACTTTACATTTCTGACTTACCAGTGCAAACCTCATTTAGAATGAGAAGTGACACGCTATTCCCAGAAAATGCAAAATATACATTTCATTTGCCTTGGAAATATCTTAAATAAGTATATAGTATTTTAATCAAAATACTTAGAAATTTTTTTGAGATGATAACATTTTTTAAAAATATTGCATTAAAACTGCAAGTTTAGGATGGGGGATTTTCTTCAGAACGCTTGTATGTGTAGTGTTTAACGCCCGCTTTTACTACATACGGCATCGCAGGCGATGACACTCATGATACATGAAATGAAGATGGAGCACCGGTGGAATGAGATGGCGGGGGAAACCGGAGATCCCGGAGAAAACCCGCCCCAGCGCCGTGTTGTCCACCACCAATCTCACTTTGCGGTTGCCTGGGATCGAACGCGGGCCGCCTTGGTGAGACTCAAGCGGTCTAACCACTGAGCCACTGCGCGGCCAGAATGCTTGTATCTCATTCCTGAAAGATAATGAGCTTTAACACAAGTTTGGTTTTTAACCAACTTTTTATTCTGAGTTATGCTGATCACACACATACACACACACACACACACACACACACACTACATGCACATAAACACACATAAACACGCACGCACGCACACAAACACACAGGCCTTCTTCTAAGGATTCAGGGAGTTTCAAAACGTGTATTTTCATTTAAATATGCGTATAATTATAAGTAAGAAGTAGAGAAAATAAAAAGAATAACAGAACTGATGCACATCAAACTCGTTACAAAGCTTTTGCTACAGTTGCTTTTTTTTTTTTTTTTTTTTTTTTTTTTTTTTTTTTTTTTTTTTTTACGTCCTCCAACGTTAAGTCATATTGGACGGTGAATGAATTGGGTGAAATGATGCTCGAATGAGTCCAGGGTACATGGAGCTTAGAGTTACCCGACATTAGTCTTGAAGGATAAGTGAAAACCCCGGAAGAAACCTTATCCAGGTAACTCACCCTGACCGAGATTGGAACTTGGGACGTCTTGAACGTGAAGGCAGACACGCTACCATCTACGCTACCCAGGCGGACCAGTAGCATTTATATCAACCTAAAGAGCATTAAGATATGTGACTTAAAGGAGAAGAATGTGTAAAACACCTTATGTTCATGGGCAAGAGTTTTGTTTTTAGCGTTCTTTTTTTGCGAATTTTCGCGAATTTTTCGTTTTTTAGAGAATAATAGTTTTTTAGCGATAAATAAGAAAATGTCTATTATTTTTAGTCTGCATAGAAAAATTTACGTTTATTACAAATTGCATAAATATAACTTTAATTTAACATTCATGTCTTCATAGCATGAAGCTAGAATTCGTGAAAAAATATTTACAAATTAAACGAAAGCAAGATAAAATTTAACACTTAACAAAGCCCATAAAGTGACATCATCATGCGCACTGTAATAACAGCTAAGCGGTCCAACAATAAACTGACACCACAGCATCCGGCTGGTCCGTTATACTGAGAACTGTTTGTCGTATGCTAACTAGAAACGGTATTTATTGGATAGCAGCAAAAAAAAAAAAAAAAAAAAAAAAAAAAAAAAAAAAAAAAAAAAAAAAAAGCTCTTATTATGCTGACTAAAGGTACTAAGAAAATTGAGCTTCTGGAAAGCTACTCTCAGACATTACATTTACATGAAAATATTGTCCCTCGGGGCTTTAGAATGTGTTCCGAAATGTCCGAAAGTTAAAAAATGAATACACTGAAAACACCTAACTGTTCCCATTGTCTAAACTGACTCGCTGGTCTAGCTGGTGTAATTCAGTAGTTTACATTTCCAGCTATTTCGATGCAATTGTCGATTTCTTTTTTTAAAAAGAAAAGCTCTCAGTTCCTGCACAAAATTTGTTAAATGATCATTTTTGCGATGACAAGTGCTGCAATATTGTAAAGGTACAGGCAACATTTGTTTCTGAAAATTGCAGATTAATAACAGATCCAATATTAGAATTTCAGTCTAAACAAAAACCTCTGGCTCTTCTTGTTTTTTGGCTCTGAGAGCCAAATGTGAAATATTAGAGAGCGGTCACTTTGAAAACAGAATAAGTGCACTTGTAGATCATATCATGGATCTCAGTGTTAGAGAAGCAATAGAAGAAAATCTAAAAGTTCGTTGCTGTATGACTTTGCCATTATGGCAAAGGAAACTGATGATTTAATAACCATAAAAGTTTTAGATTATTTGTTTGAGCCTTCTAGGCTAGTTACTAAATCAAGATTAAAATCATGCATTTAAGCAACTAAATGAATTTAAAACCAGTGGTATAACTTGTGACTATGATTTGCTTCTTTGTTACAAAGAGCTTTGTGACATTGTTAAACAGCAAAGCCATGGTGAAAACGATAACAGATTAGATGTAGTAACAGCACTCTTGGCATTGAAGGTAAAAGCTGATCCTTACCGTAATTTCTGTGAAAAGTCCCTTCAATGTTTTTGGTTACTGATGTCATACGCTGACACTGAGAGATTTATCTCTACATATAACTTAGTTGTGACGGAAAAGAGAACAAGTATGAAAAGCGAAAATATCACTACTTGTAGGCTGCAGTTTGACGATGTCTGATGTGTGATATTTGATCTTGTTCATGTTACCTACTATGTGCTGATTTCAAAAAAAAAAAAAAAAAAAAAAAAAAAAAATTAATTTGGAAAAAAGGGGTTTTAAGAGTTATGCTACTCCAGTTAGCTGTTACTTTTCATTTCAGCCATGTCATTACTCATTAATTATTCCCGAAAATTTGCGCGAAATTAATGCGAATTTATGGTAAAAAGCACAAAACACCACAAATTAAAGTTATTAATGTGAATTTTATAAATAATTGTCACCACAAAATCTTGCCTCTCCTTATGTTAAAGGATCCAACTTCAGGTTGATTCACATCTGAAACTAAAAGAAGAAGCATATATTTTTCTCTCAAGTGTTAGGACTTAGCTCTCTTGTGAGTTAACCAAACTGACGTAGATATTTATTTTACAGATTAGTGTATATGTGCAGTGAAAAATTATGTGACTAAGAGAATTACATTAACTGATTAGGCACATCTTAAAACACTTCTTTTACAGTTATGTGACTACAGTTTCCCTTTCTGCTTTAGGTTGCTAACATTTTCATTTATGAACTAGACTCAATTATGGTATCTGGGTTTGCTTTCATATTGAAGAGAAATGCATATTAGCCCACTCTTGCTAAAACAGTAAAAATTTAAACTGATGTATAAAACTATTAAGCATGACTTATATGTTCAACCTTGAGGATTTAAATTTAAAAAAAAAAAAAAAACGAATAAAGTCAATTACATTTTTTGTAACATCAATAATTTACTACTCTAATGTTATCTTTGTTACAGAATCTCCTTAACGCTATCTTGTCCAATGAACCTGAAGCTTTATCCACTTGACAGACAGATATGTTCTCTTCGCATGGCTAGTTGTGAGTATATATGTTATTTTCTCTTAGCAATATGGCTTCAAGGCTTGGAAATTTGAAGATACATGCACAGAACTGCCACAATAGCATCAATTGACGCTGATTTCTAATAAATCTGTTACAAAGACTGTTGGCATCACCAATTAGTATACTATTGATATATACACATAATGGATCCCAAGAGTTGTGTAAATATATATTTTGTTTTAACTAAGGCTTAAGTTGTACTGTTGGATTCCATTACAATATATCTCTAATTGACCAACTGCTCATATCAAAAAATCAGAATATCACAAAAGCTTAAAAAAATATATTGAGGCGCTAATAATAATAATAATAATAATAATAATAATAATAATAATAATAATAATAATAATAATAATAATAATAATAATAATAATAATAATAATAATAATAATAATAATAATAATAATAATAATAATAATAATAATAATAATAATAATAATAATAATAATAATAATGATAATGATAATGATAATGATAATGATAACGATAATGATAACGATAACGATAACGATAACGATAACGATAACGACGACGAGAACGACGACGACGACGACGACGACGACAACCACGACGACAACGACAACGACAACAACAAGAACAACAACAACAATAATAATAATAATAATAATAATAATAATAATAATAATAATAATAATAATAATAATAATAATAATAATAATAATAATAATAATAATAATAATAATAATAATAATAATAATAATAATAATAATAATAATAATAATAATAATAATAATAATAATAATAATAATAATAATAATAATAATAATAATAATGATAATAATGATAATAATGATAATAATGATAATAATGATAATAATGATAATAATGATAATAATGATAATAATGATAATAATGATAATAATAATGATAATAATGATAATAATAATGATAATAATGATAATAATGATGATAATAATGATGATAATGATGATAATAATGATGATAATGATGATAATAATAATGATAATAATAATGATAATAATAATAATAATAATAATAATAATAATAATAATAATAATAATAATAATAATAATAATAATAATAATAATAATAATAATAATAATAATAATAATAATAATAATAATAATAATAATAATAATAATAATAATAATAATAATAATAATAATAATAATAATAATAATAATAATAATAATAATAATAATAATAATAATAATAATAATAATAATAATAATAATAATAATAATAATAATAATAATAATAATAATAATAATAATAATAATAATAATAATAATAATAATAATAATAATAATAATAATAATAATAATAATAATAATAATAATAATAATAATAATAATAATAATAATAATAATAATAATAATAATAATAATAATAATAATAATAATAATAATAATAATAATAATAATAATAATAATAATAATAATAATAATAATAATAATAATAATAATAATAATAATAATAGTAATAGTAATAATAATAATAATAATAATAATAATAATAATAATAATAATAATAATAATAATAATAATAATAATAATAATAATAATAATAATAATAATAATAATAATAATAATAATAATAATAATAATAATAATAATAATAATAATAATAATAATAATAATAATAATCATATTATTAAATCATTAAATCAAAAAGATTTAATTTTCATCAAAACGGATAAAGGTAATAGAATTGTAATTTTAGATAAATTAGATTATATTAATAGAGTAAACATTTTAGTTCAAGGTGAAGATTTAAAAAGATTAATAAAGACACTTCAAAATCTTGTATTAAAATTTTTAATAAAATACTTAATGACGTGAAAGTTATGTCAGACAAGGGAAAACATTTTGTAAAAGTTAGTAATCCTGTTTTACCTAGAATTTATGCCCTTCCTAAATTTCACAAGCCCGGTAATAAAATGAGACCTATTGTTAATTGTATAAACTTACCAACTTACAATTTAGCAAAATGGTTACACAAAAAATTTAGTAATTTTGATAAATTTGAAAGTTTAAGTATTAAAAGCTCTTTTTAACTAATAAAAAGGATTGATAGTGTTGTATTATCTAAAACTTATTTCTTTGGATGTAACGGCCTTATTTCCTAGTATTCCTAGAGAAAATCTTTTAATTTATTTAAAAAAGTGGTTGAATTCAATAAATTTACATGAGGACTTAATAGCTGATTTTGTTAAACTTACTGATTTTTGTTTGGATCAAAATTTTTTCACTTTTAATGGTGAATTTTTTTCAACAAACTTCTGGCTTAGCCATGGGTAATCAATCCTCTTTCACCTTTTCTTGCTGATCTTTTTATGAGTTTTTTCGAAATTCAAGACACTAAAGCTTTTCCTTTAATTTTTAAAACATGGTATGGATATGTTGATGATATTTTTGCTATTGTTCCTGAAAAACAAATTAATGATGCTTTGAAATTACTAAATTTACAAGATAAAGCTATAAAATTCACATTATAAACTGAAATTAATGGATTTCTTCCTTTTCTAGATTTTAAAATAATAAGAAATAATAATAAATTAGATTTTGGTATTTATAGGAAATGTGCTCATATTGATAATTACATAAAAAATAAATTTGCTGTTTTTAATAGTTTGATTTATAGATTAATAAATATACCCCTGAATAAAGAATATAAACATATTATTAATACTGCTTTAATTAATGGTTTTAATAAAGATTTTATACAAAAGAAAATTGAAAAAATTTCAATATCAGAAAAGTATTAATGATATTTCTGCTCTTACAAAAATAAAAGATGATTATAAATTTAAAAAATTTACTTACCCTCCTTGGGTTAGTAAACATTTTCAATTTTTTTTAAAGAAGTTGGTATAACTTTAGTTCCTCGAAATAAATATAGCACAAAAATTTATTAAAATTTTCTAAAAAAGATAAAATTCCTTATAACAAAAAATCTGGTATTCATCAATTTAATTGCTTAGATTGTGATCAGGTTTATATTGGAAAGACAAAACATAGTTTGGAAACCAGAAAGAAAGAACTTTTTCGTAACATTAGATATAAACAAATTGATAAATCGGCTGTGGCAGATCATTTTTGGTCATTTAACCATGAAATAAATCCCGAAGTTAAATTATATAAACAATTAAATGTTCCCATAGGTTTAATGATTTGGGAAAAATATTTATTCTAAAAAATAAAAATCGCGTAATGAATTTTGACGTACTGGCAATTGATTCTGTTTTTAGGTTTGTTTCTTCTTCAGATATTGGTAATACGTAAATACATAATTACATAGTATCCTTGACAATGAAGTGTGTTTGACAACGAATTGTGTTTGACTGAAGATGTGGGCAAATGTCCACAAAATTAATTTCGCAAAAACATAATATAAGTATTGTCATCGGCTTCTTAAGTTAAGTGGAGAATATTTACTAAATATTTTTATTTGTGTAGTGTTTGTTACTCCACTGTAAATAGCTTCATTTTCTGTGTAATCACATTGTATTGTTTTGCAGATGGTTGGACAACTGATGACTTGGTGTTCCTGTGGAAGGACGGGGACCCAGTGCAAGTTGTGAAGAACCTGCATTTACCCAGGTTCACTCTGGAGAAGTTCCTTACTGACTACTGCAACAGCAAGACAAATACCGGTAAATGTTACGCTTGACATCCTGAATACTGAAGCAAATTGTCTTCACTTCTGATCAATAAGGATGGGACTTTATTCCAGTATGCCACAAGGTTGACTAGTACTGATAGAGCATTTGTATTAATTAGCAGAAGGGCAATCCGATAACAACATGTCACTGTTTGCTGGTGGAGCAAACATGTAACATTTCTATAAATTATTACTTCTATATAATACATATGTGTGTAGCAAATAACTTGATTATTAGTATTTACAGTATTACTTATGCATATTTTTGTTTTTGTTTATTTTTCATTTATTTACACATATTTACACCACTATATACAAAACAAATGAGTTAGTCAAATTACATTCCAGTATTTTCAATTTAGTATATTATATTCTGGTACAAACTGTATTATGTCACAGTATATAACAACGTTACGTTAAAAGTGTTAAAAAGTGAAATTCCTTCCATTTGCACTAAACATTTCTTGTACGTGAGAAACATCACTCAACATTGCATAATTTTATAGGTATATGTTTAAAATAAACTCATCTATATTATTGAAACCAAGCTCATTCTGTATGTTTAACACATCCAAATGTTCATGTTTGTGCATAATACCCGGCTTGCACAATAAATAGACACAGCAAGTCACGGCAACGTGACTATTGGCAACATATATTTTTGTATAGAAATTTAACTGTATTGGAACATCACAGTGAAGCGAAATAATTATTAAATTATAGATTAGTCGTATTTATTGCACATGGGCTTCACTTATGTACCTATACATAGTTACGTAAGTGAAGCCAATGTGTAATAAATATGATTCATCTATAATTTAATACTATATTTTTGTGTTTGCCCGTTCGTTATCAACTGGTTCAGTTTATTGGCAATTGCTAGAATGCTCAGATCGTAAGGTATGCTTTTAGATATGACAGTAATATTTTAATACTATTATTTTTATTTGGTATGGTATAGGTTTGATTAGTGGTAATAGCAGCATTAGTATTAGCAACAAGTAGTAGTACACTTTTATTATATGAGTAACAATTGTCACCAAAATAACACACAACATTCTGTTTGACCCAAATTATACTATATCCGTTTTACTTTTTCCTCCTCTGTGGCCCATTAGTTGATCTCTGGGCCTGCCTCGAGATCATTCTGGTAGCCCTATCTATAATATTAAGATAGGAAAGCAACAATCAATCTAGTAAATAACCTTGCTACGATAAAGCGTCATCCTTTCTGATTAACAGTCTTATCATTGTGGTTATGACAGCACAATAGCCATTTCACTCCTAGTTCATGGCCTATCATACAAGAATTAATTTGATTATTATGTTTCAGTCATATGATTCTTTTACTCACTCTTCTACAAGCCATTCTGACAAAAGCTTAGTTTTCTATTTACTTCTATTAAATTGGGACACACCATTACACATTTTATTGCAGAGATCTTGTAGAAAGGATTATATCTTTAAATCAATAGTCAAATTTCTAATAGACAGATCACCTTTGTGATCACTTTAGAAAATTTATGCCATTGCATAAGAATGAGGAAAAGGAAATATTATCATACACTTGAAAAAAACTGATTTTTTTTCACGTCCTCCAACATTAAGTCATATCTGACAATGAATAAAATTGGTGAAAAAACTGATGTGTTATATTCACATGAGCTTCTTTATTGTTTATTTTATGTACCTATTAAATATTCTTACAAAGGTATACCTTGCTATTTGCATTACGTTAATCAACTTGATACTTGAGGACATACAAAATCAGGCTCTTAGTTTAGTTGCTGGGGCTATTAAAATTACACTTATAGTGACCTTACAGGTATTAATTAGACACATTATACAGATATAATGAATTCTATCACACTGTGGAATTTCTGGGAATGAGCAAGTAGATACTTTGGCTAAGAAGTGTTCCTAAATTGCTCAATGAAATAAAATATCCCCTTGAAACAGTTACAAAATTAATTTAAAATGTTTTTAAAACAATTATGAAAAATACCTTCTTCTTTTGTAAAACTTAATTGGAAGGATCTCCAAAATAAATTTAAATCAATTCCAGATCTACCCAGAGAGTCATCTGTTGTAAAAGTCAAGAAGATGAAGATCTAATTTCTAAATACTAGGAAGAAAGAAGAATGATTTTACTATCAAATTCTGAGCATTAGACACACACACACACACACACACACACACACACACACACACACACACACACACACACACACACACACACACACACACACACACACACACACACACACACACACACACACACACACACACACACACACACACCACACACACACACAAACACACACATATGGAGCACACATGCACACACAGATGAACCTTTTTCTAAAATGCATATTTTCGATTCAGGGCTATAATTTTTTGTAATATTTCTTAAGATTCTGTTGTATGAAAGTCTCAAAACTTCAGTATTATGAGTAATATGTTAGGCTATTTAGAGGTAGTTCAAGGTGTAAATAATATTTTTCATGTTTCATATATTTCTCATTCATTCACTCTCATGTATGATTTACTGGGTTCAAGGAATGTAAAAACTCAAAGAAGGAAATGGAGAAATATTACAATCTCATGGTGTTACTATTGAACACATTTAAAGCAATTTTGAGAAAACAAAATATGGAAATTGTTTCAGTTAGTAAATTTATTAGACTGATAGGAATATCCTGAGAATCTTTAGATATTCTGCATTCTTAAGAAACATAGGACTTATCTATAAATGTTCGCAGTTATTATTTTACCTGAGCTATAATGCCCTGCCCCTCTCTCTCTCTCTCTCTCTCTCTCTCTCTCTCTCTCTCTCTCTCTCTCTCTCTCTCTCTCTCTCTCTCTCTCTCTCTCTCTCTCTCTCTCTCTCTCTCTCTCTCTATATATATATATATATATATATAAAACATTCTTTAGCAAATAGGTAGGAGATATCCAACTATGAATGAAACAAATGGGTAATATGATGCTCATTATATGATGCAGTATGTGCATTACCAATAATAGTGACCGTTTTTACTATACATTGACTGACATTTAGTCACTGTTAAGTGACAACATGGAACTAATCACATTTTTTGTATTTGGAAGTTTAACAGAATTCTTCATCAAGCAAATATCAAGCTACTGTAAAATTTAGAAGTAAATTAAAGAACAGCGTATCAATTTAAGCTACTCTTGTAGCCTTAATGTTTCCACATGTGTGAACTGAATCCACCAATTTTTTTTCAGTGCTAGTAGCTATTGGTACTAAGCAAGGTGCATGAAAAACAGAATAAAGCATTTTTAATTCGGATCCACAGAACTATTTTTTTGTGTGTGGATGTACATTTAATTCTTAATGCTCATCACCATTTTTTTATGTACACTGCTCAAAACAATTAGAGGATATTGTAAACTAAGCTATGTATGCTATGTGTTTCGGTACTGCATTAGATGCAGTCACTTTCTGTTACTCCCAGAGAAAGTAAACTGGTTTTGCATCACCTGTGCACATACCCAACAGGACAGAAGGCATTATCTGTACTGTTACTGTTAAAGGGTCAAACGGCAGTGGATTGTTGCTGTGGTCAGAGCCATTCCATTCCCATTGTCAGTTAGTGAATGATGTGACTTAAGGACAGCAATGCCTCCACGTGATTTATCTGAATCAATGGCTTGGAGGGCCATAGGACAGATGGAAGCTAGACAGACACAAAAAGAGGTGGCCCGAGCCATTGGGGTGTCTCAAAGTGTGATCTCAAGAACTTGGAATCGTTTTCAAACAACAGGTACTGTTCACAGAAGGGTAGGATAAGGTCGTCCATGGGCAACTATAGCAAGGGATGACCATTACCTCTTATTAACAGCCTGCTGGAATAGATGGCAGAATGCTACTCAACTGAGTAGTGCCATTCTAACAACAACAGGATGCAGATTATCAACCCAAACTGTTTGTAACCGACTTCATGCATGTGGTCTCTATACCCATAGATCCATGCTGTGTACCAGATTAACTCCACAACACTGTAGAGATTGCACAAACTTTGTGGAGGAGTATCGTGGGTGGAGGCATGCTGAATGGAGCTCAGTTCTCTTTTCTGATGAGTTGCAATTCAATGTGGAATCTGATAGTCGACATATTCTCATCTGGAGGGAACAAAGAACATGAAGAAACCAAGCTTTTGTGCAAGGAAGATCCCTATATGACAGTGGTGAGTTGATGGTTTGGGCAGGAATCAGTTTGGGTAGACATATGGACCTCTACATATCCCAGGTGGTACTTTGACCGCTGTGAGGTATAGAGACAAGATTCCTTGATCTTTTGTCATGCTGTATCCTGGTGCCATAGGTGCTTTCTTTGTGTTTATGGATGATAATGACATCCCAACAGAGTTGTGTTGGTGGATGATATGCCAGCGTCCTCGCCAGGCTTAAATCCAATTGAGCATGTGTGGGATGGATTAGGTAGGCACATTGCAGGCAGATCAGCACCTCCCATAACTGTTACAGTTACAGCTCTAACCCTTGAGTTATCACGGCCAACGTGCCATCCTGACATTAAATTCTCCATTAGACTCGTATATTTCCCCGGTGAACCGCTAGAGTCTCTCGCATTCGAGATACACCATTTGTGGCGACTTCCTATCGTAAGTACTTGAGTCCCAGGCTTCATCACTTAACTCATATTATTTTAGTTAATTGATGGAAGTTAATCATTTCTCCACACTAGCCATATATAGGCTAAGGTTTTAGATAGATAGAGTCAACATGAAAAATCCAATGCCATGGTCAGGATTTGAGCCATGATAGTAAGTCGCCACAAACGGTGTATCTCGAATGCGAGAGCCCCTAGTGGTTCACCAGGGAAATACACGAGTCAAATGGAGAATTTAATGTCAGGACGGCACGTTGGCCGTGGTAGCTCAAGGGTTAGAGTGACTGGATGGAAACCAGGAGATCCATGGTTGAAATCCCAGGCATGGCATTGAATTTTTCATATTGACTCTATCTGTCAATTAATTGTATGTTTTAAAATGCCTTGTAACCATCTACTGCTGCAAAACAATTTGACATACTAGAAAGTGGGACTACCTATTCACCATTTTTAGTGCATGATATGAAGCTGTGGTTTTAGAATATTTTAACCTTTTATAATTAAAAGGTATTTTGCACGTTGGACTTTATGATGTGCATTAGAAATTTAGTTAATTATTGAGCTGATTTTAACACTATATCAGTTTGTTGAAGCATTTTTCAGAATAAGTAGTCACACTTATTCCGAAAAATACTTTAACAAATGAAGATAACTTCACTGTAATAGTGTTTTTGATTTTAATATTTAACTACATACTTATTTAATCGGTACTATCCTCAGTTCCTAGTCAACTGCCTGCTTATACTTACTGACAGGATATAACAATGTTATATTAATGAATTTTAATCTTGAATTATTAAAAAAGTCTAAGATGATAGTTTTATACTATTTTTTCACATCCTACTTAAAATAAAACCATTTTTTTAAAAAATATATTGAAATTTCACAATAGTGATACAATCCAAATTTGAAGTTATAAAAGTATTATTTCTGTCACCTAGCAATTTTAACCATTTTAACTTGCAGTCACTCATGTTGCTAGATTAAACTAAAAGCTGACAATACATTACACTAATTTGTTTATTCTTTCCTTCAAATATACGTAGAGCTAGCAATGCCTCAGATGATATCTCTAAATATAATTCAAGTGGAATTAAGTGTATAAATACAAAGGAAAGATTGTCGAGAGTGGTATTATTCAAAGCAAGGTGCATAGTTAGATCTTTTCTAACATAGGAGCCATTGCATAACACTTTTCTGTAGTTGTCGTAGGCGACATAAGGCATGTATATCAAGCACTTACATTTGTTTTTCTTGGTAGAGGTTGAAATTAAACTGACACATTCAAGAAACACTAACCTAGCAGTGTCTTGTTGATTTTTACAGACACAGAGGAGTTTACTTTGAAGAAGTGTTATGTTTATTTATAAATATTTATTTTTAACATCAACTGTCCTGCCTTTGAGAAATGTAAGCTCCAGCATAATAAGTAATTAGCTCTTTCTTTTTAAAGTTTTTACAATTTTATTTGCTTATACATTACGTGAGTTGCTATTTTATTCCTTAGTCTGCCATACATTTTAACACTGTGGGTATTTATGTATAGTGGACCTTAACTTCATTCATACCTATTACTTTTCTTTATTTTTCTATAGGGTAGAAATTTTCGCTCATTTCAAGTTTGAACCAAAATTGGATAATGAAGGAAACGAAAATGATGTAATATTAAAAGCTCAACTTGGTTTATGATTGTTATAGAGTTTATTTCAGTATCAAATAAATCACCCTTTCACAGAAATAATCCATAGAAAAACATTGAATTCAAACATGCACAGTGATAAAAATAAAAAAAATAAAAACAGAGAGGCTTTTCCATTCACTGAAGGGGCTATTTCGTTCATCATTTCTTCTGATAAAAATCAGAAACAATTTCCACAGGTGAACATTTCTTTTTCCTTCCACACACTACGTGGTACCATGTTCCACACTTTTGGCATTTAATCCAGTCGCCTTTCAGCACAGACTTAGATGATAATTATCTTATGTTGCAAAACACACAAGGACTATTCTCCCTCATTTTTTACATTAGTATGACGAATGTCCTTTTCATCACTTGTGGGTTCACTGATTTGTATCCATTTGGCAAGCCTATTAGATCCTTTCTCCATTTTCAACCTGTGTTTAGCTACCACGTCTTCATAATTTTCATCCGAGGTGAGACGCTTTGTTGCTGACCTCTTTTGAATTTTCTTGGCACTCTGTTTCATAGGTGACAGTATTATGGCAGTGAATGGAGATGTCTTCATATCCTCTTCACTTCCTTGAGTGTTTAACCCTGACTGAGATAGCTGTGACAGCGAAGAAGCATGAACCTCAGCATTTCCAGAGGATGTCTCAGGAGCATCTTCCAGAGATTGAAAGTAGTTGTGAGGCAGATACTGGTGCTCTGGTGTAGCTGAAGGGTTGAATGGATAGATACCGGTACAGTTAAACCCTTTCAATGCATTGCCAGTTGTAGCTCATTTCTTCCATGCTTGAGAGAACAATTTTCCAACATTAAGTTTTTGAGATAGATGAACTATGTAGCTTTGTAGCTATGTAACTTTGGATGAAATATGTAGCTTCTTGGTGATAAAATGATTTTAGGGCCTTGAACATTGACCTATCAAGACGCTGCGAAGCATGAGTTGTGTGAGGTGGCAGGCTTATCATTTCAATTTCGTTCTCTCTGGAAAAATCTAGACTCTCCAGACTGCAATGTGAAGTGTATCCACCTAGGTCCAGCAAACATCTTCCCTGGGAATGGAAATAATAATTTTTTTTTACACTTGCCATGTATAGGCTAAGGTTTGGATGAGTAGAATCAGATTGGCATTGGATTTTTCAGTCTGGCTCTACTCATCCACATCTTCCCTGGGGTCGATTCTTCTGAAAGTGATGTAGCCACTTCAGAAATATGTTCTCGTTTATGTATCCAGAATCCATCATAGCAACCTCAGACCCCATGGATCAAACACTCTTGTAGACATCTCTGAACCTGGCCCCTTTAAAAATCACAAATGGTGGAACAAAAACCCCAGTTGTACTCCAACAAGCTATAACAGTTACATTTTCATTCCTATCCACACATGATAACCTCTCAACTTCTCTTGCTCCTTTAGAAGCTACTATTTTTGAGGGTGTGTTATTTAGGGGTATTCCAGTTTCGTCCATGTTAAATATGAGCTGCACTTTGTTCAAAATGGGATTTAGTTCTGCATAAATGTCTCACAATAAAGAAAAAAGTGTCTCTACTTTGGCTTGGACAAACCCTGTGGTCAATGAAGTGATTGTATTTCTTCTCATAAAGTTCATAAACCAGTCTTTTCTTCTCATAGCTTTTGTTCATTACACGGTGATCAATGTGCTTTTTCTGAGCATATGGAAATGCTGCTCTTCTAATTTGCTCTGATGTGCAGCCAAAGCCATGACCAGCTAAATATTTTAGTCTTTCAGGCAGATCTTTCTCCTCCTTCTCGGTAAAAACAGCAGGGTGTCTGACTGCTTGAAATGTACCTTCATCTCCTAATGTATTGCTTCTTTTTATTTTATTAACACAGTCTTTAAGTTTGGAAAAAGGCACATTGAAAATACCTTCTGCTCCTCTTGGGCTGAGATCCTATTGAAGAACAATTGAGACAGCATGATCTAATCTTTAGATCTCTCTACTTTTTACCTGAGCCTTTGCATTTATAAGTTCGAACCATCAGAAATACATAAATATACAAGCCTTTCTCATACTGTGTAAACATAAGAACAACTACAATGAATATTGCAGAAAAAAATAACCGAGTATATAGCCTATAATTTTGAGTCGAACTAGTACTCAATGCTCCACTTATTGCTAGTATGATGTTAGGAAGATCCTAACAAAACGTGTCTAGGTAAATATTAGCAATAAGTGGAGAACTGAGTACTAGTTTGACTCAAAATTATATTAATTTTGTGCTTCATTGTATCATAGCACTTACACATTCGAGTATAATAGTCCCGAAACCATTGAGCAGAATAACCCTAAAAGCATTGTTTTAAAAATATGTGCCTGTAAAGAAGAAGGTTGAAAGACAGTCTGCACTACTCTCTATCAGGACATGCAGTAAACTCCGCCATGAGGTACACATGTTTCCGTTATCACAAACTAGCATTGCCTTGTGCTGCATCCCTTATGTTCAGGAGAAGAAATATTTATCTTTACTAAACATGCTTCCAATGAGTTTCTTCTTACCAATCCAAAACTGGAGCATTAACCAGTAAATTACTGTGCAGTTGCTTCTAGGCTAACTCACAGCAGTATGGCAAGCAGAAAACAAGATGTCAACTGCATTCAATAAATGCACAGTAACCAAATTATTTATTTTGAGCAGAATAGCCCTGTGAGCGAGCGGAGCGCTCTACCCTACCATTTTTTCCTTGCTCTTCCCATAAATTTCCCTAGCATTTTTATATCCTCTTCCTTTTGTAGCTTCATTATCCTAATTGTTAGAACTTCTCTAATGATTTTTGGAACTCCTCTTCCAATGAGTTTCTTCTTACCAATCCAAAACTGGAGCATGAACCAGTAAATTACTGTGCAGTTGCTTCTATGCTAACTCACAGCAGTATGGCAAGCACAAGACAAGATGTCAACTGCGCTCAATAAATGCACAGTAAACAAATTATTTATTTTGAGCAGAATAGCCCTGTGAGCGAGCGGAGCGCTCTACCCTACCATTTTTTCCTTGCTCTTCCCATAAATTTCCCTAGTATTTTTATATCCTCTTCCTTTTGAAGCTTCATTATCCTAATTGTTAGAACTTCTCAAATGATTGTTGGAACTTCTCTTCCAATGAGTTTCTTCTTACCAATCCAGAACTGGAGCATTAACCAGTAAATTACTGTGCAGTTGCTTCTACGCTAACTCACAGCAGTATGGCAAGCACAAGACAAGATGTCAACTGCGCTCAATAAATGCACAGTAACAAAATTAGTTATCTTGAGCAGAATAGCCCTGTGAGCGAGCGGAGCGCTCTACCCTACCATTTTTTCCTTGCTCTTCCCATAAATTTCCCTAGTATTTTTATATCCTCTTCTTTTTGTAGCTTCATTATCCTAATTGTTAGAACTTCTATATTAATACTCTCCCATTTTTTGGTAAAAACTGTTCTCTCCACAGCTTTGTTTCTTCATACTCTACTATATAATGTAAATCATTTTCTACTCCTCCACATAAACATCTATCCAAGTTCACTCCCATCCTATCTCCTGTTAACCTTTGTACACTTCATCTAGTCCAAGCTCAAACTTCTCTTCCTAATCTATTACATACTTTCACATATTTCTCTCTGCCCCAATTCATCTTTAATTGACTATAAAATACTAAACTTTTCTTACCACTAAGACTATGAAATAATTCTTGTTTCTCTATATCTTTCACTCTATTCCTTACTTCAACCCAGAAACCTCTAACTAACTTCTCCCTTCCCATATGTTACCCATTCCAGTTTCCTGTAATATTCATCATATACCCTGAACCCAATTTGTTCCAGCACAAGATTTCTCCTGCTTTGCTTAACATTTCTTCAAAATATTATGCTCATCTAGTTATTTTATTCTATACCAGTATTTCATCAACCTTTCTATTATCATCTCCTTACTCCCTCTCTTCCCATCTCCAGCATTACAGCAGCATTTGTTGATGATGTAGGTAAACCCAATGTATTCTATGTATTCTATAAACAGGACCCGTTCTTCATTGCCTCCCCAAATCTCTGTTCCAAGAACCATTTTTGCTTCAACAACTGTTTTATACACTCTTTCCAGCCAACCAACCGGTATTTTCTAAAAACAAGGCCTTATGACATTCATTGCTACTCTTTCTTTACCTAAGGCACTAATTTTATGGTCATTCCATCTTCCATTACTACATATTCTCACTCCTAAATAATCAAATTTCCTTACAATGTGCAGGTCTTTCCTTTTCACATACCACTTTTCCTCCTTCTCCATTTTATACCCCCTTTTAAATACTATTATCTTTGACTTCTCCAAATTAATTCTCAGGCCCCATTTCTTGTAAAGTGCATGGACAATTTGAAGAACTCTTGTCAATCCTCCCATTGAAACTGAAGCTACCACTAAGTCATCTGCAAAAAGTAATCTTGGTATTTCTCTGTTGTATATTACAGGTAGATATAAGTTATCCTTATAATATCATCAGTGAAAAGATTGAATGGGACTGAGCTTACAACCCTGCCTTAGTCCCAAATTGCTTGCAGTCCTTCCCATTGTTTCATTACTAATCAGACTAGTACAAAACTTATTATCCGTGTAAATATTCTGAATTGCCCTGACGTATTTTGAACTTAATCCCTTCTTTTTCAGTTCAATCCATAGTGCTTCTCTATTTATTGAATAAAACACTTTCTCTAGATCAATAAACATCATATATACTCTACTGCTTTTCATGCTTAAGTATTTATGCATGACTGACTTTATAAGAAAAATATTATCAACTGTTCTCCTTCCTTTTCTAAATGCTATCTGGAATATGGATAATTTATTTTCCTCGTCTACCCAGTAAGATAACCTTCTTGCTAAAATCCCAGTATAAATCTTTCATAAAATTGAACCTCTATAATTGATTGGATCCTTGACATTTCCTTTACCTTTATAAATAGGTACTATTATACCATTCTTCCACTTTTGCAGCACTTCCCTCCCTCAAATAAAATATTCATCAGGTTAGCCAGCATCTCATTCCTTTCTTTATTCTTCACTCATTTTTTTTCTTCCAAAATTTCCCTGGTATACCACCAATTCCTGTTACATTATTATTTTTTAATCTTGTTATTTCCTACCATATCTCTGATGTAGATATTTTCTTATCTAAACTCTCTACATAACCTATATCTAGAGTCCATGGGATCAAATGTTTTACTTTGGCTCCCTTACCTAATAACTCTTTAAAGTAACTACACCATATGGTATGATATTCCTATAGATGGTCTAGACTTTGAATCTAATGCTCAATCTGAACAAGAGCAACTTGATGCACAACAAACAATCTAACAACTACTCTGATAGCGCAGCTCTTTCAACTCAAAAACTAGGAAACAGAGAAATGTATGAGGGTAAAGATAGAACAAAATGGTTCAAGAACGAAGTTCCTCCGACAAAATGTCCACATCATAATAGCATTACTCAACTTCCAGGTATAAAAGGTTTACCAAAAATATAAAGACAATTTTGGATTGTTGGACATTATTCTTTCCTGACAATGTAATTGCTAGCATTGTGGTATGTACAAATGTATTTTTATATCTTGGGAGAAATCCTGCGCAGTGGGGATGAGTAACAACTGTGGTGGGGATAGTGCATCTATCATCACAATGCATCACATGTGTAAGACTACAAGAGAGGAGTAAACTGACTAAAAGCAAATCTCACTCTCGAAGCCAGTATTGGAACTCTTATAAATTAAGTTGTAATTCATACTATCGTAGTAATCTCCACACTTTTATTGGATCTTAAATTGTACATAGTTGTTTTAAACAAAACTCTGGTCTTCTCCAACATGCACACTTACCAACTGCTGGCCTTTTGACCGGTGCAGAGTCCCTGTAGTGAGTTACACTCCAGACACATAGCCTTGTATGTTCTGCATTGATAAAAGTTTCATCCATATAAACTGTATAAACTTCATTGTGATATCTCTGAATTTTTCGTAATTACTTAAGCCTTTTTGCACATATGGTACGATGTTCCATTAAACTTTGTCTATTGGTTTTCTTCCATATAAATCCTAGCCCAAAAGAACTCTTCTTAATGTTCAGACACTGCCATTGAAGTCAATAGAACTTTGAAGGTTCATAAGCACCTTCTTCAGAGTTGGTGTTCGTTTTTCTGTGTTGTAAAAATTATTCACAGTTTGCCTAACTACTTCTCAATAAAATTCATCCAAATTAGATTTTGTGCATGTTCTTGATCTTTATTTACCAGCCATAGAGAAGGATGTTGTTGCACCAGAATCAATGGTTTTTTCTTTCCTTAATAGCTCTCCTAAACTGCTTTTAGACACAACTGTTGCCTCTGATACCCTTTTCCAGATTTTCATAGCAGACCCAGACCATTGTTCCTTTTTTATAAATCTATATACATTGCTTATTACCTCTCGTGTTAGTAAATGTAGCAACTTATTTCCTAATTTGCTACTAGGTGGCACCATTTCTAAATGCTCTCTTGGAACTAGGAGACATGCACTTTTTGAAACAAAATGTGATATTACTCAGTAGCTCTGCACTTGTTTATTTGCTCTCAACTGATATGCAACTGACCTGCGCTTGCCTTGAATTGCGACCATTCTGAAGTGGGCTTGTCCAGATACCACTGTGCATTACTGTCTTATCTGTCAAGATATATTAGTACATCTGTACAAATCATGAATTAATGACAGTGGCTCAGTGTTATTCACATACTATGTAAGTCTGTCCTCAAGCAGATTGTGAAGAAATCTCAGCCTTCTTTAATGTTCCTTGTGGCCTATAATTTTATAGATATATCTTTGTTTCATAGTAATTTAAATATTTTTACAATATTGCTCATGTAACTCATATGTTAACCGTAATTATATATATTAAAACAAATACATTATTAAGAAACTCATCTTGTTAGAAAAAATCTAACATGGGAGTGATCGCATGGCAAGTGACGCGAGAAATCCTGGGTTAATAATGAACTATGTAATTTAATCTGTGATCAGCTATAGAGGTTTACAAAAAGATTAACAGCCCACAGCTGATTTATAAATTTCTATAGATTTTAATGAATCATAGCTTTTTGTACAAGAGTAGGTTCTTCTTCTGCTCTCCTCTTTATCTCTGCTTATGAAGCATAAGTAGTGTATAATGCAAATGAAAGTGAAATTAATTATATAAGTGCTGAGGCTTCACGGCTGGCATTGTCAAATACATTACTTACATCTTCCGGGCTTGTAGGACGTGATCCAGTTGTTATAACATCCAATGTTTCGCCGAAAATTGCATCCGGCATCATCAGGGTCACAAACTTGAGAGCTCCTGAGTCCAAGACAAATTAATCAAGTTTAAAAAAATGCTCAAATATATCAAAATTAATATTCTGTAAGGAAAATTTTACAGAAAAGAAAGCCTTTTTGGTCATTATTGTAAGGGGATGTGACATCATCAAGAAACACTTTAAATGACAAATATTATTCTTTTATTTTCTTTTTCTGAACCAATTTTTATATATATATCATACTGTTCTGTATGATACCATACAGTTTATTTGTTGGTTTATTTAACAATATTCTTCACAGTTACACAACTACTATAACAAATAAAAATCTAATTATTCCATTAGACATAGCTCTGCATTCTTTCTCGATCTTCATTTTTAACTCTTTATATAATAGGCCTTGTAACAAAGACTTTACATTTCAAACACCGCTATGAAAGCTAATCAT
>CM060950.1:212235638-212410638 GCA_030765055.1 Mantis religiosa
CTCTTCTTCTTGTTGCCAAACTGCTTATATATCCTTGTCATAGGGATATTAATGGAAATGATCCAAATAGCCATTGACCCAAGGTTGAAAGTGGAAGCAACAGCTATCTAAATTGGCTCCTCAAAAAATAAAAATATAATTACCGGAGTGTGAAAAACTTACTACATATAGTTTTATCAATTAAGCTGAATGTCATGTTAATAAATTCCTCTAGTCATAAGTAACTGATCAAAGATTTTGGAAATTTGGAAAAAACAATAACTGTTTATCTTAATCTCTCAAGAAATTGTTCTTCCAAAAGTTTATAACTACAAAAAAAATTCCAATTACAAAAGAGCCAAACAAAGAAATAATGAAAGCTCAATATCAATTTGATAATTTAAAAAAAAACTGCAATATTGCTACAGTTATGTTAAAACTTTGGGCAGTGGAAACTATTAATATTGCTCAAAGTATAAACTAGAAAGAAGCATAGAGACAGTGAAGCACAACTTAGTACAAAAGTGAATCGAGAAGATATTGACCCACTGCACTCAGTGTGAGTGAAGCAGTGCGTCAGTATCTTCTCGATTCACTTTTGTACTATTAATATTGCCTTCCTTGATCATGCCTACACAGATTTTGCCCATTAGGCTGTCGTTACCAAATGAGATGAAATGGTAGTGTTGTCAAATTTTGAGTTACATTATTTTATATCCTTTTATGTATGGTGGCACAAAAAGTTAAGAAAATTAAAGAATCCAACAAGCGTTTTATATTACATCTTTATTCGCAACAAATAACTTTTATATTCCAGAAGTTGTTGAATTTACTTTGTTCTACTTATCTTTAACCATTTTTGGCTATTAAATAAATTAAAATGGCTCGAGAAATTATTGATACATTGCTTCACTCACACTGTTTATTCACAGGACATGTTTCAAGAGCTTTTGCTCAGTCGAGTACCAGCTGATCATAAGAGCAAAAGCTCTTGAAACATGTCCTGTGAATAATCTTCTCGATTCACTTTTGTGCTAAGTTGTGCTTCACTGTCTCTACGCTTCTTTCAAGTTTATACTTTGAAATTAAAAAGAATTACAAGGCATTCCAATGATTGAAAATGCTCTTGGTTTGTTACTAAAATGAAGGTATTTGCTTTCTTGCACTCCAGTACTTTAATCAGAGGTTATATTGGATGAAGGTGGACGGTGGAGCAGGTGGCTTCTTTCCATTTCTTAAAGTTTATAGTATTAATAATAGGGTGTTAAGGTATGAATGTGCAGATTTCATGAGCTGGAAGATCCAAATATGACGAATAATAAAGTCCCATAACAATTTCATCTATCTTGAAAAATTAAGGAGATATTTGAACATTACTGAATACATTATCTGTGCAATCTGACAACAGTATAGGATTTTTGAGCTTAATGTTAATGTTTTCGTTTGCAGTCAGGCATATGTTCGCACCTGCAATGGGTGAAAATCTAAACTAGGCTAGCATTTGAAAGCCGTTTTGCCACATGCCTGCGTGTTTATCAGTTACAGCTGGTAACGAGGGGTGGTGTGGTTTTCTTTTAAGCTATTCAACCGTATTCATGAGACCTAAGCATAAGAGGCTACACATAAGATGATCATGATAAGAAATTCAAATGTGAACTGTAGAAATACTTCATTCAAGTATATCGTGTAAAATTATAGAAATGTCACATTGATTGCTGAACAGGAAGTGTATTAATGGTCAATAACCACAACATCAACATGATGTCTATTTACATTAGATGTCCAAAATGTGTTTTTTAGACTCTATGCTATAATTGTTGGATTTGGAATTCTCCTGTGAAATATCTCAAGTGTTGTAGTCAGCTTTGCCATAAGCCAGAAGCATACTCTTGATTTGTAGAAACTGCCATAGTTCTTAATGCATGAGATGCATCTGAAGCACTAACAGAACCGCTGTTGTGTGAAGCGTCGTGGCAGGTAGGTTTACCGTTTACATTCCTGACCTTCTGTTCTAAACACATACCAATGTTGCAGGGTTGCCAAATGTAAATGTTGCCGTGACTTTATTACAACAGACATGGAGGAATCAGTCCTTTCATATCATTTTGTGGCTAAAGAAATCATTTTAGCAACATATATTTTATAGCTCTAACTTGTGATCCTAATTTCCAAAGTAAATAATTAAGGTGTGATGACATTTTCGCAATTAAAACTTTGATCAATTTTATTTTTTATTTATGCAACCATGCACTTTAGAGGAAAATGTTACAGGAACTTATGTTTCAGCTTAATGTCAGGAAGCTGCTATTTAAAGCCCTCACACAACAACCTGCTTTAAAAGTATTTGACTGTTGCTGAGCTTACTAAATTCTTCTAATACATACAATGAAATGTGCAGATGTGTAATGAACATTTCTATTAACAAGAAGTAGAAAAAGGGATGATTTTGTAAGAGTAGTTTGTAGAAGAGTAAGTAGAAATTATCAGATGAATGCAGCACTTTGGGTTCTTTTTGTTGAATGAGGTAAGTGAAGGTATCTGACAAATTTTGTCCAGGTAGTAATATGAATTCTTGTATTGTTTTTTGACTTGCAGGGGAATACAGCTGCTTGAAGGTGGACCTGCTCTTCAAGAGAGAGTTCAGCTACTACCTGATCCAGATCTACATCCCCTGCTGCATGCTGGTCATTGTGTCATGGGTCTCCTTCTGGCTCGATCAGAATGCCATTCCCGCACGAGTGTCCCTAGGCGTGACCACGCTCCTTACAATGGCGACCCAGACCTCGGGGATCAACGCCTCACTCCCGCCCGTATCCTACACCAAGGCCATCGACGTGTGGACGGGCGTCTGCCTAACCTTTGTGTTTGGCGCCCTGCTAGAGTTCGCGCTAGTCAACTACGCGTCTCGCTCGGATATGCACCGCGAGAACATGAAGAAGCAACGCCGCCAGTGCGAGCTCGAACATGCGGCGTCCCTGGAAGCGGCCGCCGACTTGCTCGAGGATGGCGCCACCACATTTGCCATGGTGAGCCACTCGCTATGGTTGTGTGTTGGGGTACTCACAGTCTTCTCCGGCCTTCCTAACTCGACTAATGATTCTCTTCTTCCACTAACCTTACTCTAATTATAACTATTCTACTAACAGTTTCTCACTCATCTTCTTCTCACAATCTATACTCCTTATTGATTTAACTTTTTATTTTATATGCATGCAGTTATTAACCCTTTTGTTTACATATGATTTATTTGTTTGATTAACAAAAATGTTTGTCCTTTTGCTTAGTAAAGCAGCATGATGGAGATTAAAAAACATATAGCATTCCCATTATTAACTTCCAGATACAGAATTGCTGTGAACTCATTTACTGAGTCTCCATAATTGTATTCTACAGACAAACGAGAGATAAAATGCAGAAGAAGCTCACAATTAAATATTTATAATGCTTCTCAAGTTACAGTGGTAAAGTACAGCTGAACTTGGATAATTCGAAGCTGAAGGGACTAGACAAAATAAAATTGTTCACGATTTCGATTTAGAAAACCTTAATATCTTTTAAACTTGAGTCAAACAGTATGTATAGGTAGCTGCCGTATTAATGGCGTGTAAACCCTGACGAGTACAGATTCTAATATTTGTTTACAGAAGCTTGATACTCCTGTTTGTATTAGCATAACATTCTTCCAACTTATATGGGATTGGAAAATATTTCACTCACGTTTTGCTGTTCCTCCAACATAGCACCTTAATTTCTAGATGTGCAACAACGTATTTCCTCAAATTTAACAAACCAGCATGACTGGCCTGCATTTCTTTCACTCAATCTCGCGGAGAATATATTAAAAAAATAATAGAATACCAGAAGATTATTTAACATTGTTTTAATAAAGATATCAAGCAAGGAACTGTGCTGAAAATTGAAATGATTCACCATTTCGAATTAAAAGGTTTGAAATAATCAAGTTCGACTGTATTAACCAATTGGAAGGTTCAAATACCTTCGTATTCTCATGGCACATACTTCCTGACTTGCTGGTGAATTTACTGAAAGCCAACTTGTCACTCACTATTATTTGAACTTAATGGCTCAACAAGCTTAATAAAGAATGTTTAGGCAAGAAACAAAGGGCGGTAAGTTGATCTCCAATCTACTGCAAGTCCTAATAGCAAGTTAAAAAGTACCTGATAAAAAATGACTGGTACGTCATTGGCTGACCTTTTGGACGCTAAGATGAGAAATTTAATATATAGAAGAGCATCTCTTCAACATCTTTTCTTTACATATTTTCTGTACAATATTACTTTTGAGTGCACATTTTTTGGACTTCCATGTACATAACTAACCCGTAGCCTAACAGCCCTAATGGGCCAAGGCCTGCCAACCCGACTGCCGACTTCACGCCCACGTACACAAGGTAGAGGAAGTCGATCATACAATCGATACGGGGAGGAGATGTGGTTGGCATCTCGGCACCCCCAGCCGGAAAGTTGGCTTTCACAACCAGGGCCGCTACCTATCGTAGACCCTCACTTTCCTCACGATGCTGAGTGGGCAGCGGTCCTATACCCGGGACTTAAAATCCACATCCTTCAGGGATGGGATCGATACCGGGCGCATTCCGTGGCAGGGAACAAAAGCATGACGCCTTAGACCAGTACGCCACGGCACAGGACCTTCGCATACATACTGAGTCATAAATAAGTACAAGCAGCAGCTGCGTGTGATTTACAAATAGCTGGTTTTATTTGTGCTGCAAAATGCCCAGTAGTTCAATTCTCTCCGAGAGTGAACCGTGATAAGAGTTGTTCGAAATTAATTACTTATCTGGATTGCCTTTGAAAAGTTTAGTTAGCCATAACAGAAGTAATTTGTCTAAACAATCTAGAATTAGTACAACTCTTATTCTTTTTGGTCACTACTTGTTTGAAGTCATGACAACAGTGATAGGAGCAAGAAACTCATATATTTCCAAAAAAAGCCAAATTTGTACACTTTCGCAAATGTGCATAATATTGAGAAGCTGTCTAATAAGCGAATGCAATGCATCGACTCCTTAAAAGAAAACCAACGGCAATTCTGATCTAATCTTCCATAAATATTTAAGTTTCAAAGGATCTAGAAGAAATTGTTGGTTAGAGTAATCCCAGCTTAACTAACAATTTGAAATTGCAGAAATTTGCCTTTTGATTTGCAAATGCAAATAATATCGAGGGACTGTCTAAAGAGAGACTGCAGTGTCCATTTGGCTACATTCGAGAACCATTGGTAGTTCTAATCTAATCTTTCAAAAACATTCAAGTTTCAAATGGTCTAGATGAAATTGGTGGTTAGAGTAATCTTAGCTTAACTAATAATTGAAATTGCAGAAAATAATTTTTCAGTAGAATTAGCGTTTCATAATTATTTTTTGCATTAGCCATGTTCAGACAAAAGTTGGAAAGTTAAAATAGACTTGAAAAAATTGAATGCAAAGACTGGACTCGAAAAACCGTGTTTTCAGTCCTGGTAGTGACATCCAATTTTCCAAGTCCGATTCAAATATTCAACATCAGAATTATTCATGAAATTGAGAATAATTTTATTATGATGTTTCTGATTTAACATTTCACTTTAGTTCAAATAATATGTATCATGCTGAAGCATATTTTGCTGCTTTTTTATTTGCGGTAATGTTATAAGGGAGACATAGGGGGATGTTAACATTTAATTCATATTTTAAAATGATTTTTAATTTTTATTTAGTTTCACACTACTGGATTTGGTGAGGAAGGTATAGCTACAAGCTGACCAGCTCTCTGAGCTGGAACCTTGTCTCCCGAGTTCTACCAAATGGGAAAGTTTAAAAACCTAGTCTTACATTTCTACCATAGAGAATATGAATGACATTCGTATTTGCATTTGAGAAATACTTCTGTCTGAACTAAATGGCCTGATGCAAAGAATAGTTCATGTCATTAATTTAGTTATTATTTTAATTCTGTTTCTTGATTTGTTCTTTTTAATTTGTTTTGTGTATTTTTATGTTTCAGGTATTTTCTTTTAAAATTATCACTTTCTTGGCTTCTGTTCAATCTTTGTAGTCTTTGTTCTTCAAAATAGCTTACCCTTATTGAATTTTAAACTGTTGCTTATGCTAATACAACACTTTAATCAATAACACTTTGCACCCCACATTATACTTGGGCAAAGAACACTAGAAGAATCTACTTGGAGAAGAGTTCGACAACTTCTACACTAAAATCAACACGATATATTTTCCCTATCTTCCCAAACCCCACTTCCCAAAAGGAGCGCTCGTGCCAGAACGGCTTTCTTTTAGGGCTACGTTTGTGTTGAAGACGCCCGTTGCCCCCGGCCGAGGGAAACTCCTTCGACCGGGGTTGGGGGGCGCAGAAGGACACAAAGTCAGCATTGACCCACCCCTGTTCCTTGTCTGAAAGTTTCACTCCTCACGGAGTGGTTGCAGTATTTGCACACTATTTGTACGGTATGGGTACTCTGCAAGGTAAGGTTGCCTAGGTGCCGATTCTTTCCCGTCTAGTGGGTGTGTCTTCATCTGTGTTTAATGTGATTCTAGACGATACTACTACTCCTACTACTACTACTCCTACTACTACTACTACTACTACTACTACTACTACTACTACTACTACTACTACTACTACTACTACTACTACTACTACTACTACTACTACTACTGTTTATTAGAGATAGCATTTACATATTTCGGACGAAACAAGTATTAAAATAGTGAAACTTCTAATTGGTAATTTTTTCTGTAGCCCTGAGAATCAGCCCAAAGAGAGGGCAGCTTTTAAAATTATAAATTATAAATGAAACTTGATCACAGCAACTGGAACTGTAAAGTTTTCTTAAGTACTGTTGCTTGCTTATTAGCACAATGTTATATTAACATTATATGAAAAAATACAGATTATATGAACGTGCTGCTGCTCTTCTTGTAGTAGTAAGCCTAGGAAAAAGAGAGAGGCAGACATTATTGGGAACGGAATCTCATATAACAGTAGATAGCATAAAGGTATCTGTTGCACCAGTGGAGGGTAGAAGAGAAGGGTGCACTTGATATGTTTTGTTCAATATTAAACATTTAATTGGGTTGTTAAGATGGAGCTGGTATAGAAATAATGAAGATTGCCTGAGATCTATTCTTATAAAGAAAGTGCATAGAAACTCGCCAGGATCATAAAGTTTTAGAAAATGCGACACATAAATTTTAAAAGATTTATATTCATTAAAGTCAATCCATGTGGATATACCAAACTTATTTACGTAGAAGTCACTTCCCCTACTTGTGAAGATTAGGCGTAGACCCGGTTAACTGACTGAAGTCAAGTCATTGGTGTTGCTTGCTTTGCTAGTTTGAGAGACTGGCAAATAATTGAACGTCAGCTAGTTCACCAGGTCCAAATAAACATTGGCCTGGTAAGTGACTCGTGCAAAAATAGGATGGGATGAGGCCTCTTGAAAACTATTATGCGAATCATTATCATTTTTTCTTCAATTTGTTCGGGGAGTACGATCCTGGAATTGAATTCATAGCCAGTTAAAACTGTACCACAATACTTTGTTTTCATGCACAGTTCATGGAACAACAAAAACATGCATTGGAATATAGAATATCTAGTGAAGGATAACATTCATATCCTTTAACTTAACACAATTAGTGTGTTTAATGTAGAGGACAATTGATTGCTACTGTAATAAATTATTTTACATCGTTAATCTCGTAGTAAAACGCAGTTTATGGACTGAACTTACGGTGTCTGAAAAATACGGACAAAAATGATAAGTCTGTTGTATAGGACGACAAACAGATCCTTTGCAACGAAGGAAGAACAAGCCATTTCTGGAGAAGTGCAGTTTGGGCGCTCAAGAGCGTCGAAGATTGAGAACATTTTGGGTTAGGTGGAAGGTGTTCGTTCTATATTTCGTCAATAACCTAACAAGAAGCGTATGTTTCACAGGAGTTTCCAATCATCTGCATCCTACTTGATCGCAGAGCACACGTTAGTGAAAGGTTTTCTACAGAATTTATTATCTTGCTACTCAAAAGGTTACCATGGCTTTATCTTTGTTAATAGAAACCTCTCATATAACGCACTGATTATTCTTGCAAGAGTGCGAGGGTGATGGCACGCTTATCGAACGTGTTCTAGCGCCAATGAACGTTCACTTTAGCCAAAGAATGCGCAGAAATCACAAGTGACAGATAGATGTTGTGTCCCCGTAGAGTAAAACACAACACCCCTCTCACTCTTCCGAAAATAATTAGTTTGTTATTTGAGAAGTTTCTATTAACAAAGATAAAGCCAGGTTAACCGAACAGATGGTTATAATATCTGGTGAGTATGGTGGTTCCCTCCATCAGTCGATCGATTTGGATATGTGACATTCAGGTGATTCTGTACATTTACATCAAAATGTGCTGAAGCTCCATCTGCAGCAACACTACCTCCCTAACCTATAAACCCAATTTACTTCGAGTAATTTGGACCCACGCCATTTGCCTAAAAGGATCTGAACAAATTGTGACAGCCCAACTTTCCGCAAGCTCTGCACTCCAGCGATGTCCAAGTACAATCATATCCTTCCACCCGATGCGATAGATTTACCGGTGAATACTGAGTTCCACTGACTGCACTGTGGTGTCATTAGTGTGTAAAGGAAATCAAGGACGTGCACATTCATATTTTACTCGTGACTAACTTAATTGATATTTCTGAGGTTGATTTCTTTGGCACGATCTTCAATTTTGCTGCAAAAGAGTGATGTCTAACAAAGACACTTTACAATCAAGCACTTAACTTTATCCATTCAATGTCGAACGCATTCTCTTTTGACATTGCGCAACTACTCAATGCCATTCGCCTCTGACGCATGTCTCCCGCTCGCTAGTGGGGTAGGAGATGACACTTGTGGGGGAAGCGGGCACATGTTGCAGGATTCAGCAGTCCTGCTCTATAGCTTCTAAACTGTTTTTTTTTTTTCGGAACATGAAAAATGATCAGTAGGTATGTCTTGTCAACATTAAATGTTTTCACTCGAGACTTTAGATATGGATAAAGCTAATATCCTTGTGGGTCTCTCCCGCTCAGCAACAGGAAAAGAACAAACTTGCCAACAGGGTCATTAAAGAATGGAATTGGAAACGTAAGATCCGGGGTTCAAATCTCGCCAAGACCGTCCTCTCTGACTGAGGTTTCTTCAGTTGTTATAACTGACAAAACGGGGAGGTATCCCAAACTTGCGCCTGGAAAGTTTTCTTCCAAAATTTCCATGACCAATGATATTTTCATTTCATGTATAGTGTCTACCGCCTGTGGTGACGTATGCAGTAAGAGCAGGAATTAAACGTACGTGAACTTTGAAACCAAACCCAACTAAAGAGAAATGTCGCTACAGGCTATACATCTAGCTCACCCTCTTGCCTTATAACAATGTTAAGAATTAATAACCCTGGCAATTTCCGAATTTAAAATAAAAAATTAAAAAAAAACATTCAAAGTCTATCTTTTCCAAAGATTATATGAATCTGCTATCAAAAGTCTTTATGCCTAAATTAACAGCTCTAATTGAGCGATGCTTTGCACTATAATGGACATGTTTCGTCCGAAATGAGTCAACTCAGACAATACAGGATATTTTACATGCACTCAACCATAAACATCTACAAAGTGGTAGAACGAGGCTTGAGGCAAGACTAGCGATGTCATGCCTCAAGGCTCGTCTGACGTCACAGGCTTCCTTAACCCTCAGTGAGGAAAGGTATGTAGCATCAGAAATATGATCCATTTTTTAATTAGACTGACGTCTCAACTAAAGCGTTCTCAGCACTAAAGCGAAACCAGCCCCTATCAAGTGATTTACTAGTACTACCCCGTTTTCATCCTGTAGGAATCAATTCATATCTAACTTAAGCCAATCAGAAAAATGTACTCCACATTGAGTAAATCACGCGATAAGAGCTGGTTCCGCTTTACTGATGTGGGCACTTAGTTGCGATGTCGGTCTGATTATAAAATGGACTATACATCGAATCAGCTTCGATCGCTGTAATTTCGTTGCCAGATTGAGCATTTTTGGCAAGAAATTAAATATATGATACAAAACTTTGTTTATCATGCACACAATAACGAGACTTCCAGATGGGCCCCTCCTTAATTTGTTGTCTTATAATAATTAAGTTTCCTTCCAGCACACTATGCTAATGTTTGTTGTGTACTACACATTGTCTAGGATATTATTACCTAGGATATCAGTTTATTCTTCACTGTATAACACATTACTTGTAAGTGGAGATGATACATGTATATTAATATACCTGTAGGTTGATTTATGGTATTTAGCAAATATTTTACAGACACAGTTTTAGCAATATATCAGTGGAGTTAAAATGACAAATGACGATGTGTATTTGGAATAAATTACCTGTAGTTTTACATCTTAATACTTAAAATTATATATTCCATTCGTGTATAAAGTGAATTCGCTAATAGAAACAAGTTAACTAGTTGCTGCTCATCTTGGTCACATGTTCGTTTTTATTGTATTCCAATTATATGATCGATATACATTAATCTACCTCGTAATTGCTAATTAACCAATTTTCTGGTCGGAGGTAGAGGAATCGCCGTATTGAAAAATTCTTCTTGGATTTTCAAGCAGTTTAAAATAAACACGTAAATTTGTTTTCAGCTCTAGAAATTGCAGATTTGGACATGCATGCTCAAATTATAACAAATATACTTAAGAATGTATTATAAGGTAAGTCCATGAAAAGATTATTCTAATACTTTCATTACTACATTTTCGTTGAAAATTACAGTATAATATATCATGTAATATTTGTTTATTTCTTTTGACGTCTAACTTCAAATTGACAGCTTTGCCTTTGGAACAGTTGTTCACTCATGTATTGTATTACATTTTGGGTTTTATTTAGTTCAGTTTCTTTATAAACTTTAAAGTCATACACACATTTTCTTTCTCTTTCATACTCCAAGAAGAATGGGAAAATATCTGACTAAATAGAAATTGTCACCCTCCAACTGAGAATCAAACCTGGTGTTCAGGGTTTCCATAATGTCTTGCAAGTATGACTGCAATAAATAAACTATTTTGAAATTTTTCCAAAGCGTTAGCTTTATTGCACTTGACACATTCGAGGAACAATAACTTTGAGATTCCTAATTAACATTCTACGGTATTTTGCACTGTCAGAATCCGAATTAAAAATAAAAATTCCGGTATACACATTAATCTCTTAGAAGTCATTTCCTTCAGTATCGTGTTACTGAGATTGTGGTACTTCTGCTTTATGCAGGCAACGTTATTCCTAAAAGTAATGTCACCATTCATAGAAGCGACATCTGCATTTCCAGTGGCATCACATTCCGCGGTAAATTTACTGCAATGATCAGTACGAATTATCTAATTAACAACTACCAAATCTTAAACATCAGCGTTTTATGGTTGACTAGTATGTTTGGTTTCTCCCTTAAAACATTACGTTTTGCCTAACCTTTATTAAGGTGCTTATAAAGAGACAGCAAAAATTGGATTCCGACGGGAAACAGATGGTTAAGTGTGTTTATTGTTTATAATATGAGACTGAGTCATGTCACATTGCAGTTCTACATAAAAATCGTGGATATGCCAAATTGTGTGTAACCCAGGATCTGCTGAAGCGAAACAGTCAATTAAAAATAATAAAGCACCTGAATTATGCACCAAGTATTTACACTTTGTCCTCACTCCATCGCACATTCGACAGCAATTAAGTGAAAATCACAAAGGATTTACTTTTGAGACTTTTAGAAAACATATCGGAGTGCACTGCAATGCTACTCCTACAACCATAAAGGCATGCCATGAATAAAATACGGACCAATATAAAATTTAGGTTTATGATCACTATTTTACAATGGCATTTCTGTTATGAATACTACAGGTGTATTTACATGTGTTAAAAATATGTCACATAATATGAAAGTGTCTTGATTTGAAAATATAAATAAGTATATCATTTTAAGTTTAAAAACTGCACATTTATTACTCTTATAAATTATTTCTCTGAATGAATGAATGAACGAAATATCCAAACAAGATAAGCTCACATGGAATATTACTCACTTTATGTGGAAATATTTCGGGGGCTGAACATGTGAGTTAACATGTCGAGTGTTTTGTTTTGTATCGGTATGTTTTGACTTTCCGCTCTCTTACTGAGCATGACAGCTCAAGCACAATAAACAAATCCGTGATATAGTTATACCTAACTTATTTCGTACTTGTCTAAGTTTTGCTGTCTGATCATGAACTTCTCTGAAAAATAGGAGAGACTATAAGAACTGTAAATGTAAACATATGGTAAAAAATAAACATGCATTATTCTTTAAACCAGGGTTGCACGGCACCATTCCCTGGTTCGTTCTTGTGTTTGCGTACCGTCCAAGGAACCTCTATTCCGTCAAGAGCAATCACCTCCAACATACAACATTGGTGCGAGAAAAGAGGAAATGACACCAAACAGCTCAAAATAGCACGATTCTCTAAAATGTTGTAAATCCAGGAAGAATAATCTGTTCATTACACTACATAAATTTACAAAATAAATATAGACGTACTATTAAACTTAACGGTTATCTTATTTTGTATCTCCGGATATAATTTCTGTTAGTACGAAGGAATAACACAATTCAGCGTGCATCGGTCCAACTGCACACTAGAGTGCCGACCTTGCAGCGTACTTGTAACATAACATATGTAAATGTAACCACTCCGTATCTGTTGTTTTCGCTAGCCCCCGACTCTTCTAGAACGTCTACTCATCAAGCTGCGGCTAAAGAGCAAGAGCCGCAATACTGTGAGTATGAGCGGCAGACATTCGGGCCCTAGGGCAGTGCTCAGGGAACAACGGGGCCATTGTCTTCTACACTGCATTTACCTACACCTGCGTATCCTATTTACATGTCTTGAGCAGGGTAGCAAATTACGACTTTAGAAAAAAAAAAACACTTCTCTATTAGAGTGCAGAATGGGCAGTGCCTTAGTTAAAGCTTTAAAAGGACGCAACGTCTGTAACAAATAATACTAACACAATAAAAAGTTTATTTTCAATGCAATAAAGGGAATGCAAGGTCTTTAAGTTTATTTCTTTCCTGCTTTGTTTCTTCAAATCATTAGTCTCTACAACAGTAAATTCTTAAGTAATTCAGAACACTTCCTATAAGGCTATATCTCGCTTTGTTGGAATAAAAACGTAAATACATTCTAAATGTACAGTACCTCTGGCAGAATTATTTTAACTCCGAGTAGATGGTGAATGATGATGATTATGATGATGATGATTTATATATAAGGGCGCTCAACTACTCAGTCATCAGCGCTCTTTCAAAAACTATATCATGGCAATAGCCTAAGATAAACTTATCTTAAAATTTAAAAAAAGTCAAAACCAAAAGGCAACAAAATAAATAAGCACAATTAGGGGAAACCCAATGAAAAGCAATAAATAGCATTTAATAACACACCAAAAGACATAAAAAAGACGTTTTCAATATTAACATTGCATGAAACTACCTCCCCAGAGGTGGTCGAATCAATTTGTTTCTTTTTTCGAGGTTGGGCTGGCACCTTTTGCAGGTTTATCCTGTCTTTTCTTCACTGTCGTTCTGACAAAGAGGACAGGATCTTCCTGCTCCACATCCCCAATGGAGGAGGACCACTTTCCTACTGAAGTAGATGGTGAGGATGACCTCCTTTCTGTGTACCATTTGTACCTGCTTTGCTCTCCGGGACAATGATGCTGATTACGTTAATTCCAGAAAAATCGCTCGTTGATCTCAGATTGTCCCAGATTTAAATATTTCAGAACTTCAGGATGTTTAAAATTAGTTTTACCTTTATTAATTTAAAACGAAATATGGCACCTGATTGCTGTAATAGATATGGTAATTTTATGACGTGATACACATTCTTGATCATCGTTATGTAACATTTATCTTATAAAGTATTTTACGCAAAACAATAGTTAAGTTCTCCGCTGTACATGATTACTATTCTGCACAATTATTACAAATTTATTTCCTTAAAATCTACAGTCCTTTTATTATAACATTTTATATGTTCAATTACTCTTCATAGATAAGAATATCATATGTTGTTATGACAAAAAATGGGTATTTTGGGGATCTTCAGTAACTAAATCACTTTAAACTGAGTTTTGTTTAAGCTGTTTAAGCTTTTGTTTAAGTTAATGCTAACTTAAAGTTCATTAAACGGGGTTCAAAATGCGCTAATGGGTTCATGTTTGCTGCAAATTTCAAAGACCAAGACAAACGAAATTAATTCCTAAACTTAATTCATAGCACAACCTCTTAAAGAGAAATATAAACGCGTTTTGAGATTTAGGTTTTAAATATCGTCATTGAGTCAGCAAACTTGGTAGGAGCCTTGCGACATCGCTTTTAAAGTCTAATCCAAGGTTCAGAGCAATGCTTCTCCACAAAACGTCAATTGCGTATACTTTGCTGATCTAGAGGGCATAAGCTCTTCGAAATTCATCCAAAGTTTCGGTGAATGGGATGCACTTATGTATGTGGGACAATATACGCCAGTTCTTTAAATTAAGGTGTCATTTATTAAACTACAAATCATTAGCGCTAAAGCGGGCACGTAATCGCTGAATCTCTTCTTCCACAATGGAAATTTAACGTTACCAAAGTCTATGAAATAAATTGATACAACGAATAATTGCACACATAAAACAGAAAATGAGCACTTATTCAAATTCCGTTAATGATAAAAATGTGCTTATGAAAATATTATGCTTCAAGCTGAACTAGCTGGTATTTGAGATACTTTGTTCTTAAAGGGTCGAAAACAACGTTACTGGTTTGGCCCACCTTTACCGCAAAAGAGAGGCTTCCAATATGTTTATAGCTCACATATTCGTGTACGTTAAGTGAGTACGTAAACCAAACTTTTGTGAACTTTGTGTATGTCATTAAATAATCAGGTTGTAAATATTTATGTTTAAGGCCAATGTACGGCAACATTTCCATGTGAATGGACTTAAGTGCTGAATTAGTGTAATACCATCCAGCTCCTCAATGGTCGGTGTATGCATACATGAGTGTGCATTGGGCAGCCTTCACCTCGTCCAAATAGAAATTGTGCCCATATTTAACTCCCCAAAACCATAACCTAAGCTAATCTTCTCTGAGAACAGTATATTTGCTAAAATAAGATATCTAGAGAGGTAAACCTTGCCTAGTTTGTGAGACATAATGCGTAGTACTTGAAATGCCCGTTGCGATCAAAGCTGGAACTATTTAGTGACGACTTTTGTCTGTTTAATCGAGGCATTCAAATCAGTTTCCGTTGTGTCATCTTAAATATGGAGCTTGTTACAATTTACGGACGAAAACGAATATTTATGGCGGAATGTCTCCAACGAAACCATCAATAATGACGCCGAAAACTGTTGTAACGAACACTTAGAAACATTCAGTATGTGTAGCTAAAAGTGAGGTCACGTTCGGCATCTATTGTGGAAGGTATTCTCCGAGATATACTGTGCATTTAGAAAACATTTGCATTATCTGCAAAACATTTGCAGATACTACTAGCAGTTATAATAGTTTCAGAAACTAGTTGTTTTATATAGAGAATTCTACATAGTGAAGAAAGCTACGCCAACGAATAAAGTTTATTTATCATTGAATCTGTAGTTAAATAAAATGCTCAATTAAGTCTGCATTTATTTTTCCACGATTCCCAAAAGATTCAACACATTTCCTTATCCGGAAATTTGTATACGTTTAAGATATAATGTCATTAGAGGCCATGCTTCTCCACAGTTAACAGATTTGCATATTGAAAATGAATACTGATCACTCAGAATGTATCGTATTTCCAGTGGTATTTGGTTTAGAATACTGTAAACCTATCATTACGAGTGAAACATTAAATAAGAACAAAGGTGTACTTTGTCTTTATACCTATAAAACTTTGATGATATGTAAATCACTGTCATTTTATGTGAGACATGCGCGGTAACCTTAAATTATGTCCATTTCTTTTAATAACGTGCAAAATTATCTATATGGTCCATTCCATATATCGCTAACACAATTTAAAACGACCTTTTTGTTCCTGTTGGGTAGAAATAGGGTGATATATAGATTGTTTTTCACAGGAAGACAGTGAAATTCTATCTCATTTACGAAGAAGCAAACAAATAATTTCACACAAACGGAACTCTGGAAAACATTGACCACACGGACATTGGCTGCCATTTGGATGGCACCTTTGAAGGGTTTGGATAACAAATTATCTGAATAATTAAGTATTTCACATGACTGAACTAATTGGCTGTACTCAAAGAGCACTGCCCAAGGGATAAAGATGTCTTTAATATTTTAAATAAAAAGATGCTAGCACGCCTAATTAATGCGTTGTTATGTTGCATAAAGATAAACATAAGCTGAATTTCGTTAACGTAATGCATTTTAGCGCTATGCTTTCACTACTGGTATAATCTTCATGTGCCTTCATGAATAGCTATTAATTCCTTTTAAGCTAAGAATAGCTTGCATGCTTTTTAATATTTAGAAATAGATTGCATTTTCTTAACAAACATTGAAAATATTGCACTGGAACCAGGATTTATGATTCAGTAGTTTTGATCCCGAAGCCTTGACTTTGATTAGCTTGGATTTGATTATTGATTTTAAGGTCGTGTCTTAAAGAAATTAATTATTTTATCAATTTAAGTCGATAGTTTCTAAATAAATGTTGACACTCTAAAATTTATGCTGTAAAATGTTGACGCGTCTAAGTTACGAAAGCAGTGTAATGTTAATTGACGTTCCACAACCAGGCTGCCAGATGCAGCTTCATTATTTCAGTTTGTTGTAGGGATATGGGATTTTATTATATGCATATAAGAATTTGTAGAAAATATGCTGAGAAAATATTAATTTGGTTGAGTTTTGTACAAAATTAGACCTAATTTTATATGCATAAAGCATTTCAAGGTTTCAGGATTTCAGCAACATATATCATCTTTCGTATTTGATAAAATTGGTATAGAATTAAGTGTAAGAAACTTAATCTAAGAGCTGACAGTCCCTTGTCTCGACTCATTTCACAAATTGTTGAAATGGGCAACAAATCGACAGCTTATACCTAAGAGCTTACTGGTGTTTTCACTGCTAGTGCTATAAAACGGAGACCAAAAGCTTGTACTTATGGGTACTCTTGAGCTTTTGTTAGACCAAAGGCAACTCTAAATGATTTGTCCAAGTTTCTCATTTTATTCCACGCAAATTATCGAAAGAATTGTTTGCGCAAAATAATTTTTAAATGGTTAATGAAATTATGACACTGCAAATTACAATTCAAATCCACTTGAAAAGACTTTTCAAATGTATACAGATTTATGAAGTAATTAAAAGCAGTTGACATTCTCGGTAAGAGACTAGATTTTTTAAGCTTCTCCAGATTCTGCCTATGGTCTGATTTTGCGATCACTGAAAGAACATTGCAGAAAATTTCCTTTTAATGATTAAGTAAAAACTAAAAGCATTCAAAGTGAAGGTTTCGGGTAACGCTTAGAACGCTTTTCATCATAAATCTTGTGCTTCCAACTAGAAGGGAACCCGAGGGAAGTGTGTGGTGGGTCATGGCTGTTTCAGAAACCACTGGTGCGTCACCCTGGCGACGCCCTCACTCTTGAAAAGATGCGCCAGTGTGAGATACACATGCAGCCGAAACGTGAAAACTGCTGTCGAACTTGGTTGTCCAAGTTCCCCACACGCTCCAAGCGCATCGACGTCATCTCCCGCATCACGTTCCCGCTCGTCTTCGCTCTCTTCAATCTCGTCTACTGGTCCACGTATCTCTTCAGGGAGGAAGCGGAGGAGAACTGAGTCGCCACGAAGAGGTAGACTCGAACCACATGTGTTGCGCCTCGCGAAGGACATCTCAAGATGGCACGGTGTACCATGTGGAGTGAAGTGCAGAAATGCTTCCAAAAGTGGATATATATCAAGAAAGAACGCTCTTCATGCGCGTCCAAGCAACTGTTCATACTAGAAGTGCAGATTTCAGAAAACAATTGTAGAAACAAAATGGAAGATATCAGTGGTTCTGTAGTTGAGGTGTATCATTTCTCGATGCTATCTCCTTCGAGTAGTAAACAGAAGATGGATAATATTATAGTTAAATTTGGGCTGTGTTTCCTTTATGATTGTGATGAAGCAATACTGATACTCGAGAGTTGCAAGAATTGTGCTTATTGTTATGTCATTTGTGAGTTTCACAGGAAAAGGACTGGATTTGATACCGCTTTTATATACAGAAATGTTTGTTGCTAACATTTGTCCAGAGAGGTAGATTTCTTTTTGTTTTACAAAAAAATGCCTTTTTTCAAAAGGTTTTAAACTGTGAAGCTGGTAACAAGAAAGTAGGGTATATATCACAATGGACAGGAAGTGAAAAGGGCGTTGAGCTCCGCCAAAAGCTTGGAGCAGTTAAATTAGTAGCTGGGGTTGTCTGGTATAAATAGCTCACGATGAAACTCCTTCGTGACCTTGAGGTGTCAGTGCTGATAGACCTTCTGACAATCCATTAGAAAAACGAATCATTAAGTTACTGAAACAGGCATACAGGTGCATGAAAACAAACATACACACATACAGACAAGAGAGAGAGAGAGAGAGAGAGAGAGAGAGAGAGAGAGAGAGAGAGAGAGAGAGAGAGAGAGAGAGAGAGAGAGAGAGAGAGAGAGAGAGAGAGAGAGAGAGAGAGAGAGAGAGAGAGAGAGAGAATACGTTGATTACCTCTAGCCTAGAAATTGTATGAGGAAGTTAACAAATTTGCCATTGCTATTTTTGGAAAAGATGCAACTGCTACTTTATCAGATATGCCCAGAATTTAGTTCTGTCAAACGCTGCGAACATACATTGCCCAATTAATTGAAATTTGTTGTTTAAGGTATAAATGAAATTATCCAACATATTAAGAATAATTATAACTCTGACTAGACATACAAAGTAAAATTAATTCTAACCTTGAGGACAGAAACACATTTTCTTAGAGATTAAGAAACCTTGAGAGCTTGTATTCCCACAAAACAGATGAACTTCAAGATTAATTTATTTTTGTGCAGTTGTAACCCACCTAGAATTTCAATAAAATATAAACGGGCTTTTAGCATTCAAATGTTTGCACCTGTATTTCACAAATTTGGCAACAACCATACTGTTAAATAATTTTAAGTCTAAAGGTTACTTAAAAAGAGTTGAATTTCATAAGAAACAAAACCCTCTCACGCACATATCAATTTGCGTGTGCCACACACAAACATACACACACATACACACACAAACACACACACCCACACACATACACACACTCAAACACACACAAACATACACAGGCTCTTCATGCATCTTAATCCACACGTCTGAAAAATGAACGTAAGAACACCTCGATTCGTATAACAGCGCATTTTAAAGTCAGACATACACCTTTGCGTTGCAAGGTGAAGGCACTATTTGCTTTATGAAGCAGGTCACTTCTGATGGTTATAAAAAACGTAGTAGTATATTTGGAAAAGCTACTACTATTTACACTTACAGCCCCCTCGGATTGTAACTGCATTCAAATATCCATTCATTAAAACACTCCAGAATCGAAATAGACGAATAATACAACTATGGGTCCCTTCTCATTAATTATTATCCTGCTACGACATTGCAGGTGACATATATGGGCAATTCCATCAACCTGTCTTCATCAGCGAAATTACGCTTTCATTGCGTTAGAACATATCAACAAAAACTAATAACGGACAAGAAAAGACATCAGCTGGTTAGGAAAATGAAGAAATACAAACAGACTTCCCAAAGTTCAGTCCATTGTATAATTAGATTTACATCGCAAGTAAGGTATTCACTGCAATAAAGTGAAACTAGTTCCTATCAGTGATTTAACGTTGGTTGCATACTTCATTCTTTGACTGGAGTAGAATTCGTTGCAAGACCGCTTCTATCTAGGAGTAATGTCTAACTTTAGCCAATTAGAATCATCAGAAAATGTTTCCCAAGAGAACTAAATCTAATTATATTATGGACTATACCTAAATTTGCAGCATTCAGTCCCAACTGGCTTAATCCCTACTTCAGGGAAGATCAGTTTCGACTAAGCGGTGTGTAGCTATGTTTGGTGATATGGGATTAGGATTGTCTTAGCTAATCTGGGAACAAAAGTCATAGAAATGGGGAATTTGTGAGTAGGCCTGCTAAGCGGATGAGCATTAGATGCAATTACTTTGTTGGTCGAACAGCGAACGACTGCTTAATTTGCTCTAACCATTACATAATGAAATATCAAGGAGTGTGCGCTTGATTTATCTCCGAATTGAGAATGGATGCCAATACAGCCAATGCAGTTTATTTTACTTTTACTTCAAGGATTAGGGGGCTATGTTTGTCTTCCTCACGTGAGTTAACACACAAATCAGAATGGGGAACCTGCTTCAAAGCCTTTTTTAGCTCTCAGGTGTATTCTAACATTAATATTGACTTAAGATCCGTTGCTTTCTTTTGTGGAGCAGCCGTGAATGTAAAAGATGATGTCTTTCCAATGATGTGATCTATCAACCTGAGATAAAACATGAAATTCCAAAATGATTGGAAGAGACATTGTGTTCTCAGTAAACTAATACTACGAATTGGATCGCGCGAGAAGTGCTAAATAAGTACAAAATAACTTTTTCAATTTTACGTAGCGTTTCTCGCGCAAAAGAAGCTCAGATGAGGTTCCTAAAAGACGTGCAATCAGCAGCGGCATATGTCCCATCATATCAGCACTGCGCTTTAGCGGTGTCAATAAGTCCTTTGTAAATGTGTGTCATTTGATTTTACTCTTTCTGTCCATTTGGTAATTCTGAGAAGCAATAAAGTGTATTATTAACAGACTAACTATGATAAAAGGGCCATGGCTGTCAGAAAAGAACTTGTACTTTGTTTATCAAGTCGACCCGTTCCAGGAACAAATCTAAGTTAAATGATAACACCAATATGTGTGTATTAGTGTTTATATCCCTTACGTGTTATTCGTTTAATGTTAGAGATGCTTGCTGTTCTCTTTTTCGCCTCAGCAATAACTTATCTTCATGTATATAGCTATTTTCCTCGTAGATGTGAACGAATTGGAAAAAGATTGCAAAAATTCAAACCAATAAGCATTATCCTCAAAAGAAGGATTTGGCGCACTTACATTTTATGGTAGCTTAATAACGTGACTTTATTCAGAGTAACTCTGTTGTCAATGTTCGAAAGAATTTATTTGCCAAGAAATAAATAAAATTATTTTTGTTCTATGTTTACGGCTATGCCTTTATCTTATTTTAAGGGAACCGAGATATAGGATCTAGAGACTTTTATATTCACAAATTTCAGGATGTTTTGTGTTGTAAATATTTACTATGTCAAAGCGTCTTGAATGTGGTTATATACGTAGTTTAGTCATAGGATAGAGAAAATTATAATAATAAACTGATAGTGTGCTCTATTGTTTGTACAGGTAAATTGTTTGTTATGTCAATGCTAGCAACTTTCAATGTTGTTAGGTTCTGTTAGAGCCAAATGAAACAAAAGTATAGAGGAAGTATGGGTACAACCATGGGATGAAATTTAATAGAAACTGTTTGCTATCGGTATAATGGAACAACTCTCTTCATTGTATATTACAATCTAATTAAATAAGAAAATGTACGGAACATACCAACTGTAATATCTAAGTTCGGAATATTATTTTAGTTTTCAAGTTTATGAACGCTTACGCTTGCTTAAGTAAACTTCATATTGCATACGTATGTGTTTATACATACTAGGTGAGTCAGCTGCCCCTATTTATTCTTATCTGTGCAACCTGCAGTTTATAGTTTAATGCGAAAACTTTGACCCTTTTAGCACAAAAGCCGTAATTGGAGCTCTGCCCTTCTATTCGGTACTATCCGCACCTAGCATGAATACTTACTGTCCTGACTTGAGGACCAAAAGGGTACGATAAGCTTAAATAAACGACGCCTTTTCATGAGTACAGTACTTGCAAGATGGTAAACGAATGATACTCCAAGGAGCGACATAAAAGACGTGAGAGTTGAGTGGATTAGCTGCTGGAATATGGGCATGCAATGACTGGGTTCGAAACGACATAACAATTTTTGTTTCTTTTCCCTAGGCTTTGTTTGTATTTTAGTTACTAATTTATATAGTGTTCCTATTGGTTCTCTTGTGAACCAAAGGCACAATAATTACAATACGATAATTAGGGATCTACAGGGATTAGACCACCATATAACATGCGCCAAGCTCACCCTATCGGCAGGTAGGAGAGGCCCTTGCCCAGGGGAAGACAGGTAGTGGCGGTGTGAGGTCAGCTTCGTCAGCTCTAACCGCCTAATATGCCCCCGAACTAAAGCAGGTTAGCGTGTGACCCCTCCGCGCTGATTTCTTCTGCCCAAGGGGAAGGAAATAGTTTGACGTGTTGGGGTTCATACCGCGTAGGAAAGACAGGAGACGTATCGGATATTAATAATATGTACAACTTACATCTTGGGTACTGTAATATTAATGCTGTCTTCTTTAATTACACAATTGGTCACAGTTTATAAATTAAAAATTTGGTTCTGTGCTATAAGAAAATATACAAAACTTCAACTCGTATTTTATCTGAAGGTCAGTCATGTTATAAAGTAAATAAAATAAAACATATAAGTAATTTTCTCTGCAAATTATTGACCCATACAGAACAAAATTACGTGGACATTTTCCGACACTTTCTGCTTCTTTCTTTTTCTTTTTAATCTAGTTTATCAATGCCAGGACGAAATACTGGGAAATTTTTAATCGAAGGCTGCATCTTAGATTGTGATCCGACAAGGCACTTCGGGGTTTGGATTTAGCTAATTTCATAACGGAAAAATAATTGTTTGCACACATATGTCTAGTCAAACATACACAATGTCCTCAAGTTGTTCTCGGGAAGCAAGCCAGGTGAAAAGACGATTGGAAATCGGTGCTTCGGAAGTGTGCATCTCTCCCATCATCAGGATATTTATTAAATGCTATAACCATCAGTGAATCACGGGATATAACACAAATATAAACAAAGACAAAACACTATCAAAATTCGCATTAATGAACAAATGACTATTTCCAGTAAATTAAATGCCAATGTTTTGTCTTTGTTTATATTTGTGTTATATCCAGTGATTGATTTGTGTTTAATTTGTGTTTAATGTGTGTTTGTGTGTGTGAATGTACGCTAATGAATAAAACTCTGCAAACTCGTCTAAATTTGCTACTGCAGCTCTTTGTGTCTGGGTATGATGCTTTTGGAATCGACATACATAGCGATTGCTTTCTGTCCCATCCAACACTTATGGACTGAGTTATCTACCCCTTCTTTATAAACTGTTCTACAAATCATTTATTAGAAGGCGTTCAAAAACAGCGCAAGTCACGTATGTCGCTTAGACGTTACATAAATTAAAAGATAAATAGGGGTAGGTGACTCACCTGGTATATGTATATAGAAGCTATCAAAGACTGCAAAATTGCATTTTACGACTACTGTTTAAGGGTTTCCTGATAATTAACGTCCTCTCTGGGTAATCTAACTCTTCCAATCAGGCTACCCATACACATTCAAATGCCTTTACAGCATTCAGATTAGTTCCTTTTTTAGAATTATCTGATTACTGTATCAAAAGCCACTTTATTTACCCGAAATACTGTTTAGGTGTACTTTTGATTGATTCATATAGTTTTACACTACACCTTAAATGTCTTGCACCCAGTTTATTTAAACAAAAGAAAAGCTAGGATAAAACATAAGTTTTATTTAAAAATTTAGAGCAACTAAAAGGAAGCTAAGGTCTGTATTATTATATGAACAATATTGGTTTTGCATGATGCTAAACTTATGTTCTGATACTAAAAGGTTTTGAATGCGGCAATATTGATTGCTGAACGAAGAGAACATAAAAACAGAATTTAACATTGGCTAGATATAGAAACAGATACACCACTTAAAGCAATAACAGTTTAGTGTAATACATTAATGTAGGTGTCAAGAGAAAATAGACTATATCTATTTGCGGGGCAGCACACCCACCCAAACACACACACACACACACACACACACACACACACACACACACACACACCCGCGCACACACAGTTTCACATACACAGAAACACACACACATACACATAAAAACGTATACGTATACATGCATCTTAATCCACACATTTACCAAATGGACTTAAGAATATCTCGATTCGTATAACAACGCACTTTAAAGTCAGAAATACACCTATGCGTTGTAAGGTGAAGGCACTATTTGCTTTATGAAGCAGGTCACTTCTGATGGTTATAAAAACGTAGTAGTATATTTGGAAAAGCTACTACCATTTACACGTACAGCCCCCTCGGATTGTAACTGCATTCAAATATCCATTCATTAAAACACTCCAGAATCGAAATAGATGAATAATACAACTATGGGTCCCTTCTCATTAATTATTCTCCTGCTACGACACTGCAGATGACTTATATATGGGCAATTCCATCACCCTGTCTTCATCAGCGAAATTACGCTTTCATTGCGTTAGAACATATCAACAAAAACTAATAACGGACAAGAAAAGACATCAGCTGGTTAGGAAAATGAAGAAACACAAACAGACTTCCCACAGTACAGTCCATTGTATAATTAGATTTACATCGCAAGTAAGGTATTCACTGCAATAAAGCGAAACTAGTTCCTATCAGTGATTTAACGTTGGTTGCATACTTCATTCTTTGACTGGAGTAGAATTCGTTGCAAGACCGCTTCTATCTAGTAGTGATGTCTAACTTTAGCCAATTAGAATCATCAGAAAATGTTTCCCAAGAGAACTAAATCTAATTATATTATGGACTATACCTAAATTTGCAGCATTCAGTCCCAACTGGCTTAATCCCTACTTCAGGGAAGACCAGTTTCGACTAAGCGGTGTGTAGCTATGTTTGGTGATATGGAATTGGGATTGTCTTAGCTAATCGGAGAACAAAAGTCATAGAAATGGGGAATTTGTGAGTAGGGTGAGCATTAGATGCAATTACTTAGTTGATCGAACAGCGAACGACTGCTTAATTTGCTCTAACCATTACATAATGAAATTCAAGGAGTGTGCGCTTGATTTATCTCCGAATTGAGAATGGATGCCAATACAGCCAATGCAGTTTATTTTACTTTTACTTCAAGGATTAGGGGGCTATGTTTGTCTTCCTCACGTGAGTTAACACACAAATCAGAATGGGGAACCTGCTTCAAAGCCTTTTTTAGCTCTCAGGTGTATTCTAACATATAATATTGACTTAAGATCCGTTGCTTTCTTTTGTGGAGCAGCCGTGAATGTAAAAGATGATGTCTTTCCAATGATATGATCTATCAACCTGAGATAAAACATGAAATTCCAAAATGATTGGAAGAGGCATTGTGTTCTCAGTAAAGTAATACTACGAATTGGATCGCGCGAGACGTGCTAAATAAGTACAAAATAACTTTTCAATTTTACGTAGCGTTTCTCGCGCAAAAGAAGCTCAGATGAGGTTCCTAAAAGACGTGCAATCAGCAGCGGCATATGTCCCATCATATCAGCACTGCGCTTTAGCGGTGTCAATAAGTACTTTGTAAATGTATGTCATTTGATTTTACTCTTGCTGTCCATTTGGTAATTCTGAGAAGCAATAAAGTGTATTATTAATAGACTAACTATAATAAAAGAGCCATGACTATCAGAAGAAAAAAAAACATGTAATTTTCTTCCAGGAAAAATTCTAAGATAAAAAAGCAACACCAACTAATGTAGGTACTCGATTAGTCTTAGGAATTATTGCTGTTCTCTTTTTCAGCTCAGCAATAACTTATATTCATGTATATAGCTACTTTTGTCGTAGATGAGTACGAATTGGAAAAAGATTGCAAATGTTCAAGATAGATATGAAGCAGTCGCTGCATATATCTAGAAGGATACTTTGCTTAAACTGGCTCTGAGTGAATAAAATATACACATGCAGTTCGTTTTACCGTTTAAAACCAAACTTTTGTGCCGTACTGCTGAGAATATAAAACGTTGACGCTTATTAATTTAGGGGAATTTGTGAACAAGTTTTGAAGACCTTTTCAGCCTACATTTGAGCACTTTTGGCATCCACTTAAATAAATTTAATAAATGAAATATTGTAACTATGCAAAATATATGCGAATTTTTTAATTTAAAATATTTATAGGTAGCCATGTGCAGAAAGAGAACAAACTTTAGGGAAATCAATGAATAAATAAGTTAATAACTTAATTATAGTTCTATCGCAATTAAGATAATGTATAAGCGTCATGTTATCAATACGTCAACTAATTTTTAATAACTAAAGTAACTTAAAATACTTATCATTTGTACTGGAAGGTTTTGAAATTAAATCCCTGTATTACACAAAGCAATCTGTCTGTGGAGATTGGAACTTCATATGTTATAGATAGTCTGAAAAAGCAGCGCTTTCTTATAAATCTTGCAAGGAAAATGACTAAAAATTAAACTATCCAATGCTTCTTTTATCGTAGGCTTCTGAAAGTGTTGAAACCTTCTCTACGTTATAGGGACATATTTTTTAGATTGTAACCAAGCCTAGAGAAAAGAAAGTATAAAGAAAATCAAAGCAATTTTACTCAGGGATTATACAAGGTAATCAGGTTTATATACGGTATTGTATATGTAAACATAAAGAAAGTTTCTGATGGGTATAACAGATATAAAGCGTAAACGTTAAATATTTAGAGATTTGAAGGTAATCTCAACTGAAAAGGAAAACTAATTGTTCTTCCATGCTTAGTCGTGTATATGACAAGATTTTTGAAGAATAAAATGAGACTGAAAAATTTAATTTCTAACCGGGTTATAAACCACGGATCTTCCGCTAATCTGGATGCTCTAACTACTGAGCTACCACGGCAACGTGGTAAAAAGGAAAGAAATAATTTCCGTTGGTTGAACTAATAGTTGGTTACACTATGAAGCTCGGGACTTAAAAGTACATACGACATTGTAGGTTGGCATTAGGGTACGTTATATCATATGAATTTGAGATCTCCTTGTGGTTTTCTGAGAAAATGAAGGTTATTTCAATTGAAAGTTGGCTTAGAAGATGCCACTCATTTGCTTACCTTCAAGGAGAATCCATTAGCTTCACTCTCAGTTGCCTTCTAATTGGTTGATCTGTACCAATCATACCAGAGTGAGCTATTCCAAATACAGGCAATTATTTTAGTTTAAGGGATGCGATATTACATCCTTCCAGAAACAGTAGCATTCCTCTCCTTTTCCAGATATACGAAACTTCCAAGTGAGCTATAAATGGGATCGAATGTCTGTGGTAGAAATATAAAGGATATAATGCGAATATCTATATTAAACACACGAAACAATAAACTGTGAAATTTGGTAACAGCTAATTAAAGAGGATAGATGAAGTAATAAGAACGTGTGAAGAAGTTTATTTTTTGCAGCATAGTATAACCAAATTTCTTAGACATCCCGTACTGTTCATCTGTTTGCATATTTAAAAATAACAGGTTGATATAGCCTTTAAACACATTAGTAGACTATTAAATGTAATATTGTATCACGAGGCTTACCAATTATCGAAAAATACACAGGAATAAATTATGTAAATATATAGCATTTGATATATTCTAAACTATGTATATTTACTGATAAGATAAATAAACTTAAATTAGTGTTAGTTATTAGAATTGATTATGCTGCCATTTATATTGTTACCGAAGTGCATTTCAGCTGTTAATCCAACGCAAAGCAAGCTTATTATTCTATAATTGAGAAAATATTCTGGAGACTGTTATAGAATATGTTACATTATCCGCTGTAATTAAGAAAGATACATTAGCATTAAGGAAAAATTATATTATGCTTAATTCTGAAGGCATGCCGCCACTAATTATGAATCTATATCTAGGTCGGTATTGGCGTGTCCTTCGTATATGACCTTATAGTTGTTGCTTTTCTGTGCTAAACAGTTTAACTGTTATTTTTAAATTTGAAATATTTAAAGATCACAGTAAACTATATGTGTTCTGCGTTAAATGGGTTCATAGAAGTTACTTCCTTTAATATAAGAAAACCAATAAAAAAATAGAAAAAAAAGCAAAGGGCTTGCCTCGTAGCTCAGTAGGTGGAGCACCTGCCTGCTGTGCGAGGGGTCCCGGATTCGATTCCCGGTTGGGGATGGGGACTTTTCTCCAAGCTAGATCATTCACCATTTTGCCCAGAGTCTGGAAGGATGAATGAGAGTGCGAATGTGTGCGTGATCTAATGATTAAAAATCCGATGTACCAGGAGCCAACAGGCAATATGTTCCAAAAGGGAAACATCCGCCGATATGAACATTGCAATCAAAGAATGGGTATTAATATAACAAAAAAGGCTGAAATTTAGTGGTTTTGGTGTTCCCTGGTTCCTTTAAAATGATGCATTTTAAAACCAAACTTTACATGCCAATGTGTGCCTCATTGCATTTATTTCATACCATTCACTGAATGTTCCCTCTTGTCAATCTATTTTTGACATTTAGTAATTACAGTGACCAAATTTCAAAAGTCTTAGTTTCGTTATATGGGATTCCGACATAAACGTTACTCTGAAACAAAGTTTCAAAAGTTTGGAAATAATGCTGGACAGTCTGGGTACGATTCAAAACATATCTACGAGGAAAATGAAACTTCAAATGAGGCGTATTTTCACAATATGTAATGTTACTGCTACAAAATAGAACGATGAAAACGAAAGGCCACAGGAAATAGTGGGACTGTTTCAATCAACTTACGCTGAAGTCTTCCTTTCCACAATCTGGAAAGAAACCATAAAGATGATCTGTTTAATTTTCTTTCCCTACGTTTCTTATTTCATAAAAATTACATGCTAAAAGCACAACTCAACAAAAGTATATTAAACGAGAGTGAAACATAAATAGCACGAGGTTTTCATAAAATGAAAAACTGTGTGATTTTAATTTCTCTCAAGTGAAGAAATATATTAAAATAACAGAAGGATCACAGAGAGATTTTTAACCGTATGTAATACAAAGTATATTAACACGTATATATGCTCAATAAGTCCCTACCAATCCTTTTACTCCTGAGAACAAAAGGAAGTGAGTGAAAATTTATAGTGCTGTGCATTATAAGGCGGGTAGCACGAGTGTTCAAGTATGTTTTGTGAGAAAACAGAAATCAATAGGCTCAGTAGCAGTGGGTGCCATAGCACTAAGACTATGTTAAATCCCAGTTCTCATCTCATGAATTAGATCTAGAGCTTAGTGCAACACTATAGAGGCTAGTTATAGAGAAAATAAAACAAAGTGTACTAAAAGTGACAATTCCACACCCTCTAAATGCGCTGCACCTTATTCTACTAAGAAAATTCCAAAACCAAAAAAGAAGCCGATTGTTTGCACATACATGTTGTATTATTACTGATTTATACCTCATTACCATTACATAGCTCTCGTTAAATGTAAAACAAATGATATATTAGTAAACAGAAAAGTAACTGTTGAACAGAGGTTAAGACAAGTTTGCAGTGTATTTAAAGACATCTTCATTCATTATGAGGAAAGGTCACATTATTTTTAAAGCTATTTTCAAAAACGAGCTTCTCAGTAACTTTCCTAATTGTAGATGAAGCCGAAAGCTCAATGTTATTTATAATGATCACGGAAACACAAAACGCGAGAGGTGAACAATCATTAAAACTTCCCTCTGTGAGATGTGCATGATTATCATCTATATTTCAAACTGTTGCTCGTTTTATGTCTGTATAAAAATTAACGGCATGGTTTTAAAGTTAAAAACAAGGTGTATATTGTAACTAATTGTTTAACTGGATTGGTTTATTCTGTAGATACGAAAATATGGGATATAAACATTCAAACATTTCAGATTTAACGAAACATTACTACAGTAAAGTTTATGGTATATAGAGTTTTTTCCCCTAAAATAAATAGCCAATCAGGAGAAGTAAGGCATAATATGGTTTCTAAACATTAGAAGTTTCTGGTGAAATAGAAAAAGCTATTATGCTTGAAGTGAACGCCATATTTAGGGATAAACTGCTCCTGATAGATGAATACGGCCTTGAAAATTCAATAGAGTAAATGTTAAGAATCAAATTGATTCTGGGGATGTGCGAATTAATGAATTATGCTGTGAAAAATTCCACTTTTGCTTTTTATAATATTTTGTTTACACTTAAATTTTCTTTTACTGTTCTAATTGTATCCTTGAGAAAATATCAACGAACTAATTAATATACTCTTCTTCTCAATTAAAAATGTGTAGAAATACATTTCCAGCATGTTTTATAAACTTTTTGTTGTGCAGCTTTGAAATATATCTTTAAATATCTCCTCTTTTATATCCAAAACTAAGTTCTCAAAAATATAGCTCTGAACACTGTCCCTCTCAGTGATGAGCGATTTAAAAATATTTTGTTTGTTAACGACGCTGTCAACTGCCAAGATCATATCAGCGTCGCGGTGTGCCTGAATTCCGTTCAACAGAAACTCTTTTACCTGCCAGAACATCTATTGACGTAGGGCTGCTGCTTCTAAGCACACCTATTGTTCGGGTTTGAACCCGCGATTTTGGAATCAATAGGGCACCACCTAACCAATTGAGGCACCCAGTCTGATAGTGCCACTATGCTAATCAGACAATAAATACAAATTCTATTCTTTAAATAGAAATGATCACTTTTTTCGACAACGACTTAATACTAAAAGCGCATTTGAGAGCATGTATAATTTTGAAACAGCAGCTCAAATCGTACATAAGAGAACTTCTGTAATTAGTTCAATGCATTTGTTCGAACCTTGCACTAGCCATAGTCTACCACAGGGTAGGACAGGCAGTACCGGGGTGACGTTAGCTCACACAGCTGCACACTCAGTTCACCGAGTGATGTCACAGCGCTCTGTACTGTTACCGTCTTAAGACGTTAGTGTTATTATTAGCGCCATATATGTTTCCTGTCATTCCCTAGTTGCATCCCGCACGCCTCAAACTATTGCTCCTTCCCCTACGGTAGCATTACAAAGCGCAGTGACGCACCCTGAACTCGCATTCAGAGCGAGCATGTACACCGCTGTGAGCTGAAGTCACACGGAGTTGCCTGTCTTCCTCTGGTGTAGGATATGCTGCAGAGAGAATTTCCGACAGATTAGAGTTTAAAGAAAATACACCATACTTTGTTTTTTATACAGTTTTGTAAAGTTTGATAATCATTCTTCAATGCATAATGTTGCCAATATTTATATTTAAGACATTATTGGATCATTTTTATATCATATAGTACAATAGTCCGGTAAATTAAGTTCTAAGCACAGAGATTCCATCGTGACATGAATTCTATTTTCTAATTGAGAGAAACAAAATTTAAATACCATCTATTATTTTCTACTGACCCTTTAGATACTATGTGACATTATTATTATTATTATTATTATTATTATTATTATTATTATTATTATTATTATTATTATTATTATTATTATTATTATTATTATTATTATTATTATTATTATTATTATTATTATTATTATTATTATTATTATTATTATTATTATTATTATTATTATTATTATTATTATTATTATTATTATTATTATTATTATTATTATTATTATTATTATTATTATTATTATTATTATTATTATTATTATTATTATTATTATTATTATTATTATTATTATTATTATTATTATTATTATTATTATTATTATTATTATTATTATTATTATTATTATTATTATTATTATTATTATTATTATTATTATTATTATTATTATTATTATTATTATTATTATTATTATTATTATTATTTATTATTATTATTATTATTATTATTATTATTATTATTATTATTATTATTATTATTATTATTATTATTATTATTATTATTATTATTATTATTATTATTATTATTATTATTATTATTATTATTATTATTATTATTATTATTATTATTATTATTATTATTATTATTATTATTATTATTATTATTATTATTATTATTATTATTATTATTATTATTATTATTATTATTATTATTATTATTATTATTATTATTATTATTATTATTATTATTATTATTATTATTATTATTATTATTATTATTATTATTATTATTATTATTATTATTATTATTCGTATATTTGTTTCTACACAGCATACTTAGGCAAGATAGGGAAAACCTTTAAGGCTATAAATCTACGTACGGTGGCGCTGCTGTACAAAGCTTAAAAGTAACAAGTTTGCTATAACTGTTTTGAATTATATCTTTTTTCTGTGTAGAATGGTTGTGATTACTAAGGAGTTTCGGTACTTTGTTTTAGCATTAGACATTTGCTTTAGCGATTTCTTAAACCATCATTTACATAAGACGGTGAAATAGGCATTGATTAATTTTCCTGCCTTATGCGAACTGCCCTCTGATCCGTACGTTAAAGTTACGCTAAGGGGAAACAAATATTTATGGAAAGACTCTTTCATTGTGAAGAGCGTGGATTTTAAAAGTTCTTTTGTTTTTATATTCACTCGTTTCTTTAGGTGCTAAAATGAGAGCTTCGCAAATGCATAACTTGCAGATTTGTGTTTATTTTACGGTAGAGCACGTGAAAGTGCAGCAAACGAGAAAAAAAGAACTAATTTAATGATGGTCGTGAGTGTAACTATTCATAGGTTATGTAGCTTTTAGTGACCGTTACCGCATTTCATTCTATAAGTTACATTTTGTTATCTAACAGCTTGAATTTTATCAGAATAAATCTGATATTTTCAAAATGAGTATATTTACTTAGGCTTTCACAGCCGGCATTAATCCAGTAGAACGTAGTTTCCGGGCTTGTAGACCGTAGTCTCATCGTGTGGACCGGAAACTGCGTTCTACTGGTTCAAAATGACTGTTGATTTCTTCTTAAATATAAATCAGTTTACCTTAAACTTAACTTTCATGGCCATTTGAACCTAATTTTGCAAGAAAATGGCGTTCAATAAATAAAATCGAGTCTCGTGTAATGCAAATCTGATACGTTTCAATTTTTCATATTATTTTGAATAATTTCTCTACGATAAAATATTATAGTTTTCGTGTCATTTCATTTTTCTTGAAAATATAATAAAGAGTGCAACATTAAATTCTAAAAAATCACTTATCTCTTACATTATTAAAATTGTAATTCATATCCATAAAGACGATATATTTTTATTAATCTACAAAGAACATTTAATAAATAGCCTAAAGAAGTTGAAAACAAATTACATAAGGATAAACAATTTATGGTGATAAAAGTAAGAAAAAAGTTAACAATAAATATTATTATTGGATTTACATTTTTCAGGAAGTCATATATATATATATATATATATATATATATATATATATATAACAATGTAATAAGTATAATTTTGGAAAGAATTTGTCCTGATAAGCTAGAAAGAAAGTATGCTGATAACGATATTAAAGAAATTATCCTGATAAAGAAGCTTATCCTGATCCATTTAATACAGCATTCGTGTAAAATATGTTATACTTACCCATTGTTCCACAGAAGCAATATAGAGAACTTAACGAAGTACTGTTTTATGGCAGCGTTCAATTTTCTTCCACTCTCGAACTGTATTTGAATTTATATATAATGCAACCTGTACATGGGAAATGTACCCTTTTACTATATAGTAAGTTGATGTTGTTTACTTATTACATGTTTCTCGTAGTGTAAAGTACTACATGTATTTACGTCTATTGTTACTCCATGTTTAGTGTAACTGTTTTATCCTTGCAAATGAAGGATTGTTGCGATCTTTAAAACCATGCCGTATATACCTATAGTTGTGTACTTGATATTATTGATATGTTTAAATTATTACAAAAGATGTTGCATTATTAAAATATAATTTATCGTCAATAGCTTTATAAATCGGCTTCCATCTGTTATTTTATTGATGTTCTTGCTCCCACAGAAACGCTAGAAAGATGCTATAACGTGAATAAATTTTGGAAAGTATTGATATAAGATATGTTGATTTTTGTCAAATTGTTTATTAATATGATGAAGTTAAGTGCACATTGTAATAAATGCACCAAACTTTGTATTGTTTTTCTTTCTTTGAGACACTGTCCCAGAATCCTTCAAAGGAGCCATTTAGAATTGTGTTTGTTAACTTATAATACACTTTTAATTGGTTTGAATCAGTTGCAAAATACTGCTGTGAGATTTTCATGATAAAAATTAATACAAAATGTTAACATAAATAAATGGCTTCAGATCCTTTACCTTCCATATAAAACTGGATTCAAAAGTTTGTGCTAACCAATCCATATTGGTATAGAGGTAGAAATGACTACACAGAATCATTAGGAGACACCACGATTGTCTTTTTCTGCCTCTAATCAATTTATAATTGGTCTGAATCAGCTGCTGAAGGTTGGTTTATAATAAAACATTATATGAAAGCCTAATATCAATAATTGCCTTCTGATCCTCAAGTTTTTATATAGTAGTATCTATCAGTATAAGGACAAACATATCATAAACGGTACTGAACTGTACCTGGAGGCTAAGGTACAATTATACAACTTACTTAGATAATTTAAAAGCTTTAATAAATCTCTTATTCACACTGACAGCTTACTTGCACAATTACACTTAACTTAAACTTCCTCGAACGTTAAACTTTGTACACATTATAACTTCACTCTAACACCCGCTATTACGTGATTTTGAACTGCACCCGGGAGCTAAGACAGTTATAAGTCACCGTGCGCACTATGAAAGGAGAGCCCCGACCACCTTGTCTCGTCAGACCGGAGAGCTGTGCGAGAGAGGAACCAAAGCAACCTTCACGCGCTACACGGAGAAAAGGGGAAACACAAAACAACTGAGGCATACGCCTCGGAAAGGAAAGGTGCGAGAGAGGAACCAAAGCAACCTTCACGCGCTACACGGAGAAAAGGGGAAACACAAAACAACTGAGGCATACGCCTCGGAAAGGAAAGGTGCAATCAGCACAGTACTGATATTAATTTTTATTACGATGTGACCAAGTGCTGTTCATATCTGCAAGAGAAGTATGTTTTCAGTGGTGAACACTTTAGCAAGAAAAAATGCAGCGTTATTTGTATTTATAAAATGCGAACGCTTAGTAGTGAAAGGCTGCAGATGTGGTAACGGCCCAATTCAACCTTGGGCTGAGGCAACATCTAGTGTGTCTCGGTCTTCTCATTCTTCTGACCAAATTTATTTATTACACTTTTACTTTTCAACTACTCATTTACAGTAATTAGAGGAAGTATTCGATGTCGGGTGGAAATACACCACTAAACGCAACAGAAGCAGTTGTAACAGATTTGTGTGCGCCTGTCTTTGAACAGCTTAACACAAAAATGAAAAGTCGTATACCTTACTTGGTATTTAAGTCGAACAATTCCAGGGATACAATATAAATATTTTAAATATTTTATATAAATATATATAAATATTTATAAATATAAACATATTTTAAGAAAATACCTCAACCCAAATTTTCCTTTACATCGAACACAGTTCGAATGTTTGATATTTTAAAGATATGAACTAACAGTTTTTATCAAAATACCATATGTCCAAGATATTTTAATTTAAAATAAAATGCACATATTGAATTTCCTGGAAATAGGTCCTGAAGTCCTCTTTACTCGAAAGATGTTTTGAATAGTTTTTGTAACTGATAAACGTAACAGATTTCACTTCCAGCGTTGGGTTGATCCCTCATCGCGGAATCTCTCTGATCAAGTTACCTCTGATTTTCAGCTCGTTGCCTAGGGGCCTGGAGGTTGCGTTGTTTCGAAGGCCTTATGTTCCTCTTTAGGAATTACAGGAAATTCATTCATTCAAACGTAACAGATAAACAAAAACATTCTTACACAGGAATGAACATATGTTTAAAGCGCACAATTTATTTAATACAACCTTTTCGAGGCATCGGACATTTGAAAGTATACGTTCATATTTTTTTTCGAATTTTAAAGTACCGTTGTAATACTTAGAGTTTAAAATGTTGTGTCTATTCAGCATAGAACGACTAGCTTTTAAAAATCTGACTATAATTTAGTTTCCTCTATCGCCCTTGCACCTGGAAAAAGGTGCAGTAAAACTATTTCTGAAAAGCTTTGCCTATATTAACATGAGATAAATCAAAACAAGCACTCGTAAGAAATGTTTGTAGAAGCTATGTAAACTCCATGGACCCCAGGCTCATTCCAGCCATTCCATTCATCGTCCAATATGACTTAACGTTGGAGGACGTAAACTACAAAAAAGGCTATGTAAAAATAAAATGTAGTAGGTAAACAAAGCTGTACTCGTCAGTGATGTCTAGATCATGGAGCAGTCCAACGTGGATCGTAAAGAAGAGGACAAGCGGACTCTACAAGGTAGGAGATGCCCACCAAAAAAAAATATGCATTCAGAAGTCATAAACACCTTCCTTGAATGAATGCAAATAATAGATACACTGGGCCGCATTAAGTCAAAAGTGTAAGCATACACTTAAGTGAATCGTGGACGTACACTAGTTCAATATTTAGAGTTATGTGGTAATAAACAATATTATTCCTTTATCTCACATTTCTGCTTACAATTCATAGAACGGCTGGTCCCGTAGCTTAGTCGGTATAGTACCTGCCTGCTGGGCAAGGGAACCCAGGGTCGATTCCCGGCTTGGGGTGGGGATTTTTCTCCAACCAAGATGATTCCCTATCTTCCCCAGAGTCTGGAAGTATGAATGAGAGTGTGAATGTATGCGTGATCTAATGATTAAAGTACAAATTACAAGCAACCCATCGTACACGAGTTAACACCATCGATATCTTCCAACGGAGAACAGCCGCCGATTTGACCACTGCAGTTAAAGGCGGAGTATAAATGGAAAACACACTCACGCACACACACAGAGAGAGAGAGAGAGAGAGAGAGAGAGAGAGAGAGAGAGAGAGAGAGAGAGAGAGAGAGAGAGAGAGAGAGAGAGAGAGAGAGAGAGAGAGAGAGAGAGAGAGAGAGAGAGAGAGAGAGAGAGAGAGAATACATTAAGGGACGGAAACACCGGACGGATAATATATGCGTGACCTCGGACTTGAAAATGGCCCGGATGTTCAGATACATTCCCATGCTTTTGCACATTTAAAGTCTTGCGCGTTGAATATTTCAGAAAAAAAATCAGCACATTAAAATAAAACCGAATAAAACGCAGAAGGGTGTAGCAGCTTAGATAAACTCTGGAAGTTGTAAGTTCCTAAACTAAATATAACTTATAAAGGTACAAGAATATAGCAATTTAGATACACTTTGATATATCATAGCGACATATTCAAATTTAAGCAACACTCTATGTCAACAGATTTACTGGTATATAAATATACTGCGGGACGAAATTCCAACTCACCGGTGGAGCTGATGTGATGTTGGTAATGACAAAGTCGTTAAAAAGAATATCTGTTTTGATTTGACCTCAACTCGATCCCAGGCGCCCGCAAAGTGAGATTTGTGGTGGACAACACACCGCTGGAGCCGGTTTTTTTCCGAGACCTACGGTTTCCCCGCCATTATTCCACCAATTGCTCCATTATCATCTTTCCTTTTACCCACTTCACCCTAATTCCGTTCATTTACTTCCCTCATTCACATTCCGGGGACCGGGCTGATCACCCATTCCTTGGATTTCTCTCTCTGATCCATAGTAAGTTGTGGCTCCCTCACACAACGCATAACATGGTATAAGGGGTAGAGGACGATAAATGAACAGGATCGTGTCCTATACTAGGTGAAGAAGAAGAAGTTTTGACCTCCACGAAAATTGCAGAAAACTAAAACTGTTCACTATAAAAATAATTATTTTGTTTCTTAACGATACTGCCAATTACAAGGATGCCCGCCTCTGTAATGTAGGCGGTATAGCATCTGCCTGACGTTCAAGAGGTGCCGAGTTCGAATCTCGGCAAGGTGAGTTATCTCGATAAGTTTCTTTCCGGGATTTTCCCTTATCGTGAAAGATGAATGTCGAGTTACCTTAAGCATTATGAAGCCTGAATTCACTTGCTCATCAATTCGCCCATTTCATTCATCATCCTAATTCATCGTCCGATATCGCTTAACGTTAGAAGACAATTTAAAAAAGAAGCAGCATCAGATATCTCCGAATTTCTTTTTACATGCCATTAAATCTACCGTCATGGGACAATCGCTTTCAAGTACAGTGTGTATATAATATTTATTACATTAAGCTTGCACTTATAAATGATATGTCAAATGAAAAACACCAGTGCGCATATGCGTACAATGTTTCTGCCGCAATCCGCTAGACAGCGGTAGTAGCAAAGATGGCGACTAGTAAACAAAAAGCGTTTTATGTTTTGCAGTTTGTAAAGACCGAATCTATAGTTACTGTGCAACGGGCGTTCCGCATTACGTTCGGTTGTGATCCTCCTAGTGATAATAACATTCGTAGATGGTGTCATCAGTTTGAAGATACCGACTGCCTTTGTAAAGGGAAGAGCACGAGACGGCCAAGAGTAAGTGAAGGGACTGTTGAGCGAGTGAGAGAGTCGTTCACTAGTAGCCCAAAGAGATCAGTCTGGAAGGCTAGTCGTCAATTACAAGTTCCTGTGTCCACTGTTTTAAAAACGCTTAGGATGATGATGATGATGATGATGATGATGATGATGAGGACGACGACGACGATGATGATGATGATGATGAAGATGATGATGATTGGGTTTAAGGGCGCTCAACTACAAGGGTATTAGCGCCCTTACAGTGCCGAAAAGAATAAAAAGAGTTAAAAAGCTAACAGATGATCATTTAGATAAAAACTACATAAAGCAACCGCTCAACAATAAGTCACACACTAAAAGAAAACTTAAAACAGGTGAAAGGCTAAAATGACTAAAATGCCCAAATGGTTTGGACCTATATTCTAAAATTTAATGCTAAAAAGAAAGCTAAAACCTTGGTCACTGCTGTCTCGTCATCCGCCAGTACCTCTGCCAAGCTGGCCGACAGCTGGAGAGACCGGCTTGACGTGCTAATCTAAAACAATCTAAAACTACATGTCGGACTGACAGGTACCGACCGCACAGGACGCAAATCGGTTCTGGGGTCCGGTTTACTAAAAAATTGTGACTAAAATAGCAGTGACCAATACGTAAACGCGCTAAAACAACTTCCTCCCGTCGGGATGCACGAGAGGAAGTGACCCAGGTTATCGAGGCCCTTTTATCTCTCGAAGTTTGTTGTTGCGGAGAGCAGACCACTCACCGCGCCAACACGAGCGTACCGCTGTCCGCACAACGAGCCGAAAGTCTGCGGAGAGCACGACAGGAATGTTCACACTGGGCCAAAAAAAAAAAAAAAAAAAAAACGCTTACGGCTACGTCCTTACCGTTTACAGTTATTACAGGCCCTAAAGCCAAAAAACTACGGATTACGTGCCAACTTCGCAAACGACATGTTGTTTCATGACCATGACGATTTTATGGATCGTGTTGTCTTCAGTGACGAATCGACCTTTCACCTTAGTGGACATGTTAACACACATAATGTGTGCATCTGGGGCTCAGAAAATCCTCCCGAGATAGTACAAATGAAACGTAATTCCCCTAAAGTGAATGGTATTTGTGCCGTATCCCGGCGAAAAGCTTATGGGCCTTTCTTTTTGGTGAACGTACTGTAACTGTTACTTCTTACCTTGATACACTATAGCAATGACTCTTCCCTCATTTGGAAGAAACTGAGCCAGAGAGCTTCATTTTCCAGCAAGATGGTGCGCCACCTCACTGGCATAACGAAGTACGTGATTGGTTGAACGTCACTGTACCCGAGCGCTGGATAGGCCACAAGGGCCCCAATGACAGGGCTTGCTATGCATGGCCTCCACGTTCTCCTGATCTAACGCCATGCGATTATTACCTTTGGAGCTACATCAAGGATCGTGTGTACCTGCCTCCGCTACCAGCTGACCTTCCTGAATTAAGAAACCGCATTGAAGCAGCTGTTGCTTCAATTACTGAATACACACTTATCAACGTTTGGGAAGAACTCGGCTATAGACTTGATGTGTGCCGTTTGACAAACGGTAGTCACATTGAACAATTATCAGGTTCTTGGTAAAACTGTTTTGAGTTGCTTTTTCACTTGCCATATCATTTAAAACTGTAAGTTGAATGTAATAAATATTATAAAGAGTCAAAATCCCGATATTCATTTATATACACCCTGCATATTAATAACCATTGGTTTGTGTTGGGTTTGAGCCTGCGACCTTGGGATCAGTGGGCCAGAGACTAATCAATCGAGCCGCCCAGACCGAATGTGGCATACCGTACTGATTAACTTTTATTCTTCAAAAAATTGCTACCTACGCAAACTTTGAAAGACCTAAGACAAACTGAACGAAGGTGGTCAGAAAAGCCACCACAAAAATTGTAAACCAGCACTTAGGCAATGATATGAACTTACCGGATGCCTGTACATACGCGTCGAGGGAAACAACATAGAATTGAAGAAACGACGGTGGTGCCGCGGTCTCTGAAAGTAGGAGACAGCTCATGCTCCTTGCGAATATATTCCAAATTATAAATACCAATTACCTGACAAATTACAGCACGACATGTGTAGTGATGTTTCCGCCTGCCCGTTATTCTAATATAAAATAAACTAGTAGATTTTAATGATTTAGGACTTATTAATAATTTTATAAAGAGTTAGCCCAATAGCAAATATTTATGATTTTTTTTAATAGTATTTGTAATAAGGTATCCTATGTATAAAATCATGTTGTCAATAAAATACATAGCCTTAGTTTCTCCGGGATGTCTGCTAGGTTTCAGTGCAAGTAACGGGACAATTTCCGCTGTTGCTTACCCCTTAGCGTTGACCATAAGGGCTATTGACTTTCCCTTTTGTACAGCCAAAGAAAGAAATTTGCCGTTTCTGGGGAGTGTAGAAAAGGATAGTGTTAGAGGAGAATCGGGGCAGTCTGGTGAAGTGTGGGGCAGGGAGAAATGTTATGTCGCAGCAGCATCAAGCGACGTTAAGAAGTTTGCATCCAGTTAAGTACGAAGCGCAGCCGTCGATATCTAGAGCTTCCGCAGATTAATATAAATATTTTTAAGCTTTGAGTATATATATGTGAGTATATTCTGCGATTACCGCCCTAATTACTAAAACCTGCAGATATGCGGGTAACTCGACGCCGAATCAAAAGAGTAGACGACTACTTGTTCAAGAACCCTGATAAAAACCCAAATTCCCAGTCCAATTACCTTACAATGCTGTAAGTACTTTAAGGCCCGGGCTTTATAGCTCGGACCACTATTAGGTACAATTAATGGAAATTAATTGTTCTTCCACACTAGCCGTGTGTAGGAAGCACTATGAAAAGGTAGAGCCAGACTGAAAAATTCAATGCCATAGCCGGGATTTGAACCACGGATCTTCTGTTTTCCGTCCAGCCGGTCTAACCATTTGAGCTACTATGGCCAACGTGCCAACATGACATTAAGGTTACATTTCATAGTATTCATTTCTGATCTGAGTGATATGTTACTATCGTTCTTGTTTTGTCTAAAGTGAGATGCAGTACGTAGTAGCAGGCGCAGAAATATTGTTGACTTCCCTATAAATAGCTGTTAACGTGTGACACAGTTTAACCTTAAAATATTAAAACAAATCATTGGTAACATTAAAAAAAAGAAAGTTAATTTTATCATGAGGTATTTAACATCAGGCGTATCATTTATAAATGTTTTTAACTCAGCAGGTGTAAGTGTTTTGAATTCTTATCCTTTATATCCTTCTAGTTTGCGTTTTAGTAAACTGTTCAGTTGTGAGTATTTAGATAAAGTCAATTTGGTGCCTAATATTGAGTGTTGATTTCAGAATAGAATAATGAGTCTACAAGGTCGAAGACTTCATATTTTGAAATAATTCTTCGAAATACACTAGGAATACATTTTCGGAGAACGGCTTTTATCCTTTGAAATTCTCCAAACCATGAATTTGTACATCATTATTAACTTCTGTGCAACAAGTTATTTGTAACATTGAGTGCTTTTGCCGTAATTTATGGGGGTGTAAGTTCACTAGCGTCAGACTTTTTGACTTTTCTCTAAACTGGAGCTGGTACCGTTGTCAATCGAAACGAGAAATCGATACTTGCGCTTTCACAATGTTACGTGGCCCCTTCTGATTTTTTGAATATCAATACTTTAATGAACAGGTGTACCTTAATGAGGGCCATTAAAGTACTGCTACAGTCATATAAATACTAAAGTTTGGCATGGTCGAGCACAAAAATTGTTATGTGTACATATACTGACTTGCTGTACCCATTCATATACACATTATTCGTAAAAACACTTATTCTTCTATCTACTTCATTTTGATCGAAATAAATATTTATAGATATGGTTTTATTAAATATTTACCGAGTGAAGTGGCTCAGGCTCTTTCGTACATTGCCCACATTCGGGAGGTCCGGATTTGATTTCCATGGCCGACCTACCTCACTCATGCACTTTTTCGGGACTTGTACCTGATCGCCAGGCGAATGCTGGGTAGATTAGTTACATTCCCAGAATTTCCTGTCCCTCCATTTCATCTCCATTATCATTTCACATCATTCCAATCTGGTGGTCCCTTTCAGGGTAGAGGCGTCGGCGCGAGTCTCGGCGCTGCATGACAGGATTATATGCTCATGATAAACGCTTCTTCCTTCGGTAGGGCGATTTCCGGTCTCCAGACCGACCTGGTGGGCCGTTGGGATGCCGGTTGTACTGCCCTGCCGGGGAGTTTCCAGCTGATAAATAGTAGAGACCCTGACCTCTGCACTATCATAGCTCCTTGGTTCGGCTGTCCTTTGTCTCCTCTCACCTCATCCTTTCTGACAGGGATGTCCAACTTGGGATTTCAGTAAAATAAATCAAAGGTTTTGGCACCAAAAGCCCTCCGTAGTAACATTAATTCTAATCCTATTAAATATTTTATGGGTACAACGGGAATTGGAAAATATAGTAGACTTAAGCGATAGTCAAGAACGATTATATTAACAACTAGTCGCTATGTGAGGCTTTGGTAATGTATTATCTTTGAATTGGTGGGATATAAGAAAGTTTCTCTTAAAGAAAGGTTCAAGTATTTGAAAAGTCAAATAGTAACAAAGTATCACTGTTGCCACATACAAAAGATATATTTGACTTGAATTATGTGCTTGAACGGAATCTACATTTCTTGTGTAAAACGATTTTGTCTATCTCTTAAGGTTTACCAGTTATGGAAATCAATGATAAGAATTTCTTTCCTTTGAAGTTTTAAAAGTAATATTTACTTTTGCAAAAGCCAATTAGAAGTCAAGAGGACTTCGGAGGGCACTCCCAGAAAATTAAAGATATAAGTACATTTGAGAATACCTTAAACATATATCCTTATCACATTTTAGAACCCTTTTGAGAACACAAATTTTTTAACACATTTCCATGTAATGTAGTTTGAGGTGAAAGATTTCCTTAAAGAATGTTCGTATCGCATTGTTGGAATGATTCCCAAAATACCAAGTTTGGTATTTAAACATCTTTTCGATTCTGAGTCCTGCCGTTCACAGAGACAGAAAGACAGGCAGATGTGGGTACGATTTTCTTTTTAATTTGCGTCCTCCAACGTTAAGTCATATCAGACGATGAATGAAATGTGTGAAATGATAGTCAAATAAGCACGGGGTCCATGGAGCTTAAGTTGCTCAACATTCGCCTTTGAGGATACGAGAAAAGCCGTAAAAAACCTTATCCAGTTAACTCACTCTGCCCTACATTTGTTCTCGGGACTTCTTGAATGTGAGGCAGACACGCTACCATTTACGCTACCGTAGCCGGTGACATAAGGAGACCATTTTCTAAAAATGATTATATACATTTAGTTAATTATTCATTTATTCAGGGAGTCCTAACGTGTATTTCGGTAAAATTTAGTTTATGAATTGTTGGTGGAATACAATAATTTCCTTATTTTAAGTGTGAAGTAAAGAAAGTGAAAGTGTTTCATCTGTCCATGAAATAGAAATTTCATTTATTTGCCAATCGATTTCAGTTCCTGCTAGGAACTCTATAATTCAAACCATTGTGGGTCGAGCTTTTGTTTTTGACTCAAGGAATACTGCTGCGCGTAGTGTCACACTACGAAAGCTCTAAATTTCGCGTTTTCTTTTAGGCTAATTGACATTTAAACATTATGCAGTTAAACGCCTGTCTGGACAAGAAAACGTTGCGGCAAAATCAAACCAAGAACTAATTAAGTGCTTAACTGCGCATTGATTTTGAAGGCAAGCATAAATAAGTAATAAGGAAAAGAGTGAAAGTTATTGATAACAAACAATGTAAATAACACATTCTTTACTGAAATCATTCAATGCTGTTGCCTCAGTTTTAACCTTCAGAAGTGATAAATCAGCACGGCATTATTATTATAATTATTACGCATGTTCACATGTTTTTTATAATAGATGTAGGTATAGAACAATACTATGAGATAAGCACACACTAAGAGATAAAAGTCCTTTATATTGGTTTGCGAGATAACAGGTTTATCAGCGGAAACTAATGAACATCTGTTGCATGATCTATGAATAGTGCATTTCAGTAAGTTAGATTGCACCACTAACAAGGAATAATGGTTGTTGCATCATGAATGACAAGCAAAACAGCGCACAGCATTTTGGTTTCTCATTCGTGGGAAAGAGAACGGAAATATATATCAAGATCAAAGTGAAAATTCGATTTTGCGCATTGCGATGTCATTGCTAGTAAACAATGACAATTTTTACGTGGTTCCCATTTAGCCAACATAAAGCAGAGTACCCAACGTCACAATTCGATACAGAATGAACATTTTCTAAATGAAGTTGCATTACTATTTCCGTTTCTTCTGGTCATACCAAAAGTTGATTCTTTATTAATAGGATTAATATTAATTTTGTTTATTGTTTTTGTTAATGTTTACCCTCTCTTTTCTTTCCTATAGGGCTATGGGCAATACACAATGTTAGTTACTCATACGAAAACAATCTGCAGATGATGATTTTGCTGGAACAACCAGTGCTCAATGGATAAAAACGCCCATTTTGGAATTCCTTCCGTTTCATTTTCTCAATTTGCGATAGAGCTATAGCGGATGTTTCATCTCACGGTTGACTTGAATAATTTCTACACTGAAGATTTCAATATATGCATAGCTACAGTATAGATATATGCCGAAACTGGGATCAAGAACCAGAAACAAAGATCTTCATTCCTTTTCTCGAGACCCGGGAAAGCTTCCCGTTAATGTGAACTACATTTTACCTAATGTATTTTTAATTTGTCGTTCTCGGTTACTGTGAATTCCTCTAGGAATTCTCCCATGTCAATGAATTATTTAACAGGTATGTTACTTAAATATGGTACAATCCATCTTTACAGTACACGCTTCAAATAGCCTTAATCACCAGTATTTCACAGATTAAATTCCATAGTGTTGAATGAAGAAATATGCACACAGTGTTCTCTACTCCAGTTAGGGTTGGGGCTATATTATATCGGTTATACAACTATTTCCGAAATATTCCTTGTTATTTATTTATTTATTTATTTATTTACTTATTTATTATCCAATTTTGTGATTCTTATTTTACCCAAAGGTATATTAGGAGTATAGTTTACAAATTATAAATTGAATAAAATAAAATTATAAGACATAGCCAAATACAATATCAAGATGACAAATAGTAAACATCAAAATTAATCATTTTGTTTAAGAAATACTTTGTTCAAGAAAGCCATGAAATATTTATAAGTTTCGTAATTCATCAAAGTATGTGTAAGTGGTTTTGAAAAAGTGTAATCTAAGGCTTGAAGCAATAATTCATGTTCATATCTTTCAAAACAGAAAATGGGGTAATAAAATAAAATATGAGGAACATCTTGAAGGTGCCTTCCACAAATACAATCAGAGGATGACTTAATTTTGAATCGAAATAAGTAAGCAGAAAATTTGGCATGAGCAGTTACGAAATGAGTAACAAAATAATTAGGATTAACGAATTCACTTTTATATCTATCAGAAACTGTTGGAAAATATAAATCATTAGTCAACGCACGGCAATCGTTTTTAACCAGTATGCATTCCAGTCCTGATGATAATCTCCTTCAATGTTTGCCTCACATAAGAAATAGGGCATAAAGTGTAAAAAACGGGAAAATCTGAAGTCGCAGCTCTCTTTGCAAGCTCGTCGGCACGTTCACTTCCGGCAATCCCCACGTGCCCTCTGACCCATGAAATACACATATGAAAACCACTTAATATTTGATTCCTTATTTCATCCGCAATAGCATTACTGTTTTTTTTTTTTTTTTTTTTTTTTTGTATCTTCAAAGCCGCAGTTGCTGCCTGTGAGTCGCTGGCGAGCGGTACACTGTAAGCTGTTGCACCATTTCACTGTTTCACGAATTGCTAATAATTCAGCTTGAAAGATTGAACATTCGCGAGAAAGTTTGAACATGGAAGAATAGCATTCTATGGGGCGTGAAAAATCTACAAACTAACATCTTACTTTAGCATTTTGATTTGGCCCTTCAGCTATCCGAGAACCATATGTGTAAATGGAGCACTGATGTGTAAATGGAGTAAAATCTTCAAGGAGACTAGAGACACCGGTGGCTGGATGAGAAGCTCCTTTAACTGGTTGTTCAAGTTGCAGGTGTGAAATATGTTGTGGCAAAGCTCGGCGATTTCTAACGTTATTGATATTTTCCTTATATACACCAGTAAGAAAAGTAGGTTTAATGTCTGCAACAATAAGCGCTGCTGGAGTGCGGTATTCTCGGATGATCCTTAAGATCAGTGGCGTATGCTGGGATTTTGACTTGGATTATCACTAAGCCTACCAGATTCAGACAATAAGGGATTGTTGAATAAGTGTTAACTTCACAAACAGTGCATTTAAATCAACTTTTTTCTTAAAACAAGCTGTTAAAACAGCCGAGGTGCCTTTGAAAACGGTAGCTGACTTTGGATGCTGAGTCAGTGCCATATTATAATTAGCCAGAAATTGTAGCAATTCCATATAATTGCCTTTATTTAATGACTCCTTACTTTCATCGTGGCCTCTAAACAAACATTCCTGTTTTGTAAGAAGAACCACTGCATCAATCAATCTTTCCAATACATTTCTATTTTTCTTAACGTTTCATTGTGCAAACTGTCAGCTAGTTTCTTTTGGTAATTCAATGCATGGTCTACGCGTTCAGTGCCGAAAGTTTTGAATGCCGTGAAAGATTTTATATACGTTGTTGATCTTCTATGATTATCCAAAGCTGTGATTAAATAAGCTATATTTGCGAAACCCATAGCATTCCAGGGTGTTTTCTCAGTTTCAAACAACAAGCATGGCCAGCAATAAAGTTTATTTAGTTCGAATGAGCCATTCATACTTACCATAATTACTTATACTAAAATACCTTTTATAAAGTTTCTTATTTTTTTCCTTCTGTTCATACTGCAAGTGCGGAAGAGCTGGAGTGGGCCGTCCCTGTTTTATTATCACTAACTTATCCTCGTTTTTAAACTGCGAGAACGGTCTTTGCACTAATTGTTTAATTACACATTCTTCACCCATTTCGAAGAATTAGCGCTAGCAACTGTCTTGGTACACTGTACACTATGAAATAAACAATACTAATATGGCCTGTTGAAGACCGTAACAATCACACAATACTTGAAAACACGCTCTTTCTTGCCTTTAACTCCACGTGCTATGCGGGATTCTAAAACCAGTCGTGTCCATATGGTATATTTCGGGGAAGCTCGTATGAGTGTAGCGACTTACGAGTAAGTCGTAAGGTTGTAGGGTTGTAAGGTTCCGATGCTCTGACGTGTTGAATCCTGCATTCCTCCCCCACTTCTCTCACTGCCCCTTACCCTAGAGAAGGCTGCAACAGTAGCTGCCGAAGCTCTGCTTGCCCCTCTGTTCAGTGATAGATAAAGAGAGATATTCCTCCCTACACACTAACTTTTTATAGGGGAAACTGGCTAGTATTGCAATTATTATTAATATTACTTATTAATTTCTAGTTTACTTTAGTTATGGGCTTCGGTGATAGCTTTGGTAGCCCATAATATACGCCACTGCTTAAGATGTATCCATGTTATATCTGTAATAATTTAGTCTGTGCCCACCTCTTCTGAAAAATACTTTGTAAGGCACCTGCACAGTAGAGAACCATAGATTCAACTACCCCTTTATAAATTAACTTCAATAAAGAAGAGTTTAGGCTTCATGTTGGTCTCGTTAAAGCAGTCCATAAGAAGTTTACTAGCCTTCCTGGCTAAAGAATCAAGATGATTTCGGAACGTCAGATTACGTCAGATTAACTAAAATAACTCCCAGATACTTCAGATTATCACTTCATTTAATCTCTCTAATATTCATATAGAGAGATAATTTTTCTAATTTTTTTTCTTAGTTGCTAGCATAGCTACTTCTTGCTGGCATAAAAGTTCAATTTGGTAGTTACACCCCAGGAATGAATGATATGGAGGGCTTCATTGGCCGTCGTCTGTGACTTCTGAAAGGTAGTATACCTAACAAGTAATAGAGCATCATCAGCATAAGCGTATAATTGGTAATTTTCCCGTAATCCTTGTTATTAAACCATCATATAGTAGAATCCAAAAAGCTGGGCTACAAGTTGAACCTTGTGGACATCCATGAGTCATTATTGTTTAAGCCTACTCCATCCCCATATTCCGATCGTACTTCATAGAAAAATTATACAAGAGTAGAGAAAGTCTTGAAAGTCATGTGAGTGCAACACCTCAGAATTTTAGAAAAAGTCCGCACACACCCAATAGCTAAACCAAAATGTCCGATAAATACCAAACCGGGTGTTTAAATTCAATTTATACCTGTGCAATTCTTTCATTTTTAACTTGCACAGTAGCCAGGGAAGTACTCTGTATGAGGGTTGAATCATAAGAGAGACAAAAACTTAATACACATAAAAGCACAATTGATTTCAAATAACCGCTTTATGCACCAATAGCAAATTCTAAGATATCTGTTACAATTTGCTGACAGTTTTCATTGTTTTGTCAGTTTTATAATACTGTCACTTTTCAATTATTTCTGTTAATATCATGGAAATTACTTTTCATATTTTCGTATTACTAGTTTGTAGAAGCAGCGTAAAAGTAAAACGATACCAGGTAGAGAAAGTAATATGAATGGAACACATAATTTTTATATGTCGCAAAATTATCAGTTGTTATCAGAATATTTTCAACATTCAGCTTCTCTTACAGTTTATATTTTCTTGTTTACTTGTAGAAGCTGGTGGTATATTAAATGCGGATAAACTTCACTGTCTGTATTGCTCAATGATTTCCCCTCCTCTTCTGACTCATTTTACTGATAACTTTCCCTCTCCTTCTGTTTACTCTCATTCTGTTTCCCCTCATTACCCCATCCTATTTCTCCCTATCTACTGTCTCTCGATCTCTCTCCCTGCTGTCACTGTACTCGTTATACCCCTTTCCTCATCATTCTCATGGCTCCCTCTCCTCTCTGTGCAACTTAAATGGCACGACATGTTTTGAGAATATTTTTTCTGGGAAAATAATGAAAATTAAGTATTCTTGTGTTACAAATGAAACGCAAACACTTTCAGAAAATCGAAAATTACCACAAAAATATGTGCTACAGTTTAATTATATCATAGATTTAATTTTATAATTGCTATTGCTTAATTTAAAATCTCCCTTGAGGAAACTATTTCATGCTGCTTTGTAAGCTGATTCTCTGTTAAAGAAAAATTATGTGTAGCCCTCCCATTACTTCCCATTGACAACCCATGTATACTCACAAAAAGGCAATTACTTTATCCATGCTATTTTATTCTCTACACATTTTTGTCTATGACACGTTTCAAATTATCACCTCGCAAACTTTGGTGATACGTAAATATGGGTTTCAGATGTTCATTACACAAGCCATTTAATTCCTTTTCAAGCCCGTATACGCAGGAGTGTTTGGTAGTGATGAAATGATGCAAACCAAATATTCAAATATATTTTATTATTTGACGCATTTGTGGTTTTTTATCACGCCTCCCAAACTTGGTTCTCAGAAACAGTGTGTCATAGAAAATAGGGTGCCAGATGTTATTTTTAAGCTTATTATTACTTTAATCAGAATTACAGAAACTTTGGAGATTTTCTGTTTCACTCTCAATCTCAGAGTATATATTACGAACATAAATTTTATTCTTCCACTTGCTTAGTATAGATAGGTAACTGCTACAGATAATAAAACGTGTCACTTTTAATTCTATCGTATTACCACCGACTTAACACGCCGTCCAGTTGAAATGTTAACTGCTTCAAAGAGGAACATTTCTGCGATTTTGTTAAGAAGTTTGCTATAAGGAGTTCACTGGTATAATATATATTTAACTATATCTAATCTGTTTCAAACTAGAATGATTCTCCTAATAGCGTTCCGTTAAAGTATTTCTGTGTATCTCTTTCTCACCTCCAATATGTTTACAAATTGGTCTTTCAAGACAGATCATATAGCACTTACTTGTAGCACGTAGACAGTGTTGTATTTCAAAAATTCAATAGAGTTCACTGGAGATGGTTTGAAATACACTGAATCTGAAATACGGAATATTTCAAATAGTTCCCCATACACCTGAGTGCAGCCGTTGTGCATGTATGCCCGTTTTCTTAGCTTTCTTACCGATAATTATAAGTATGTAAAGTATTGTATTCCACCCAGTTTAATGTGAAGTTTCCACTAGAAATACATGTTTTGAGCTCCTGTGAACCTCCACCAAAACAGAAACGCGATCCCTGTGTGTGTGTGTGTGTGTGTGTGTGTGTGTGTGTGTGTGTGTGTGTGTGTGTGTGTGTGTGTGTGTGTGAACAGCATAAGTCAAAAACGAAAATTCGTTTAAAAACTAAACTTGAAATTGAGGTTTAGCCTCTTACAAAGATGTGACACGAAGATATTTCCAGAACAGCCTCCCACAACGAACAGCCTTTTACATGGAACAATATCGAAAATGTTAATTTAAAAACTGGTTCTAACGGTTGGATTAAAGTACACGTTTAAGATACTTTAATGGCAAATGAAATGCTTATGATTGACTTATCCTGCGATCTTCATATTTACCTCCTGTTTTGCTTTCAGAGCAACTCTGATGCCTGTGACATTAATAGTTCGCACTGCAACTATTTTGTAGACACAGACTTTTACAAATTTGTAATTTGACAAATTAATATTTTAATAAAATGCAATACAGTTCAAGTGAGCTATATCGATACTCAGATCTTGAACCCAATTATAAACCCCAATTGAGAAAGCAGCTAATACGGTGATTAGTTTGTTTTTCTTCTATATAACGCATTGTTACGGGACTTTATGGTGATGATGTGGGACGGGATTTTCCTCACCTCTACTCGTCCCGCGTTTCGTCTGGGGTTGCTGGTTGAATTCAGCCCTCCGGGAAGAAAATGACGAAGAAGCCACGCGTTGTAGATTCATCTCGATCCGAGCCTTTTGCTCAGATATGGCATTCAAATGCAGCGATGCGTCTAGAAGATCTCCGGCGCTGTGCCAGTCGGTGCATGAGAAATACTCTTTAAATTCAGGCGTGGTCTCGAGCGAAGGAATTAGCTTTTCATCTATGATAATATAATTTGAATATTTTAATTTTGTGGAACAAATTCACAGAATACGCCGTAACGTAGATATATATTAAACTTTATCAATGTAATTGAATTACATTTACACAAAATTTATGAATATAATTTATAATCTATGTAGACTCTTTTCGTTCCGATTCGATCATACGACGCTATCTCTCCCAGAACTTTCTCCAAGATTATTGACTTTTTCTTCACTCCTTACCATCACTATCACTCAAACTCAATTCTCACTGGTCCATGTCACACATTACGCAATCTCATTCTTAAAACTAACAAGTAAAAAAAAAAAAAAAAAAAAAAAAAAGAATTAGAGAATTTCATTTACATGTAGCGTCATCTCATGATCTACTGAATTTTTTAACAAGTTTTCTTGCTTATTCCAACATTCCATATTGATTCCTAAACCACATATTTAAACATATTTAAATATTTTTCAATTCTCGGGGCGCAAATCAAAACAACTGTTACAGCATGTTGTATATCTACACCTCAGCCCAGGTGTTTACGGGTGTGAGCCTCGTATTGCACATGCGCGTTTGTGCCTTTGTAAATGTATGCAAGTAAACGGCAAAGAGTTAGAAAAATCGAAAACAAATAAAAAGAGTATTTACAACTACTTGAATTGATTGTGAGTAAAAAGAAAACATAACTTATACCTATACCTACAAGTAACAGCATTTTTAGATTAGGTACTGTAAGTACCTAAGTACCTATAAGTACCTATTCCGGTATGGGCGAAAAAGCACACACACACACACACACACACACACACACACACACACACACACACACACACACACACACACACACACACACACACACACACACACACACACACACACACACACACACAGTGACGTGAAGGCTATTGCGAAGGGCAGTGATTGCTGTTACTGCACGGGTGTGGAGACGTCTTGATTTCAACTCTAAGGCCCGATTTCACCAACAGATGTTAAAATCGACGTTAACAAATGTAACGTAACAATTGTAATAGCGCTAACAATTACTTGCATTTCACCAACCTGTTTTCTGAAAATGTTAACAAACACGTACTAACGCCAAGAAACTTGTAAATATTACAGTTATAGAAGGCTGTGGATGAGTCGTATTATTTTCTGAACGTACTACGATGCGCTTTTGTTTTCATTTTTGTCTGCACCGCAGTCTGCACAAAACTAAAAAAGGTGGATAAACAAAATCATAAACAAAAACCATGAAACAAATTTCTCATAAATGGAGAAAGGATTGTTAATTGGATTGGTGACGAAGTATAACAATATCGTGGAAAATAGGACGGAAGCGGCGAATGTAAAAGAGAAAGATGTCACACGGGGAAAAATTGGAAACAAACTTAATTCAAATGCATGTGCCATTACTACAAACGAAACGTATTACGTAAATTTAAAACGAGGTGCGAAGAAGTGCAAGTGACGTGTGACTTGCACTTTTCAAGACAGAAGGTGGACAGTGTGTTATCCACAGTGAATTATAAAATCGCAAAGTTATTAATACTTGATACAAAGGCGAGATCGGCATATTCCTTTCGATGCATGTTCTAACTCAGTATTACGTAAATTTAAAACGAGGAGCGAAGAAGGGCAAGTTACTTGAACGTTTCAAGACGGGAGGTGGATAATGTATTATCCACATAATTCAGTGAATTATAAAATCGCAAGGTTATTAATACTTGAAGCAAAGGCGAGATCGCCATATTCCTTTCGATGCATGTTCTAACCTCTCTTGTACTTCCTCAGGAACCTTCATAGCAACTTGTTTCGACAATCTATACCTCCGTAAAAATTTTTCTTCGGATAGCTCCTCAAAATAATTTCTCCTCATAGGCCGTACTCTATTGCGAATGCCATTTAGACGGTCTTAAATATAGCAAATCGACATCAACAGCTGAGTTCATGCTCGCTATCTTGACTATTTACAATTGTAAGGACGTAACATCAGTAATTTGGCGTGTTAGTTTAACAAGAGATTTAACACGAGTGTTACGCTAACACTAGTTGGTGAAATACAATTTTTGTTTTAACTATAGCTAAACTCGTGTTAAGTCTTAACATCTGTTGGTGAAATCGGGCATCAGAGTGTGAACCGTCCGGAGGAGGATAGGCTACGTCGGGCGTACTTATTTACAAAATTGCGCCAGTGTCACCGAAGTGAACGTGCTACTAATTCACATTAACGAAGTTCCAGAGTGGGCTAATAAAACTCTTGGCAAAAGTTGAACTAGAGTATTTAGTTTGTATTGATAATCATATATACTATTAGTTTTCTTTCAACTCACCACAAGTTTTAGGAAACTTGCGGATCTTTTGTGTGCAATTTACTTTATTTTGTGTTTAGAACATTCCTGGCAAAAAATACAATGTAAAATTGTTAAATGTTCCACATTTAGTAAAAAACAGATTTTTAGGTTTCTTATTCAATTTTGTGTGCAAATGAATATTTAATAAAGTCAAATTTGAGCATATTTTAAATTAACGGGTATTTAAATGAAACTGAAAATGTTGACCAAAGTGTTCCCTATTATAGTGGGACTTCTAATCCCTTAGTTGTATCTTATGCTACCTTCATGTTAATAATATTCAACGATAGCCACTAACTACATCTGATTTAAGCCACCGAAGCCCCATAAAAAGGTAGTTCTACTTCCTTATTTATCCTACCGCATTTGTAGCAATTTACTTAAATGATTTAAGGACTGAGCAGGGAACAAAATGTCCAATGTAACACGTAACTGCAATGTTTAACGATACACGCGTCTGAAAAAATACCACAAATCACACCATGCAAATAAAAACTGGCAGCTGTTTTAATAAAATACACATATGTTTACCAAAACTTGACATTTACAACTGTACATGAAGTTAAGAAGAAATCGTTGTCCATGTCATTGTCAGTCATGGGAACATGGTTTCTGTAGTTGACAGTGTTGTCAGTTTTTCAAATGTACAAGCCAAGAATCGTGAACCACGTGAAACAGCAAAGGCACGTTCATTTTTTCCCTTTCATTTCGCCTTCATTTTTAATACTCATAACAGAGTTGTAAGCTTCAATTTCATGATATATGTAGGTTACTTTTTGTGTGGACAGCATTAGTCTGTTAAGCAATTCTGGCATCAGTATTCTGGCAGCTTCGGCACGTCTGAGGAAGGAACACGATCATTACGCCTTCTTACTTAACCATTTGGCATTAGCCTACATCGAGAAAACGCACCACCAAGTCACATCTGTTTCTGAAAGCTAAGAGCACGTCTTGGAGTTATGTAACATTTAATTTTAAGAAAGCCGAAAAAACCATAAATCTCTTTCGATTTAGAAACCGAAAAGTATCGTTATTTTGTTCATCAGTAAACAAAGGGTCCAATGTGGTCTGAAGGATTACCATACCATTTCAGACGGAATGGAGGGAACCTGAGAAAATTAAACATCGTTGTGGAGTTTTCAAAGCTCTATTCTTCCTCTTTTTCTCATCAAGTTTTGGGAAATTGATGCTCGCTCGGAGTTCGGAGCTGCTCCTTCAGTCTTGCTTTTGGTCTGCGTAGAATCTGCCGTTAGCTTTATAGCGTATAATAATTTTTGTGACCTATTCGGATCCATCCTTTCCACATGTCTCTTCCATTTTTTTTCTGATATTCTTCAACTTTCTCAGCTATATTTTTTTTTCTAACTGCTTAACTTTTAAAAGTATTTCTTATTCTCCTCCTTGAAACGGTATTTTAAAACTGATTTTTTGTAATAAATTTAAGTCCCAGGAAAAATAATTATTAATTTTGTAAGATATTTTTGTGTTATTTGTTTACTGAACATTATGATCAAATTGTAAAAGTGTTAAAATATTTGTGTAATAAATCAATAAGAATATTTAAACAGTGTATGGAAAGGAAAGATGTATATTTATTATGCAATGCAGACCTCTTTTTGGTTGAATTTTGTTATTTCAATTGCTCAGCACAATTAGTGCTATACAAATTGTGGAGCTATATACATAATACAATTAAAGTATACAGGGACAGAGAATACTCATATTAGAGTCCTCAAGCAAACTGGTCTGATTAGTGTGGGCATAAATTAAATAACTTCTTCATTACATAATAAATAAACATAGAAATAAAATGTGCTGTGGCAAGTGTGCCTTCAGTCTTGGTGCAGCACGACGTCCCAGTTGGAAGAATAAAGCACCTGATACATAAGGAAGGTGAGCAAAGAATCTGCTTGACGTTGTAGAGATGTACTCATTAATGCTGACTATGTCCAATTCTCTATGCAGCTGTGCATTCCGGATATACCACGAGGCGTTCACAGACAATCGTAGTATTCTGTTTTGAAACACCTGGAGTTGGTGAATATGAGTAGGTGAAGCACATCCCCATACAGGACTGACATATAGAAGAAGTGGTCGTAGAATACTCTTATATAGTAGCAGCGTACATTCGACTACTAAAGAGCATTTGCGGTTGAGGATGGGATACAACTTGTGAAGACGAGCATAGGCTTGATTTCGTTTGCTTTTGATATGTGTACTCCATGTCAGCCGACGATCAAGATGGACGCCAAGATATTTGACTGCACAATCAGAAGGTAACCAGGAGACTTCAGTGTTATAGACTCGTATATTTGCCGGAGCAGCAGGCCTGCGCAGGGTGAAAAGCTTAAGGGACACTGGGACTGAAAAATAGGCCAAAAATCTCAAAATTTACGATTTTTAGATTTATACGTATAAATGTTCCCCAAACCTTCCTATATTGAATTGTGTAAGAGTTTTTGATTTCTGCCATTTTTAAAGGTCTAGTGCAGGGTTTAAATGCTCGGAGCCTGGCCATTTAAACGCCCCCTTTCTTCCTTATCCAGCATGATGGACTCTTTTTGCCAATTTTAATCGTTTTTTGGCTGGTTTTTCCTCTAAAATTGTGTTATAATCTTGCAGCAGAGCTTTTTGCTGCTATCTGGCGACACTTCGGTGAACTATTACTACGTATTATACACAAAGTCTTTACTCAGAAAATATCAAAGCATAAATGCCATACAAAAAATTGTCAACATATTTTGAGTGTTCTCGCAACTAAGAAAATGCAAAACAACTCTTAATCTATGTGATTATTCTGTGTTTTTTGCAATAAACTTAGAGAATACTTGTTGATTCATTCTTGTTTTGACTCCTGTGTTTGGTTCAATGTATTATGGCGTCATCCTTTAGAGAAATGTGCTTTTGTTTACATGTGCTTCTGTTTATGAAATAAGTGTGTAAGCAAGTTAGTTGATTTTTCTAAGGTGTAGTGTGTTGTGAAATATATAAACAGCATAATGCATGCTACTTCTTCACGTTGGCATAAGCCGGTGAGTAGAAATAACAAAAAAAGAGACCTTGCAAAAAAACGTGGTTTAGCCAGATGGAATAAGAAACCTGTAGACCAGATTTCCATCTCAAATACACAGTTGGACACAGAAGAACATGCTAGTACTTCATCTTCACATTTGGAAATGGACATAGGTGAGCAGGCTACTGTAATTGAAACTGTAAGTATTTGTAAAACGCAGGAGAAATTTTCAAGATTTCAGAGAGATGACAGTGTAAATAGTGAATATATTTGTGGTAATGCAGGGGCAAACAGTGAGTATATTTTGGTGCACAGCAGTTCTCTGAATCAACTTCTGAGCAATGTAAAGTGTGGGGAGTGTACTAAATGCTCACTTACACTGCAATTTAGAGAAAAATATGGCTTTGCAGTAAAGTTAGTGCTAAAGTGCAGTGAGTGTGGTTTCAGCCCAGGGCAGAGTTATTCTAGTCCTAGAGTTGAGGATGAAAAGTCTAAGAGACCTCCCTTTGAAGTGAACAGGAAAATTGTGGATGCTTTTTTGGGATTGGGTGTAGGTCACAGTGGCTTAGAAAAATTTTGTTGTGCATTAGGTATGTCTGGTATGGATTCCAAAACATTTACCAGTCATATGAAGGAGGTGGCTTTTTACAGTAAAAAACTAAAAGAAAAAGCTCTCCTTCAGTCCAGGGAGGTAGTGAGAAGAGCGTACATGAAGTTAAATGGTGCTGATGAAACTGCAGATGAGAACAATGTAATTGATGTTTCTGTAAGTTATGATGGTTCATGGCACAAGCGGGGATATACATCCAACTATAATGTAGGAATTGTGATGGACATTCTAACTGGAATGGTGCTGGACTACACAGTAGTTTCCAAATATTGTGCAATGTGTGCCATTACAGCCACAGAATTGGGACATGATTCACCAGAGTTTTGCATTTGGTTTGAGGGACATTCATCTAGTGGTGAATGCAACAAAAATTATGAGGGCTCATCCACATCAATGGAGGTTTTTGCTGCAGACATACTATGGAAACGTTCAGTGTCAGAGTGTAAGATGCGCTACACAACTGTACTATCAGATGGTGATTCAAAAACATTTAATCATTTATCAAATGAAAACATATATGGTAACACAGTTGTCCTGCACAAAGAGGAGTGCATAAACCATGTTGCTAAAAGAATGGGAAGTGGGCTGCGAAACACTGTAGAAACATGGAAGAAAAAGGGAGTAAAACTTGGTGGGCGAGGATCTGGGACACTTACCAATGCCACCATTACCAAATTAACTAATTATTATAGACATGCCATAGTGAACAACATACCTAGTGTCCCTAAAATGAAAGAAGCCATTTATGCAACCCTTAGTCATTATGTTTCAACGGATTCCAAGCCTCAACATAGCAAGTGTCCCCAAGGTGTCGACTCCTGGTGTTTTTACAATAAAAGCATTGCACAAGGAAAGACACCCATGAGCCATCAGAAGATGCCTGTTAAACTAACAGAGCAGTTAGTTTGCAAAATATTACCTGTTTATCAAAGACTAGCAAGTGATGAACTGTTGTCAAGGTGTGTGCGTGGTGCTACTCAAAATCAAAATGAGTCACTACATGCACTAATTTGGAGAAAATGTCCCAAAATTACTTTTGTATCCTGCAGGAGAATAGAAATTGCAGCAGCAATTGCAGTAGCAGAGTTTAATATGGGCTGTTCTGCAACTCAGGAACTAAAATGTGAGCTAACCACCAGTGCAGTGACAAGTGTGCAGAAGAAAATTGTGAAGAGACGTGACAAACGCAGAATATACGAGAGCACGCGATCTTCATTGCAACATAAGAAAACAGCTCGCCTCAAAGAAAAACAGACAAAAATGCAGAGAGAGCTTGCCAGACAAAAGAGGGAGGGTCTCACATATGCTTCAGGGCAATTCTAATGTAGTAAGGTACTGTTCACTTTATTTTTGGTGCATGTTTTTAGAAAAATTGATTTTTCTCCACTTTACATTTTTTAATACATTATCTGATCCACACGCATTAATTTTTGAGCTATGGCTCTGAATTTCTTTCAACATGTGCTTCATGTATGGGTCTACAACTTCAGTCTCTGGCTATAGGATTTAAGACTTGGTTTGGCTGTAACAAAATTTTAAATGCAAAAAAATATTTAAAAAAATTCAATTCAATGTTCTGCATAATTAAAAAAATAATTTCCCTAAAAGTAATGTATTGTTCTTCCAGACAGAGACTGCAGTTGTTTATATAGTTAGTGGGCATGAAAAAATAACAGAGTTATTGCAATAGAATAATTAGTGATGCGCATGCATTAATTTTAATACTGCGATAAAATTTAATTAAAACAATAATAAAAAATTAATTCCTTCAAAACTAATCATCAGAAATTACTGAAACTTGGTGTGGTGTTTTCTAATATAAAACCCTTTAGGCATGCAGAATTTGAAGTTTGTAGGTATAGAAATATAGAAAATAGAAATTTCAGTCCCGGTGTCCCTTAAGAAGACATTTGCTTGGATTATGTGTGATACGCCAGTGAGATAACCAGTGCAGGAAGATGTCCAGGGAAGATTGTAGGATTGCAACGGCAGTTTCAATAGAGAAGTGCGAGGTAAGGATGACTGTATCGTCAGCAAACAGTTAGTTAGTGCAGAGGATCTACTCCCATTAGTCCTGGACGCGTAGGACCAAGGACCCGGGCCTCCTTCTACCCGGGAGCAATATATACTCCGGGGGTCTTTCCATAGGGCAATACCTGATTTCTTAAAAAGCCCCCCGCTTGTACTCAAGACGGGATGGAAGTAGATACGCCACTTACGCGCGCCAACCCCGCAGGGAAGACTACCGATAACCTCGGTGGGGCCACCTGGTGATCTAGCACACCTTCTACTAGCTGAGCAGGCTAGTACCCGGAAACTTTTGGCTTCCCTCAACCCCGTCCGAAGACGTACCCAATCTCCCAGGGGTATCGGGAACACACTGCCCCTCCGAGACCTACCCATCCGAACAACTCCCGAAGGAGGGGCTCGGCTGTTCGGCCCGGAGTTCCTCTAGCAACGTCAGAGGTACCACGAGTGCTAAGGGTCCGCAGCGCCCGCACTTTGGCAGCTGAAGGGGACGGATCCCCTCCCCTACGGGAATCGTCAGCAAACAGTGCGGTACTTGTTGCAGGAAGTTCAGGCATGTCAGCAGTATATAGACTGTAAAGAAGAGGCGCATGGACGCGACCCTGGGGCACGCCGGCTAAAATAGTACGGGGTGCGGAATGCATTCAACCAAGACGCGCCGAAAATTGGCGTTCCTGAAGAGAGCTAGTAATCAAGCTAAGTAAGTAGAGAGGAAGACCTAGGTGATGTAGTTTATAAAGGAGGTCGTCGTGCCACACTCTATCAAATGCCTGAGTGAAATCTAGGAATGCTGCCACATTATGCTCTTTGGCGTCAAAACTACAGGTAATATGTTCAGTAAGTCTCAGGAGCTGATGAGTACTAGAATGATGTTGCCTAAATCCAAACTGTTGGGGAAGTATAACTGAGGTTTCAGAAACAAACCGAAGAACTCGTTTTTGAATGAGCTTTTCCAGAAGTTTGGACAGAGTTGATAGAATACTAATTGGTGGATATCTCTGTGGGGAACTAGGAAGTTTGTTAGGCTTTTGCAATGCAATGATCTCAGCAACTTTCCAGGCTTCAGGAAAATATCCAATACGAAAAATTGCATTTTATAAAGAGGCCAGAAAGGCGATGGTCTTCTTTGTGAAGTGTTTCAATATAACTGGTGGAATAAGATCACTTCTAGGGGCCTTTTTACTGGGAAGAAATTGTATAATAGATCGTACCTCGCTAGATGAAACCCCCCTAATGGGCAACGGAGCCGTAGGCCGGGCCGTACTCAGGCGCTCCTGAAAATGTGCAGTGAAGGCAGGATCAGATGCCGGATTAGGTGTGAACGTAGACTCAAAGTACGCAGCTAATGTTTCGCACTTTTCCAAGGTGGTGTAGCTGATTAGATTGTTGACCTTAAAGTGCAATGAAGTGGTTTTTAAGGGCAACGGTGAGAAAAATTAATAGTCGCTAGAGAGGATGAGATTTTATTGGACGCTTGGGCTTGGGGGAAGTTAGTCTGCATAGAGAAGTGAAAGGAAGTTAAATCATTCGGAAAAGTAAACATTTATTGAGAAAAAAATAATGTAAAAGCGTAATTCTAAAATTGTGATTACTTTAAAACAACTATATAAACTTTCTTGTTGTTGTAATTTACGTCCTTTAACTTTTTATGTCATATTGGACGATGTATGAAATGGGAGAAATGATGCTAAAATGGGCGCAGGGTCCATGGAGCTTAGGTTTACCCGACATTCGTCTTTTAGGATAAGGAAAACCACCGGAAAATCCGTATCCAGGTAATTCACTTTGACTGAGAATTGAACTCGGGACCTCTTGAACGTGAGGCAGACATGCTACCATCCATGATACCGAGCCGGGCATAAACTTGTTAATTTTGGAAATCAATACATTTATCAGAAGATTTTAAATTATATTATCTCATTTTAGTCCAGTATTCAATTCTGGAAAATCTTTAAAGTTACAACATCAATCCGAGATCGAACGTCTGAGAAGAAACTCCATGCTAGCTACCGGGGGAATAAGAATTGATTAAACATTCTTTTTAATATATTTTCGACAAAAACTTCAAACGGCATCAAGTGCCTTCACCAAACTGATGGCGAGATTATAATTTACTTCCTCAACAAAAATCCTGTTGTATCCTCCAGGTAATGAGCGAATATCATGTTCACCACTTCCACAATCTTCTCTTGTGTATTGATGCGTTGATCATTAAATTAGAAGGTTTTTCCTTCTTGAATATCTAAAACAAAAAGTGTATTACATTTGTTCGAATTTCCAACATATTTTTCTCGAAATTACACCGGAAATACATATCTGTAAGGTCCTTGAACTAAAGAGGCCAAATGTTAAGGTATGTTCTTATGTGGTTATGATGTGTGTGTCTCTCTCTCTTTACACAGAGTTTCTCAAGACCTAAATTGGGACAAATGCCAGATTTCATAAGTATTCGTATGTGAGTTAGAACTGCAATTCAAACAGCGCTTCAAAAGAAGGAATTTTCGTATATTTTACCTTCAAAAGTATTACTTTTTATTATTTTATTTAAAAGCATACATTTAAAACACTGAAATGGCGTATAATATTGCATACCGCACATTCCATAATTAGGCTATAAACCAAAAGTCAAATATTTCTATCACAATCTTTGATAACAGCAGTTAATTTTCATAAACATATTTTTGAGTTAAAGCAAAGCAATTAAATGTGTAAATTCTCTTATCTCGAAACAGCATTATACTTTTTACCTGTGTTGAAACAGATAACATAAAAACTGTTGTTTACCACTTCGAAGCTTTACTGTTGTTCTTTCATACTCTCCAACATTTTAGTAGAGAAGTTTGAGAAATTTATTATTATTATTATTATTATTATTATTATTATTATTATTATTATTATTATTATTATTATTATTATTATTATTATTATTATTATTATTATTATTATTATTATTATTATTATTATTATTATTATTATTATTATTATTATTATTATTATTATTATTATTATTATTATTATTATTATTATTATTATTATTATTATTATTATTATTATTATTATTATTATTATTATTATTATTATTATTATTATTATTATTATTATTATTATTATTATTATTATTATTATTATTATTATTATTATTATTATTATTATTATTATTATTATTATTATTATTATTATTATTATTATTATTATTATTATTATTATTATTATTATTATTATTATTATTATTATTATTATTATTATTATTATTATTATTATTATTATTATTATTATTATTATTATTATTATTATTATTATTATTGTTATTGTTATTATTATTAAAGTCATGTTAACATAATACGTAGTATCACATTTGCTTACAATAACTTCATTTTTTGGTGACTGTGGTCTCAGCCACCTGTATGCTCCATCTACCTACTACAAAAGACTATGTTTAAAGTAATCCATATGTATTAACTTGATTAACAAGAAAAGATATAAAATGCTGATGTGTTCTTTTGTAGTCTTCCGAAGTCGATAGGGGAATGCTGGAATGGTTCCTTTTCTACGAACAATTTCATCAATTTCCAACCCATCATTCTCAATCCCCATAATTTCCTTTCTTTTCTTTCACCTTTATGTGTTTCAGGTTGGAATATCAGACGACGGCGGCACGGCGTATTTTACGTCGTTTTCAGTACTTGGCACTCGGTTGGCCGGCTAGTGCCTCGAAACAGGAATCCTCGGTTGTAGCTGGCACAGGCATAAAAATTGGTGTCTAACGGAAACTGTTAAGGAGTGTTAGCGCTCATCGCCAAACTTGATTGCCCTTTCTGCTTCCTCATAAGATATATAGTGACAAGGGAACTATCACTCTACTCGTACCGCTACGCACCTGAAAATTTGAGTATAATGCATGCTGTATGTAAACAGTGTGCACCAAAAATCTGCTACGGTTTAGAAACTCAACGCCCAAAACTGAAGCCTGGAATGTGCAGCCTGAGACCACTGGCAAGTAGCTGCTGGATATCCCTCGTCAGCTCTGTCCCGAGTGTGCGGGACGGCACTTTTTACGTATGCCATTTGTAGACCGCTGCCTGCTAGAGGTAAGCAATCCCTCCGTACAATGCTGTTTTATTATATGTGTACGTTCCTACGTATTCTGGACTCATTCGAGCTAGCATCCGAGTTTTGGCACCCAGGTCCCACATAGAGCAAAGCTGATGCCATCAAACTCTCAAGCGAATACAGGTGTGAACATAGTTATAGCTGCCTTGTGAGGTAGCCTACGTGTTGTGTTGAGATACACTACTTGAGCGCTTCCTCAATATACTATCCTGTGTGTAAAGAAAGTCGTAGAATTTTACAATTCTGATTTTCGTTTACTTTCTCTGACACTGTGTTTAAGGAGCTATTACATCCAACCCTGCAGTTCAGTGATGAGATTTCACTGAAAACACAAGTTTTGGAAAGCGTTTGTCTATAGTGCATATATGTCAATCACTTTTATGGATTCAAGCCCAGTTCTTGGAGAACTGTAATCATTGTTTATCTCCTTAAAAATGGCTGGAACTATTTTAATTAAATAATCTTATGTTTTAAATCCTGATCAACAAATGAAATGATATATGTATATTTTCATGTGAATAGCCTGAGGAGCCCTCTTCTTTCGCATGTAACTTTATATGACCGTAAAAAACAAATAAAAAATACTGCATGTTCCACAGTATACCATTTCTAGTGGTGCACAATCAGTATTTGGCAAATATTCTCTTGTTCCATATGAATTTACTAGTACTTTAAGCAATATAGCTTATGTTACACAATGTGAACTAATGCAGTATGAAGTATCAAAATAAATTTAAACAGTTTTAACTATTATTTGGTTTGGTTTCTTTTTGGGAGAAAATACAATCTAACGATCATCTTTCTATGTAACTATTTAGCTTGTATGAAGGCAATTTCATAGAAATCTTCGCCTTGTATCCCCAAACATAGATGTTGACTTTGCTTATGTACATATTAAGATACACAGACTTGCTCTAACATTGTTTTGGTTTCAAGGACCTCGCAGGTGTATTTTCTCTGAAACCTCCTGGAATTCTTGGACCACATGCAATGTTTGCTTCGCCCGAAATAAGTGTCTGCTTGTCATAGGAGTAATTAATTGTCTTTTTATTTTCTCGCAAAATACTCTATCTATGAGACCGAGAAGGTTTTGTATTTCACCCCTACATTTGTTATGAGGGTCACTCACTTGAGGAAAGGTTCGCGCGCGCGCGCGTGTGTGTGTCTATGTGAAGTTTGTGATACACACGGAATCTGTTATTTGGGTTCAGTACCTTCCCAAGATGCGACACGAAGATTTTCAAGAAAATATTCTGATCCCTTTCAAGGAAGATGTTTCTAAATTTTACATTTTCTCAAGAATTCTAACGATTCGATTAAAATGCCATATGTTTAAGGTATTTAAACGGCAAATAAAATGTTTGATAATACCTTGTGAAGCCCTATTCATTCGAATGAAATTCTCTAGAATTTTGTGTAGATGGAAAACCATAAGAGACAGACAAAATAGTATTACATAAAACACTAGCTCTTTTAAAAACTCAATTTATGTGAAATATCTTTTATTATGGCATCAGTCATTTTTGAGATATCTGTTGTCATTGGTTTATTCAATATTTCACGCTTTTAGAAGTTTTTTCGCTGTTGAATTGTTGTTGTGATTCATAGGGGTATGGAATGTGTTGGCCAGTATGTACGAGGCTGGTGTGAAAAGTTTCTGACCTGAACATGAATATGGCAGCACTCAATAAAAGCTAGTGAATTTCGATGTTCATCTGTTGAAAGATACTCACCAAAGTTTCAGCCATTTTGGACGCTCACTTATGTAACAGTCATTTGAGTGAGTTGATGTGAGTGTTTTCATAAAAATGGACAAAATCGAGTATCGAGCTGTCACTAAATATATGTTTTTGAAAGGCAATACGCCTACACAAATCAAAGAGGAGTTGGATTCTGTGTATAGGAACCCAGCCATTTACCACAGTGAAATTTTGGGCAGCTGTGGCCGTAAGAGCTTGGGAGATGATGAACGTATGGGACGTCCAAAAACTGCTGCCACCGACGAAAACATCGCCAAAGTTCACCAAATTGTGTTACACAAGCGCCGAATTAAGGTAAGAGAGATAGCAGGTGTCACAAAACGTATTTGTCACATATTAAATCAACATTTAGACATGAGAAGTCTGTCCGCGCTTTGGATGCCGCGTTTGCTCACGTTAGACCAAAAAGGTGTTCGAATGAACGTTTTCAACATTCTGTTGGCCCAGTTTAGGCGCAATAAATCCAAGTTTTGGCGCCGATTAATCACTGTAGATGAATCTTGGATACACCATTATACGCATGAAACAAAAATACAGTCCAAACAATGAACTGCAAAGAGGGAACCGGCTCCAAAAAGCAAAAACTGTTTTTTTTTCAGCTGGGAAAGTGATGACGTAGTTTTTGGGATAGTTATGGAATTATTTTAATCGATTATCTTCAAAAAGGGAAACCATTACAAGAGCACACTACGCATAATTACTTGACAAGCTGAAGGTAGAACTTGCGGGAAAACGGCCACATTTGCAGAAAAACAGAATCCTGTTTTGCCAAGATAACGCACCGTCTTCCACCTCAGCACTTGCAATGGCGAAAATCCACGAATTATGGTTTGAACTGCTTGAGCATATGCCTTAATTACCAGATTTAGACCCAAGCGACTTCTTTTTGCTCCCTTATCTGAAAATTGCGCTCGGAGGACAGAGATTTTCATCAAATGAAGAGGCAATCATCTTCGTGACAATTATTGTGTAGAGAAAAACGCCGAGTACTATTTGGATGGGTTACAGAGATGGGAGCATCTCTGGGAGAAGTGTGTAGAGTTACAAGGAGGCTATGTTGAAAAATAAACAGAAATAAAACATTCTGAAGAAATGTCTTGTATCTTTATTAGGTTGGAAACTTTTCAGACCACCCTCGTATTATACGAATTTCAACATGACTTTCGGTTCTGTTTCCTCCATCATTCTTATAACCTTAACGAATTTTGTACTGAAACTATTTGTGCAGGGGTTGACCTCTTTTTAACATGTAGCAGACAGAGAAACAACTTTCGTAAAATATTTATACAATCCATAAAAAATAAGCGACAGCAGTCCGAGAGATCATGTGAATGTAACACACGTTATCCATTAAAGACCTCCGAGTTGAAGTTAAATTTGTTAATTAAATCACACCTGCAGCAATACTATAATGCACTAAGCGTAAAAAATTACATTACCACTTTTAAATCATCTTTGAAGCATAATGCTAGTGTTTGATAACTTAAATATTAAAATAATTAACTTTAACCTTAGATTTTTGTAGTTAACTTGCTTTTTAATTGCCTGTTTATTCAGAACTCAATTGTTTCTTTGCATTACCGTGAAACGTGACTGCTATTCTAAGCTTTCAGGTAATTGTGTAAGTCTAACCTTGAATAATGACTTAATGAGCTCTTTCATGAAAAATCGTAGTGATAATATTCATAAATACTAGAATATTCGAAACCAGTTTTGGTACTGCAAGTTACTTAACTTAATTTGCATTCAAAACCTGAATGCGACTTGCACTTTCCTTTAACATGAATGTGAAGACCGCTTCTCGGAATCTTTATTCGGGAATAAGCCAAATATCAATCTTGCGTTAGAGATGGCCAGACATCCGGGTTGGACAACCTTGTAATATCTGCAGCCAGGCTATTGAACAGAACGGCGATTCCCCGTGTATGTTTTGGTGTTTTGTGCTTTTTGCTAAGTAAATCTCATTTTATGTTTTCCTACAGCATTAAGAGTAGTAAAAAAGCTATCACTAGCAAACAGAAGGCAGTTTACATATACCAGGTGGTCCAACTGCCTCGACGTTCACGTAAGCAGGTGTATCCCTTAATGCGTTAAAACAGTTATACAACTCAATGGGAGAATGACAATTAAAAGCACGACAGTGACATGAGCGAACTTGGTTCTGCTCCGAGTGACGAGAGCCAGTTCCTAGGCTTGAGCTATGTGTGTACGCCATGACAATAGACAAGAACAGTGTAAACAACCGAAAATGACTTAGAACGTTTTCTATTTTAGTTAAAACGCCTGCATTTTCGAGAGAATAAACTCAATTTTAGATTGGTAAATGAGTGAAAGTTTTAATTTCACTTGTTCGTATCCATCCATAGCTATTTATATTGTCTCTATTACGTACCTAAAGCGAAGGTATTGCATTTCACCCAAAAATGCGATTACGAGATTCCAGTGAAAATACACGTTCAGCGTCTTCCAAGGATAAGACACGAATATTTTCAAGAAAACCCCGCTCCCAGATTACCCCTTAACGGTTAACTTTTTCATGACAATTAAATGTATAGCTATCTTGAACTTTTTGGGAATGTCCTCAGAAGCCCTCTTCATTTTGGATGACTTTTACACAACTCTGAAACCGTAAGATATCAACAAAATCTTTCTATGCAAAAGTGTAGATACAATTAAAATACACAATTTATGCTAACACATGTGTGTATGTCTGTACTGCGCCGTGGCTTAGCGGGCTAGGCAGCATGCCTTGGTCCCTGGACATGTAAAGCGGTCCGGGTTCGATCCCACCCATGAGATGCAGATTGGTCCCGGGTATAGAGCCGATGCCCACTCAGCATCTTGAGGAAAGTGAGCTTACGCTGGGTAAGCGACCCTGGTCACGAAAACTAACGTTCCGGCTGGGGGATGCCGAGATGCTGACCACATCTCCTTCCCGTATCGGTTGGATAATCGTCCACCTCTGCCGTGCGTAAGTGGGCGTGAGGTCGGCAGTAGAGTTGGTAGGCCTTCGAACTCTTAGGGCTGTCGCAACGGGGTTTATTATTTATTATGTGAATGTTTATTTATTTCTTACTTTTTGGAATTAACAATTTCGGAGATATTATTTGTCCCAATTTCCCATTACTTATGCATTTCTCACATGAGAAGCCGTTGTTCATTTTTTAACTTTTGGCCATGCAAAGAGAACAGAATTTTAAAGGCACTTCTTTAAAGAAATGTCTATCGATTCTCATATTCCCTTGCACCTATAAGAAAATTAGCAATAATTTAACGCTTATTTCGATTGCCATGAACTATATAGAGGAATAAGCATAGTTTTACAAGAGTAGGAAAACAATGTGAGTGCAGCATATTAGATTTTTAGATTGTTTACGACGCTAGTATCTGACGTTGCAGACCATAGGCATTGTAAACCGCCCTATTTTATTTTTTTATTTTTTTATTTACTTATTTTCTTTTTTTGTAATTTACGTCCTCCAACGTTAAGTCATATCGGATGATGAATGGAATGGGTGAAATGACGCTCAATGCGTCCGGGGTCCATGGAGCTTAGAGTTACCCGACATTCGTCTTTCAGGATAAGGGAAACCCCCGGATAAAACCTTATCCAGGTAACTCTCCCTGACCGAGATTCGAACTCGGGACCTCTTGAGCGTGAGGCAGGCATGCTATCATCTACGCTACCGAGGCGGGCGTAAAGCGCCCTAAAAAAACAAAAGAAATTATAAAAATGAGCACACGTTGTGTTCAGTGCCATTTGTTCTCTTATTATTTTTGTTTTTCTTGTTTTTTGTTGTTGCTGCTTTTGTTGCTGTTGTTGATGTTGTTGTTATTGTTATTGTTGTTAATGTTGTTATTGTCGTTATCATTATCGGCATCATCATTATCATTTATTATTATTATTATTATTATTATTATTATTATTATTATTATTATTATTATTATTATTATTATTATTATTATTATTATTATTATTATTATTATTATTATTATTATTATTATTATTATTATTATTATTATTATTATTATTATTATTATTATTATTATTATTATTATTATTATTATTATTATTATTATTATTATTATTATTATTATTATTATTATTATTATTATTATTATTATTATTATTATTATTATTATTATTATTATTATTATTATTATTATTATTATTATTATTATTATTATTATTATTATTATTATTATTATTATTATTATTATTATTATTATTATTATTATTATTATTATTATTATTATTATTATTATTATTATTATTATTATTATTATTATTATTATTATTATTATTATTATTATTATTATTATTATTATTATTATTATTATTATTATTATTATTATTATTATTATTATTATTATTATTATTATTATTATTATTATTATTATTATTATTATTATTATTATTATTATTATTATTATTAATCATGGTTGTGTCACTATTGAATAGTTTCGTAAACACGAGCTTCTATGGCTTGCAGCTCAAGGAAGAGCATCTCATGATGTGAAATTTTCAAGTTCATCTGTTTAAGGAATTTTAAAGGAAAGGGCGTGACATCCGTATAAAATTCACCTCAACCGATAATTCAATGGTAATGGTTTTGCCCATGGGATTGATTATTGAATGTGGATTCGATTAATACTTGTCGAAACCCTTAGCTTTCTTGAATATGTTTTCTGGAGTGACGAATGCTACCTCGTAAAGATGCCACTTTGAGTAGATACACCATGCACAATTAAGCCCTTCACAGACCTCAGTGTTCGAAATTCTCACTTATAAAATCACCGAGGCTTAAACGTTTGCTATGATGTTCATGGAGTCGGACTGGTCTTTCTCCCACCGAGACTTAGAGGACCGCGGTATCTGGAATTCCTGCAAGATGAACTACAGAATATATTTGATTAGGTTCCAGTAATGAAGGATTATTATAATACAACAATGATTGATTACAAGAAAGTGCACTATCCTATTATTATGAACCTGTAAGGAACTATTTGAATCTGCCGCACTCCGGCCGGTGGATTGGCCAAGAGGTCCAATACCTTGGTTACCAAAATCTTCCGTAGACTTTCGGAAGGGGGGGGGGGCGTCACATGAATATTATGTTTGAAGAACATCCCCTCAATGTAGAAATCTTACATAGAGTGCATCTATTACATCGGCAGTACTCAGAGACACCCTTATGAATACAAGGAGGTGGTTGGAACATTATATAGATACTGTCTGATAAGTAATGTCGTTTTTTAAGAAAAAACATTATTTGAAATGTGTTCCGACAAGCAATGAACTAATATTCAAAGTATAAACCATTAAATTCTATGGTCTTGAGGCATCGTTCAGCGAGGTTTATTATCTCACGCTGCCACCAATATCTGGTTTTTGGTGCGAAGAATTCTGTGACACCCACTTGCACTGCTTCAATGATGTCTAATTTCTTCCACGCAGAAAATGTCGAAAAATATGATAATATAATGGTGCGAGATCATGGCTGTATTGCTGAGTGTGGTAGCATTTCGATTCCTCCTAATTCCTTAATTTTTCCCATGATTGTTTTTCAGTATGGGGTGTTGCATTGTCCTGTTGCAACATATCTCTATTTCAGTTAACTAATGCTGAGTATCTCTGTCTCAAAGTTTCATGAATCCGTTCCAGTTATTGAGGCTAAAGATCCGCATCAATTGCCCACCCGTTTGAAACAAACTCCCAGTGAATCACACCTTCAAAATTGCACCAGATGCACAACATTACATTAGGAACTAACTGGTTTTTTACGATGATTTTAGCAGTTTGGCGGGGATCAAGACACTGTTTCGAGGTATCAGGGTTTCAGTAATATACCCATATTTCGTCACAAGTGACAAGTCTCCTTTGACAAATCTATCATCCATGGGATTACGGATAAGCTGACGACAAATATCACCCTATGTTCAGACTGTTGAGGTGTCAGTTCATGAGGTACAGGTCTGCAGCTTCTGTATAATTTTCGAAGTGTCTTAATGTGGCGATATATGGTATCTTTTGATGCACCAAGTTCTTCTGAAAGCCTACAGGTACTCTTTTGCGCTTTTTTCTCGCAAAACTTGGCAATGTATCCTCGATATACCATACTTTAGGTCTTTCAGAACGTGGTAAATCTTTACTATTTTCGTCTGTATTGTTGAAACTTTGGAACCATTGTTGTGCACACGCTCACTAACGAAACTTTCTCCTTCAATTTCAAATATTTTTCGAGCTGCGGCAGAGGTTTTATAATCCTGTTCTTAGTAATATTTTAGATGGACTCTAAGTTCAAACTTTGCTATCTCCATTTTTGAATGTTTATTAACAACTGAAGACTGCTAGATGCTCGCAATGTACGCAAAAGTAGGTGTGGATACCTGTAAATAGCATTGCCAAATCAAAGAAACTAAATAAATTTACCAAAACACCTAAATCAAAACATCGACTTCACTAATGAGACCACCTAATATCAATCAACAGGGGCATCATTTTGAGAATCTATTCTACGAATGAAGTCAGCATGAAATGATGATGATAGTAATAACGATTAAAATATTAACTAATAATAAAATATAGCAAAATAATTATAACTACAATAGAGATAATAAAAATATTAATATAATGACATTGGTAGTAACAATAATGCTACTAATGACAGTAAAAATGATAATAACTGTGACAGTAATAACTACAAACAAAAATAATGACAATAAATAATAAAAATATAACAATAACAGTAATAAGAAGCTAAAATAACAATGAAACATTATGTGTTTTAATGTCTGCATGAATTTTGCTACGGTACTTTACAGCATGTAATCCGAAATGTTAGACAATGGCAGCGTGAACAAGAGTGAATATATATTCTCGAAAATAAAGACTCCATAAGACAAGTGAAAAATATTCCATAACTCGTTTTCCCCCACTGAATTTTCTATTATCACCGAGTACTTGCATGCTGCTCTAAGCCTGGGAACTGCCTCCTATCTACTGGAGCAGTACAAAAGTTCATTCACACCATTGCCGTGTGTTTAACTGGAATTGCCCGCTGGCGTTCTGCAACTGTTTTAACACACGAAGGAATAGAGAAAGATGGGGCAGTTGGGCCACCCGAAAGTGATACATCACCAATGGTAGCAAAAAAGGAAGAAACTACTTCACCAACACATTCCATATCGGTTCCGAAAGTATTGTGGTGCGTAGGTTTTCACGGCCGGAGTCATTTGGTAAATAATGACTATCCGGATAATCATGTACCAAGTCCCAAAAGCGTTTCCCAATTAAATGTTTTAAATGAGATGTTCAGTCTATTCTATAATTAGATAGAAAATAAGCTTGTCAGAGCAGTAAAACGGAACCAGCTGCTCTTACGTAATTTATTCAACATGAAGAGGATATTCTGATTTCTCCAACTGTCTAAAGTTACATATGTATAGACTCCTACTCGATGGAAGTGAAGTAGTATCGAAGTCCACTCCAGACAAAGAAGGATGACGTTAGTACACGTGCTAGTATGTGTTTGTGTAACTTTGGCCAGCATAATTCAAAATAGAGTGTAGCATTAAAACTAGTTTTCGTATTTTGTGCATATTCAGTGATGCAAGACATTTTCATTAAAGTACTCCTCTCAAAATGGTAGTATATGTGGACGAAATTCGGTTATTTTTATTTACCCAAAACTGGTGGCAGCAATGTTTGTTATGTCAGCAAGAGAGTAGTATGGGAATTAAGTGTTATGTACATATATATATATATATATATATATATATATATATATATATATATATATATATATATATATATATATATGGGTCATTCAAAAATTAGTGGCAACACTGCCTGCTTTTGGCGCTAATAGCGGTAAATCACGTAAGCTGATAACAATGAAAAATAAGAGCATCTAATGTTTGTTAGCCGTGAGTTTGAAGACAATAATTTTATTTAATAAGGCATTTTTAGTAATTTTAACTGCAGGCTCTAAATATGTTTAGTAAATACGAACAAAGATGCTTCATTAAAATCAGGTTGCAAGAGGTATCAATGCTCGACAATGCCATACAGAATTACTGGAACCTTGTGGTATACAGGCTTTACCATATCATAACGTGGCTAAGTGGGTGAATGCATTTCGTAGAGGAAGGGAAGACGTTAATAAAAAACGTGGAGTTGGCAGACGGCAATCAGCAAGTGATGATGCGCACCTGAATGCTGTTAAGGCACTGCAGGAAGAACCTCGTTGTTGGACTTGTATTTAACTAGCAAGGTAAGGGGAAGTTGCTCTTGGTAGGATTATCCACATAATTAAGAAGTTAAAAATGAGGAAAATCTGCGCTCGATGGGTTTCACACAATTTTACACAGGAAACAATGTGGCAGACGATGGAAACAGCGAGATTACACTTAGAACGCTATGAACTTGAAGGCAAGCGTTTTGTTCGACGTAGCTACCATAACATTAGATGAAATCTGGGTTCGATGCTCCCAACCAAAATTAATGAGAAATCAAATGAGTGGCGACATATTGATTCACCATGGACAAAACAGTATCAATAAGAACCGAATTTCCCTTAAAGTCATGTTCATTGTTGATTATGATTTATACGGTTTTCCTATCACTCATTCAGTTCCTAAAGGAAATCGTGTGAATGGTGCATATTACAGTCACTTTATGGAATATCATTTACGACCAACTGTTCGTCGTAAACGTCCAAATCTCCTTAATTCTCATCTCATTGTGTTACATGATGGTGCTTGCTCTTACACGTCTGCCCCTGTTGTTAATTTACTTCGCAGATTGACCTGGGAAATTCTGGAGCATCCTCCATAATCCCCAGATATGAGCCCATGTGACTTCGACCTTTTTGTGAAAATGAAATTACCACTTAGAGGAGCTCGCTTTAGAACCAGACAGGCAATTATAGGAGCAGTATAGCAGTCTGTAGATGGCATCCGTCGGCTCCCTGGTGTATGAAGGCGAGTATTTCATGTCGGAGAAGATTACTTGTAAATATTGCAATAATGTGACTACTCCAAAAATATTTTATTTGTTGTTAATTCAAATGTTTCCACTAAATATTGAATGGCTTATATATAAAGTATATATGGCCTGTGAGGCTCCCTTCAGTATCATTAAATTGTATATAACTTGTAAAGTATATGAGTCAGATAAAAAGTTACTAGAGAAAGAAATCCATAAAGGCAATTTTATCAGTTACTTCTTGTAATATTATCTATTTCCAAACCATTCGTTGTCAATTTTATTTCTTTCTTTTGCAGAAAACGATATCCAAGCCAGTTTGACACAAGTATATATCATGTAGATGGACGCTATTTGAATGTTTGTTTATTAAAAGAAAATATGATGCTGACGTAGCCTAGATATTAAGCATTGCATATTAATCCTATTAAGGCACAGTAACAACCTTACGTTCAGTCAGATAAAAAACCAGATTCTTACAAGCATATTTGTCTTTTTCTCTAGGTTATACGAATTGGACAGAATTTCAAAGCCATCACATAGCGACAACTCTTAGAGCATATGATTATCGTATTTCACCCTTATGTGCATAGTACCTACAAGAAAAATATGTAATAAAATCAGTTCTATTCATGATTATTTGGATTAACGTGAATTAATTAAAAAATAACCTGTTTTAAGAATATGTTGTTAAAGAATAGTCAGAGTGTAATGTAGCTGTAACACAAGAATATTTGACAGCTATGACGGTGTTATTATTAATATATACATCATGCAATTAAAATGTTACATACAGCACATGAAGTGGTTACTATCTGTTACTCAGCTGATGTAAAATTTCTAATGAAAAGGAACAGCAGTGTTGGTGAACTTCGTCGTTTAGAACAAATAAATTAAGTGGAAATAGAGAATCTAGCTCCTGAAATATGTCAGTGCTTGGGTAAAAGAATGTGAGTTAAATTACTTTAATCCATGTAATGCTGGCCCAATGCAAACGTATACATTCGTGAAGCAATGTATATAAGCTAGTGCACTACATATAATTATGAAAACACTTTTTGTCAATTCTGCAACAAAATTAAGAGCTAATACATAGTATACAGTAACTGATATTATTATCCCTTTTTTCTTCTCCAGACAGTCCCCTGGCAAAAGAATATAACCCTGGAAATACCGCCAAGTTTGCGTCATAATTGCTGTGTAGTTGATCTGGTGCATCACGTGACAGCGTATTTGGTAAACTTGAAATGCAATAACCTGTTTTACCAGTGGATCAAAAACTGGAAATGCGCACTTAAAGTGAATTCATTGCAAGCTATAAGGAGAAACATATCTTAAGCTAAGGAGTTTATGAAAATATTAGTGATTATATATAAAATGCATGTTTTTACGTATATTATTCTGTTTATGCACATGTTTTTATGGTTTTAAGTTTCTTCTCTGCTGGAAAAGAAATAAGTAAAAGCATTTATCGTACCATTACTCATTCAATCACAAATAAGACTGTATTGTGAGTCAACAAGCGTCAACAAAGTTCTCATCCGTAGCAATTTCTGATCCCCATTACTATTTTTATTGTGTACGCCTATGCATTGGGCAACCCAGCATACTTGTCGACACTGAGATGAATTATTTGGCATATTTTCTTCCGTGAACTGCCCATTTCACTTCTTGTCATATAACTAATAAAATAACATCAGCTAGATCAGGTACGAAGATCTTGTAATAGTTTAAATGTTTGGGATGTCGTATTTTAGAAAGTATTAAAACGAATATATTATGCTTGAAAGATTGGCTTATAGAAGATATGACCAATAAAAGGTTGCCTCTGCACTTGAGTAGTCAACGTTTTGGCTTCTCAAACCAGTGATATCAAGCTCGACTTGCAGCTGGCAGTGGAAATTGTTCTTTAATCAGCATACTTCCCTATCTCCCGCAGAAGTGGAAGTATGAATGTGGGTGCACTCGATGTTAAAAATGATAAATATTCAGTGTTAAGAAATTTTATAGTTCAGGGGGTATTAAAACCATCAATTGTTTCAGAGATATAAATTAAATATAGCAGCTTAAATCGAAACAGCTATCTAAAGCGGCACACTGAGCGGGATGAATGACACGGCCTACATTCGGAAGATCGTGAGTTCGATTAACGTGATCGATCTTCCTAATTCATCCTATTTTGTGGGGGGGGGGGAGATTTCTCCGGGTTGGTAGATGAATGCTGGGAAGCATAATTAGTCACCCGGAATTTCGTATCCCTCCATTTTATCTCACTTCCCATTCAGCCTCACCTTTCACTCTGGTTAGGTATTTTAAGATTCTAAGTGTAGGCGTAGTTTAGGCGTGCACTACAGGAAACTCCTCGTACTCTGGATCGGGGAAGGCATCCGGAGGCCGCTCAGGGATGCTTAAGCCCTTAGTGAGGTAAGAGAGGCAGTTGTGCGAGTGGCCACCAGGGAGCTTCAATCTGTAGCCACCAGCTTAAGTATCGTCTCGCCTCACCCCTCTCTTGGAATGAGGGCGCCCCATAAGAAGCATAGTCACAAATATCTTCTGTAGGCCAGGGTGCATAGTCCCCCCTCCGTCTGAACCTTGTGAGGGGGTCAAAACAGTATTACTTTACTATTCGCTTATGCACTTCACTAGCACACACGTAAAAACTTATAATTCAGAAGTATTAGTTTGTATCGCTTGCTACTAAGTTCAGAATTTTTGAGCTGCACTGTATTTGTACACTTTGTTTTTACAATATGGTTTTCGTACATATTTATGGCGCAGTTTGGCCTTTCGTCAGTTACATTACTCTGTTACAGAAGGAACACTTAAGCATCAAGTTATGCGAAAAGTAATGCACTGTTTCGTTAACTGAGGTTTTCTCTCTGGTTCAGTAATACCTTGGATATGCTGTAAATCAAGCAAATTATATCGTTAAAAGCTCAGCACAACCTTAAGTCCATTTAAGTATCGTTTACCTGCTATCGCCTTTAACTCCAATGGAGATGGCCATCCTTGAGCGCTAAGAATCATTGTGTAAATGGCTGTGTCCATTATAGTAATTTATACAAGTGGATAATCAGGAGTGTCATATTAAGATTATCCACGACCTGAATATAACATTTTATACAGTCTTAACATTATAAATTGTAGGCAATGACTCATTATATAATTGGGCATCCATAGATAGCATAAGTGAAAACGTCTCCATAAGTTATAAGATAGATTCTCCCCCTGTGTTTCATTTGTTATTGCCTGAACATGTTGAACCGAGAAGAAAGACAGCCGCTTACATGTATTCCTTTCCTGGGACATAAGTGACTTACGTGTTACGGACTGTGGCGTAGCCTATTATCGGCATTAAGTGGTAATTCATTTTAAGTTTAGGTTTTAACCATTCCATGTTAAATGATGTACAGACAATTTTGTAACTTTTGGACGAGAAAAAAATTATAGAACTCTGTCTGTAAAGGCAGGTCTCCTCTGCTTCAGCATGCTGGGATTAACGAGTACTGATCAACTAGTCAGTAATTAAATTGAACGTGTCTTGGCCAAACAAAATTCATTCGGTGACTTCGTGCAGAAAAACTATCTTCGGTCAGACATAATTTACACAACCAACCCATGTATATGATTTATTATTTCCTAGCGTGAAATATGGACTGGGCAATAAAGCTAACTAAGGAGATACGTGCAAGGCCTGTCATCTGTGAAATATCGCAAACATGAACTTCACTAACAGTCTTTGAACTTGTTCTGAAACTTTCACCAAATATAAAGGTTTTTGTAGAAATCTTAAGTGGCAAGAAAACGTAAGATTAAGCCAAACCCTATTAAGGCACTATGGCTGCTACGAAATTCCTCTGCTGTATAGCGGAATTACATTCAGCAAGAAATTTAAATTTAAATTTTATTTGAGGGGCTCTACAACTCTTGTGTTTCTACCATCCCACTCTCTATTGGACATATATTTTGATAGAGAGGCTTCTTTATCAGATTGGAAGATGTTTTGGGTAATGTGAATCTACATGGCACCACCGACTTTACTGTTCTTCTGAATGAAGCCATGCTGAACCCACAACCTCGGGAACCAGAGGCTATCAATGAGCCTTCAGCGCTGGTGTACGGATGAGTCTTCTTATGAGTCATAAGAAAAAAATAATTCACATAGCAATAAAATTGGTTCTTTTTAAAATGTGTTCTCAAGCATTACATTTAATATTTTCAAATGACAGCTTTTTTTTCACAAAAATAGGCATGGTAAGTTATGATGTCATCGACAGAAGCGTCAAAAAGAACATTACTTATTATAAAAGTTATCTGATATCATGGACAGGTTTAGAATGTTTCCGTCCGTCGCAGGAACAGCCTGAGGATGGTTAATACGCGTACCTGCCCTGGATAGGCCTTAACCACGAAGTGGCGGAGATGTGAGTGTTGCCGGATGGCAGGTGAAATTTAGGTGGTAGATGGGAAAGGTGGTGGCTGAATAGCTCCTCAACGGTTATGGAATCGGGTGTAACAGCCCTCGTACACCGCTGGACCAATATGACTTTTGTCTGAAAAGGGAGATTGTAATTTTGGAAGTTCAGGCAAAGAACTTGGGTGTGTAGATTTAGTTAAGGCTGGTGTGGTAGCCTTAGAGTTATCGGTATCGCCCACAAGACATGCTGGGCAACCGGTACCGCTTGAAGTAGCATTCTAGAGGAATATAGTTCCCAAGCGATCTAACCAGGGCGCTCTGGTGTGCCGGTAAAGAAAGTTTGGTTGCTATGGGAACATTTTAACTAACGGCTTCTTTACCAATTTTCTCCACAATTTTAACAACTACTGTAAGATAAAGGATTCTAATTTTTAATAAGGTGTGCAAAATGCTTCACATTTATAGTCTGGCAGTGGCTAGCGTAACGGTTCCCCTCGGTCATAAACATAACCTCGCTTAATATATGTTATATCAAAATAATATTAGGTTAACATAAATACTTTATGCTGATTATTTTGCATCGAAAGGAAATACACAGCTATTACAGAAAAACACATAATAGTAGATAGGGCATATATATATATATATATATATATATACACAAAATAAGAAGTGTTTGATAGACTACAAATGTAGATGAACGGAGAAACAGAAATATGAGGTCCCTCAAGGTTGAGAACACAGGTCTGTCGGCTTTCTTCATAACAAAGTTCACCCCTAGGAACAATGCCTGCGAACAATGTGGAGTGTCGGTCTGCCGCTCAGTACTCTCTTCCACGCCAATACGTACGTGATCGATACATTGGAGTTGTACGTGCCGTACGTGCTTCGGAATTAAGTAAGTGGACGCTGTGGGAAACTTTCTACCAACGTTCGGTCATGCGGACATACAAAATATGTACGATGGTAAAAACTCGAAATTGAAACCAACCAATTACAGTTTAGAACTAACACACGTGATTCACACAAAAATTCAAAATGTAACGACATAGCGGGAAATCCAGGATATGGCGGATCCGTGATTTTGATAGCTGAAACACACACACACACTCTCTCTCTCTCTCTCTCTCTCTCTCTCTCTCGGTTGGGGCATAGTGAAGTCACGTCGTCCATATAAGTGCGGCAAGAGTACATCCAATACACACCACCTGGATTCGTGAGTTTGATAACAGAAACACTCTCTCTCGGTCGGGGCATTGTGAAGTCCCGTTATATATATACAACTGCGGTAAGAATGAACCGAATACATAACACGTGTAAAGAACTCTGTCGTTATCGCCAAACACATCACACGAGTCTGCAAACAGCGACTTTGCAGGTGACGAGTGAGGTATCTGATTACAATTGTGAATAAATCGATCACGGAACAGTTGAGGTGTTTTCTTCGCGCTAATCACACCACACCCAGTCTGGACGTATCCCAGGCCCTGGAAGTGAGTCCATGCGGAGCGAACTCCGGGGAAACCCCGACCTGTCCAGTAAACCTCCTCCTTCCGTAACCCTCACCCATCACCTTCCCTACATTATGAGGTGTTGAGTGCTGGGAGGACTCAACCAGGTTCCTAACGGGCAAGAACCGCCTCACTAGTCAAAGCGTTTTCAATTCATCCATTTCTTACAAATATCACATCTGTATAAACATAGCATACATTTTCTTTTGTTTTTGATTTAGTTCTTTATGTTGTTGGTTTGAAAATGCAATATTGCTTTCGTAGGTAAGTACACTATTCAAGTTCACACCTTTTGTAATACCTATGTCGTTTTAGTTACTTTTTCAAACCTCGGAGATAAAGCAGGGTATCTTGTGTACAAGATTTAGAGCTTCTTATTTAAGGAAACGCCTGTTTGTTATATGCCGGTTGACTTTAATGCGTCAAACGTGATGTAACTTAGACTGTTGCTACGTTACATCAATATAATCCCTACACTTATGGGTGTGTTAAAACATTATGTACTTTAATCTAGGGAGATAAAGAGGATGAATTTTATATACAGGATTTAGAATTATCTACTTAATGGAACATTTGTGAATTATATAGTAAGTGTACACTTTCACATCAAACACACACTGGAGACCTCCCAAAACAGCGGCCACAATATCTAAAAGTAATGAAATAGCTACACGATTATATCATTTTAGCATAATATCACATAATCAGATAATTATTTCATAAACGTATTGAGATTCATAGATTTCCTTATGAGGAAACCCTAATGATATCAATAGATTACTACAAGGTGCATATGAACAGTTCGGAGAATGGTGTCAGTAAGCTGGTCTTCAAAGTAATCGTCATTGGCTACAATACGCTTCTGACAATCGGTTGTAAAGCTATTCGAAACTATCTGCAAACGCTGCTTGTGGAATCGCTGGAAGCACTGTGGTCACTCGTTGTTTGACATCCGTAAACTTTGTAATTTGTAAGCATTGAAGCCGGGACTAATTTAAGGCGGGGAAACAAAAAGAAGTCTGCCGGTGCCAAATCTGGAGAATAAGGAGAATATGGAAGCACAGTTACCTTGCGTTGAGCGAGAAAGTGGAGTATGCGGATCGCAGTGTAAAGATGAGAATTGTTGTGCAGGAAATCGTCGTAATCTTTGATTTTGTCATCTGACCTTTTGTGAGTCCGGGAACGATGAACACTATGCTATTGACTGCAGCTCGGTCTCCGTGTTCATAGCACCAACTTTCATCTCCTGTCATGAGATTGGCCCAGATTTCCAAAAATTGAGAATTCCTGTCAAAAGTGTCGATGAAATTTTCAGACGTTTCCATCCGAGTGTGCTTCTGTTCGTCTGTCAGCATATACGGTACAAACCGGACATAAATCTTCCGATTTCCCAAATGTTCTTGAAGAACAGAGCTTATACTGTCTGTGCTGATCTTCAACTCGTCTGCTGTCGTTCTCAAAGATAGCCGCCGATCATCCGCAAGATCAGTCGCCCTCGTTCGATGTTGTCTGGAATTGTGCTTGTGGAAGATCGACCCGAACGTGGCTCTAACTCGACACATTCCTTTCCGATTCTAAAGCATTTAAACCATTCAAACGCACATTTTTACTCACTTGCACTAACATCCCATGAGTCTCCGTCGCCATTTTGCCTGATTTGAAACAAAACTTTATGTTAATTCTTTGCTCCATATTGCGCTCCCTGTAGCTGAGTCGCAGCGTGCACTATTTCTTCACTGTAGTGATGTACACGATGTTTGTTGACATGTCCCTCACTGTGTATGAGCGGCCACCTCATCCTCACCAGCACTGTTTGTAAAATATGGCACCATACGCCGAACTTTTCAGACGCAGGTTGTGTGAATATAAATATCACAGTTTTCTATACTTTTAAAATAATTATAGCATTCTGAACGTCAAACATATCCACAGACTTTTAACAGGCCGTAACTGTGTGCTACAATACCTTGATATACTATACTTAATTTTCATTAACCTTCAAAAACCAAAGAATATATCAATATATTAATCATAAGGAATGGTCCTGCCATTTTGTATGAATCAGTTTTACTTTCAGAAAAGGCACATTCATTTCAATATGTATAATTACTGTAGAAGGAGAGCCTTATTATTCCTATATTTAGCGGAGGACGTTTTCTTAGTGTTACATAATTTGTCAGGTCAGCCGATACTCACTGAACGTCTCTTTCTCGAAAGCACGCCGTGGCCTGAAACGGAACTTATGCAAAAATAAACCGATACTTCAACAACAGCGAACAAAGCAGTATCTTAACTTGGGAATGAATAATCAAGATGAGATGATTCGTTCACAAACTACTCAACTCGAATGCCTCTGTTACATAAAAGCAAAAAGCGTCGTGTTTTAGAATGTGAATCGGACTAAAATATGTTCGTATTCTAAAACAGAAATCACCATACTGATGTTTATTAGAATTGGCCAAGTACACAGAATATATATATATATATATATATATATATATATATATATTGTGACTTTGTGGGTTCGTGAAATGAAAAGTCCAATTACACCACTCAAAAATGTTCTTTATTTCCACCGACTTACAGTTAAACTCTTGCTAATTACACAGAATTACGTAATGCACACAATTACGATTCACCAGTTCGTCCGTTACAATTTCACTTGCACTTGTAATTACGTACAATCTTCCGATGCTCTCACACAGTCTTCTCGTCGCACACTAGCACTGCATTCTTACACCAAGAACTGACTGACTCCCCTTGCACGACGTGTCGCTTATATAGGGTCCGCTTGCCGATCTAGAAGGTTCTCGATTAGATTGAATGTCCCGTAATTTCCAGACCCTAGGAGAAGGGTAAAGAGACGGCTCAGGGGCCCGACATCCCTCTCCTAACCATCCCTTCAGTTAGTGACAGGAGACAAATGAGTGGGCGTGGCGTGGCCTCCGGCCCCTTCTCAGCTGTTGTTTGTGGTGCTTCCCGATAATTGGGTGACACTGCTCCCTCCTCAAAGCTCGTCGTCCCGAACAGCACCATCATAGCGGACTAGACGATCCAGGTGTACCACCAACATCTTCCCTCGGGGAACCTTCTGGATGCGCTAGACCACGTCGTTAATCCTCTTCACCACCCGGTACGGTCCTTGCCATGGCTGCTGGAGCTTAGGGCAGCGTCCCTTGGTCCGGGTAGGACGGTACAACCAGACTAGGTCACCTTGCTGGAACCCTTGGCTTGCCAGTCATACCTGGTCTTCATGCGGTCGCTCGCCTTCTGGATGTTCTGGCGAGCCATCTCGTGCATGTCGTGGAGATGGTCCACCAAGTTCTCCACATACTCGGTCGCTGGCTGTTTCACTTCCGGAGGGCTTCCAAAAGCCAGGTCACAAGGGAGGCGTAACTCTCGGCCGAACATTAAGCTGGCTGGCGTCATCCCAGTTGTGTCGTGTGTAGACGAGCGGTAGGCCAGCAAGAACAGTGGCACCTTGACGTCCCAGTCTCGCTGTTGGCTGGCCACGACCTTCCTCAGGTGTTCCTCTAAGGTCTTGATGTACCTTTCGACCATGCCATCCGACTGGGGATGTAGAGGTGACATGCGGGTCTTGTTCACCCCAAGCCTTTGTAGTGCCTCCTTCATTAGGTTGGACTCAAAGTTGGTACACTGGTCACTGTGTAGCTCTAACGGCACCCCAAATCGACAGAACACTTGCTCCACGAGGCAGTCTGTGATTGTCTTTGCCTCATGGTTTGGGATGGCATACACCTCCGGCCACTTGGTGAAGTAGTCCACGACCACCATTAGGTACTTGTTGCCTCGGTCGGAAACTGGGAACGGTCCAGCAATGTCAACGGCGATCCGTTCGAATGGGGCTCCGACGTTGTACTGCTGCATGCGACCGCGGCTCCTAGTCTGGGGGCCACGACTCGCCGCGCACACGTGACACTGACGGCACCATCTCTCAGCATCTGCTCGGAGTCTCAGCCAGTAGTAGCGCTGCCGAAGTTTGTCGATCGTTCGGTTCGCTCCCAGGTGTCCTCCCGAAGTACCAGCGTGCATTTCCTCCAAGACTTCCGGGACCTTACTCCGGGGAAGTACTAACTGTTCTCTCTGCGTCTTCCCATCGGGTGACTCCCATACCTGGAACAGCACGCCCTCTCTGGTCTTCAACGAGCCCAATTGGGCCCAATACGACTTGTAGGTGGCGCTCCTCAGTGCGATGTCCTCCCAGGTTGGTCTCGTCCCTGCCTGCAATTCCCTCAAGAGTGGCCCCAAGTCTGCGTCCGGCAGCTGCTCCCTCCTCAGGCCTGCGCTATCCCAGCCATCCGCAGGCACTGCCGTGACTACTCGGACTGCTGCGGCACGCTCCTTCTCCTCCACTCTTGTACACTGGCCGCACTCTTCCGGACAGGGTCTTCGGGACATGGCGTCAGCGTTACCGTGGCTCTTCCCTCTACGATGTTCCGAGGTGAAGTCGTACTCCTGCAGCCTCTGGACCCAACGTGCTGTCTGGCCTTCCAGGTTCTTAAAGCTCAATAGCCAAGTTAGGGCGGAATGGTCAGTCCTCAGGTGGAATGGCTGACCGTACAGGTACTTGTGGAAGTGCTCCAATGTCTTTACTACCGCCAGTAATTCTCGTCGGGTGACGCAGTAGTTCTTCTCTGCCTTGGATAGCGTCTTGCTGTAGTAAGCTATAACCCCCTCATGGCCGTCCTGTATCTGCGATAGGACACGTCCAATGCAATGGTCGCTAGCGTCGGTGTCCACAATGAAGGCGCCACCCGGTTGTGGGAAACCCAAAATTGGAGCACTGCACAGGGTCTCCTTTAGGTGCTGGAAAGCGTTTTCTGCGTCCTCCGTCCACACATAAGGCCGGTGTTCCTCTGTCAGGCGGGTGAGGGGTTTTGTGATGTTGGAGAATCCCTTTATGAAGCTACTGTAATAACTGCACAGCCCCAGGAAACTGCGAAATTCTTTCTTATCTTTGGGCGAGGCCAATCTCTCACAGCCTGTGTCTTCTCCGGGTCTGTGTCCACTCCGGTTGCTGAAACTATGTGGCCCAAGTAGTTAACTTCCTTGCGGAAGAGCTGGCACTTCTTCGCGTTCAGCTTCAAGTTGGTCGCTTGCAGTCTCTGTAGCACCTTACTCAGATTCTCGAGGTGATCTTCAAAAGTCTTCCCGACGATGATGATGTCGTCCAGGTATAGCAGGCAGGCATCGTAAGTCAGCCCTCTCATCACTGACTCCATAAGGCGCTGGAAGATAGCTGGTGCGTTGCAGAGGCCAAAGGGCATAACCGTGAACTGCCAGAGCCCTTGGCCCGTCGAGAATGTGGTCTTCTCCTTGGCTCTCGGGTCTAGAGCTACCTGCCAGTAGCCCGACTTCAGGTCCAGGGTCGAGAACCACTGTGCACCAGCTAGCGTGTCCAGGGTGTCATCAATCCGGGGTAAGGGAAAACAGTCCTTCCGGGTGACGGCGTTCAACTTTCTGTAGTCTACGCAGAAGCGCAGCTCGCCGTTCTTCTTTGTCACCAAGACTACAGGGGAACACCGAGGGCTGTCAGACTCTTCAATCACTCCCCTGGATCTCATGTCCTCCAGCATGTCTCGTACCGCCCCTTGCTTCGCCAGCGGAACGCGTCTATGTGGTTGCCGAATAGGCCGGGCGTCCCCGGTGTCGATGCGGTGAAGCACTTTGTCCGTGCGGCCGTAGTCACTATCACCTTGGCTGAAGACGCGCTGATACCGCCTTAGCAGTTATCGAACCTTCTCCAGCTGTTCTGTGGTCAGGTGGTCGGCCGCCCTCTCCACCAAGCCTTCTAGCCGGGGCCCCAGGTGTTGCTTCAGCGCCGGCACCTGGGTCTCGTCGATAGCTGTTACGCTCACCACGGGCTCGCACATTCCCAACTCCGTCCCGGCCTGGACGTCGTGATCGGCGTCCGTAGGATTTAGCAGTCTCACGGGCACCTCCTCTCGGCACGGCAGCAATGCCCTGGCTACACACAGTCCGTTTACAGGCGTCTTCTGGTCCAGCATCATGTTCCTGGTTCTCTGGCCCTCCAGTCGCGCCGTCACCACCACCTCGCTCCTCGCGGGGACAACCGCGTCTTCGTCCAAGACGACCCTGCAAATTCCAAGGCGCTCTTCGGGTTGACGGAGTATAACCTCTTCTCCGTTAAGCCGCAGAACCTTCTTGCCGACGTGCACCGTCGCCTCATTGCTCCTGAGGGCATCCAGTCCCAGAATCACCTCCTCAGCCACCTTCGCGACGAACACCCACAGACGCACGGCACTCCGTCCCAAGTTCAGCTCCAGCAGGGCCTCCTTCTCCACAGGCAAGGTGTCGCCCGATGCCGTGACAAGCTGGTATGGTCGGCTTGGCTTCCTTGTCGGCAAACACTTCGCCACGTCAGGTCTGATGTTGGTCACGGCCGCCCCGGTGTCCACCAGCACGCGGCACGGCTTCCCTCTTACCCAACCGTCCGCGATGAGGCTGTCATCCATACGCCGGCTGACGGCGCGCAGTGTCACTCGAGGGGATGGTGGTGATGGCGCCGACGTGCCCCTCTCCACGACGGCCCTTACTCGTTTCCCGGCTGCTCCTCCTGGTATGGGCAGTCTCTCTGCAGGTGTCCGGGCTGTCCACACCCCCAACACAGGCCACTAGGTGTTCGCCGGCGTCCCTCAGCTGGTCTTCTGTCTCCGGCGCAGCGGACACTCCTCGTTCTCGACGTCGGGATGGATGTTATTTTGGCCGCCTCCATCCTTAATGCCGCTGTCAGCGCCTCGTGGATGGTTTTATATTCCCCGAGCATTAGGCGCTGACGAATCTCCGTGTCCCGTATCCCGTCGACAAAATTGTAGGCGGCTTCCCGGGATACGAACTCCAGTGGCAGGTCAACCAAGGCCTTGCTAGCCAGCTGCTCGATCGCAATGGCGAACTCCTGCAGCGTCTCCCCCGGCTTCTGCGACCTTGCCTTTAGTTTTCTGCGGTATGCTGCGGCTAAGCGGTGGTTCCCGAAGCGATTCTCCAGGGCTTCCCAGATGTCCTTGGGCGCCGCCGTCGGCTGCACCGCGTTTAGGACTTCCGCGGCTCTTCCCTGGAGGCTGGCTATTAACTGTGCGGCCTCCTCCTCCAGTGACCATCCGTTGTGCCTGGCCACTGTGTCGAACTGGCGGCGGAAGACCTCAAACGTTGACGCGCCGTCATACTTGGGAGGTTTGACGCGCGCATATGTTGTGTCGCGTCCCGGCGCGTCGGCCCTCAAATCCTTCAGCTTCCTGCCGACGACGTCCTCCACCATGGCGTTCAGGGACTTGACGCTGCTGTCGGCTTTCCCTTCCAGGTCGTTAACGCGGCTCGCCAGGTCCTCGACGCGCTCGTCCACTTGGCCCATCCGCTTGCCCAGCTCCGTCACGTCATCCCTCACGCCGGCCAACTGTTCTTCAAATTTGGCGGCGAGAGCCTCGTTCGCCTCCCTCATCTCCGTTGTCAGTTCGGCCATCTTTGCGGTGATTGTCTTGGCCAAGTTGTTGCTTGCCGTTTCCATCTTCGCTGTTAATTCGGCCTTCATTTCTTCCAACTTCCCGGTGATGTTGTCGTTGGCCGTCTTCATTTGTTTCAACTCTGCAGCCAGGTTGTCATTTGCCGCTTCTGTTTTTGTTGTTAACTCGTTCATCTTCGCGGCCAAGCTGTTATTTGCCGCTTCCGTCTTCTCTGTTAATTCGGCCTTCATTTCCATCATCTTCTCCAAATTTTTTTCCAATGCCGCGTCCATGTTTGTAATGTTCGGTGATGTTGTTTTCCCGCTTCCTGACACCAGTGTGACTTTGTGGGTTCCTGAAATGAAAAGTCCAATTACACCACTCAAAAATGTTCTTTATTTCCACCGACTTACAGTTAAACTCTTGCCAATTACACAGAATTACGTAATGCACACAATTACGATTCACCAGTTCGTCCGTTACAATTTCACTTGCACTCGTAATTACGTACAATCTTCCGATGCTCTCACACAGTCTTCTCGTCGCACACTAGCACTGCATTCTTACACCAAGAACTGACTGACTCCCCTTGCACGACGTGTCGCTTATATAGCGTCCGCTTGCCGATCTAGAAGGTTCTCGATTAGATTGAATGTCCCGTAATTTCCAGACCCTAGGAGAAGGGTAAAGAGACGGCTCAGGGGCCCGACATCCCTCTCCTAACCATCCCTTCAGTTAGTGACAGGAGACAAATGAGTGGGCGTGGCGTGGCCTCCGGCCCCTTCTCAGCTGTTGTTTGTGGTGCTTCCCGATAATTGGGTGACAATATATATAGCCAATTCAAGGAGCTTTCATGAAAAACTATTGCCTTCCACAGTATTAATGATTATTTAATATAAACGTTTGCACAGTTCCACACAGTATTGACGTAACAGTGATACTGGAGAGCAGGTATCCCGTTTGACGCTTCATTATACTCTGTAAAACTTGCAATCTGCACGCCTGAGCCAAATAAAGAAACTAAGTTGAGCTCACATCGGAGTCACTGAAGAGTCCTTAAATTTGAGCTGTTCTTGTACTTTCGCCGTTGAGCTTCACAACGATTACATCCAGCTTCTTGCCTTTCGTCTCTGGTACCATGAAGTATACAAATATGCCCCCAAACATCGAAACTGTACCGAAGAACCAAAATGGAGCATAAGAGCCAAGATCATGCGAGATGATTTGATAAATTTTGGTGACTAGTAAGAAACATACGTTTAGATAAATCGCTCCAACGGCTGAGGCAATTCCCTTCACATTCGGTGGAAAAATTTCGCCAACTATGGTTAATGGCAAGGGTCCCAAACCAAGACAGAAGGACATTAAGAAACTGACTAAGAGAGAAAGAGGCAGCCAACCGAACTAAGTGGTGTCAACAATGTTGGCTGCATGCAGGTTCATGAATGTCCCGACACAAATCTCTGATAGAGCACATCTAACTGCAGACTCTAGCAATAGCGGTCTGCGGCCAAGGCGGTCCACTAAGGCAGTACTACCTAAGGTGGCCTCAATCTGTATCATCCCGATGACCATGACGGACTGGCGTGAGGAAAGAGCAGTTCCTGTAGCCGAGCTGAACATCTGCTCCGTATAGGAAAGGAAGGCAGTGATGCCGCAGAACTGTTGCGCCGTTAAAAGACACAGCATTAGAAGGAGCGCACGACGGCAACTCCGCATCGCGAAGAGATCACGGAGATGTCCCTTTCTGTGCTCCACCAATATCGTGACATGCTTCAGCTCATCCTGTAAGGAAGAAAGGCCCATGATATATTTATATCTCGGTATAATGCAGTTTCTTTCTAGCAAGCTCCTGGAGCCATCTAAGGTTGTAAAACACATTTTGGTATTACATCAAATATCTTTCTCTAGTCACTATCATTTACTTCTATATAGGCTGTTCTTCCAAAAGCTTATTGTGCTTCAAATTGCTTGTGATAAACGTTAACAAAGTAAGTTTGTTTACACATTTTGTTATATGTACAAAGGGAATAGTAACTGTCCAATGTTTAAAAACTGATAAAATTCAGTTTGATATATTCAAACCAAAATATCTCTCAAATGACTGAAATTACGAAACCGTATTTCAAATAAGCGGTAGGTTTTAAAATCCCTGGATTTGGTTGTGCAATAAATTTTAGTCTATCTGATATAGTTTACCACTTATAAATTATACAAAATTATTTTCATAGCTATTCTCAGAGAATTCAAATAATATAATTTGAAAGGATAATTCATTTATGTAAATATATTAAAATGTTTTAAGTTAATAGAATTTATTAGAACTATTTTTGATAAGAATAACGCGTATGAAGGATAGTTCAGAGTAGGAGGACATTATTGCTTAATTAGAATATTATGAACTTAAATATCAAACAGATTCAGATACAGACACAAACATACTCACACTTACATACACACTAACACTTGTATCGAACTTGTATTTTCGGGAAACCTCGATATCGACTGCTAAAGTGGAATGCATTACTTCCTCTGCTAAGGATTAGGATGGGGATTACTACGGAGGGAATTCGGCACTGAAACCTGGCCGACGCAAGGAGTCGGCCGCCGAGATAACCGCCGACACTTCTATCCTGAAAGAGAGCACCAGATGTAAGATAATGTGAAATGATAATGGAGAGGAAATGGAGCGACAGGAAATTCGGGGAATTTAATTACCCTATCCGGAATTTGCCTGGCGACTCGGGAAAACTCCGAAAAAACCCATGGGTCAGATAGGTAGGCCACGGGAATCGAACCGGGCCTCCCGAATGCGGGCCACAGATGAAACTGCCTGAGACATCCCGCTCGGTTTTCTCTACTTATGCGTGATAGAAGATGTATTGTGTTGAACGGATGGCAACAAAACACAAACACTCGTGTTATCACAAGAACTTTCGTAGAAAAGAATTGCAGGTCTCATTGTTGCGCGCTTCACAGCTTAATCATTGCACCTTAGTAATAGATGAGAATAAAATCCAAAGTACTACGGTGGTACATCTAGTAGCCAACATTTGAGTCACTTTCATTCTTAGTGGCTTCAAAACGTTGTACATTGAAAATTTCATTTAAGAGTTTTAAAGAAGCTTACGAAAATGGTGATGGTAAATATTTTAAAATCAAAGTTAATAATTTTAATTTCAAAGAATCAAACTGAAGTTCTGATATGAATTTTAAAACTTTTGTGAAATATTGCTGTCAGATATACAGTTATTTAAATGATTGAACTTAGCTGAGTAAAATGAAAAGAAAATAATTAAGTATTGATTAAATATAGTTTAAATTTTTATGAATGTATGCGTAACATGGGCAAAAATAAAATAACTTATTTGATATTCTATAATAGCAATAGTGGCCCATTAGAAGAAGTTAAACAATTTGAAAATATGTAGACGTTTACGTTACGTTACCTTTGAGATACGAGAAAAAATCTATGGATTGAGCGGGAATTTGTACGTGTAGAGCTAAAATAAATTAACATATACATATTTAAATACTTCTGAACTCAATTCTCCGTTCGCCACCACTAGATGAAGAGGTTTCATGCAACATCGACTGAGTTAGTATTGGCAATCATCGGGCGCAAATTAGGTAAGAAAATAAATCTTGTACATCAAAAGTGGTAAATATCATTGTACTAAATCAGAAAAATCAGAAAGAAAAATCAGAAAATTCACCGATAAAACTGGTAAAATAACGAATAGAAAAATACGACACTCATTCACTATGAAATTTATTACACACTACTTTAAGACAAAACAATGTATCTATCTCTAAACTAATAAAGTTAAAAGATTTATGGGCAAGTGCTGATTTTAACTACGAACACTTTCAGGGTTCTGCATTGTGTTTTTTTGGATATAGTCTACTGTCTACTCACATTGTACTCATCTCGAAAACTGAATATCCATTTGATTAAGGAGGAAGGTTTATATGTTTACTTTTTATTAAATTAAAGTACAAAATCAATAATCGGGAAAGTGGAATAACACTTTTAAAGGTGCTAGAATGAAAGAAAACATTTAAGAAAGAAGAACATTGTTTTGTTTGAAATATATTTGTCATAAGCGAAATTTAAATAATTGGTATAGATAGCTAACCAAACGTTGTTGAACTAATAAGCTCAAGGAGAGAGGACAAACAGTAATTTAAATTCACAGAAAATTTCCTCAATATTTGGAAGGGAATTTTCCTTTGAATTTTAACACAAACCACACATACAATAAATAGTTTGTTACATACAAATTAATACCTGAAGAAGTACTTAGGAGCAAGTAAATCATAACTTATGCAGTAAAATAATTATAGAGACGTTTAAAGCAATGAACAAAACATGTTTGAAAAATTAAGATTACTTTTGTTTATGAATTATGTTTGAAAATAAACCCATATAATGCGAACTGTAATGGTAGCACACAAATCTACTTCTAGAATATTGAAACAAGCTCTAAATTCACTGAACAAAATGACATACGAAAGATTTATTCAAGATACGAAACAAATGATTAAACAGCTAATTTAAACAAATTTCTCAAGTAAAATATTACGAATTGGAAAAAGCAAACACTCACACAGCAGGTGGCAAATATTTTAACAAACTGGGCAGAAAACATAAGAATGACAAACGAATAACTAAATTCTGTCCAGTCGGTAAGATGACACATAGAATTATTTCTATATTAAGTATTTACTATAAATACCTGAAATGGCATCTTAACGATTTTATAATTTATTTTATTCGTGAAATAGTCTTGTCCTCAATTCGTGGTTGGAAGAATTATCGATAAGTTGAAAATCACACGATGACCAATACAGCTCAAAAGCCCCGCACCTCAGTCAGTAGTTCACCTGCCTGCTGTGCGAGGAGTCCCGGCTTCCATTTCAGGCTGGAAATGGGAATTTTTCACTAGCCAAGAACATACCCTATCCTCCTCGGATTTTTGTTTTGTTTTTGTTTTACGTCCTCCAACGTTAAGTCATATCGGACGATGAATGGAATGGGTGAAATGACGCTCAAATGAGCCCAGGGTCCATAGAGCTTAGAGTTATCCGGCATTCGTCTTTCAGGATAAGGGAAAACCCTGGAAAAAAACCTTACCCAGGTAACTCACCTTGTTCGAGATTCGAACTCGGGACCTCTTGAACGTGAGGCAGACTCGCTACCACCACGCTACCGAGGCGGGCTATCCTCCCCGGAGTATAGCATTATGAATGAGATGGAGAGGGAGAATGAGAGGTGTGTGTATGTGTGTGTGATCTAATAGATAAAATTCACCCTCCCTCAAGAAATGAAGCACTGCATAGGAGTAAATCAACACCTTTGCCGGTATGCAATATATTCCAATATAAATAGGCCACCAATGTGACCATCGCAGTGAAACAAGTGATATAAATGGGGCAAACCCGTCACACATTATTAAGTTGAACTAAATTGCCATAAAAGTATTAACATTCGTTTTGTTACTGAAGAAATGTGGAGGGCAGTAAATTTAAACATATGAAAAGACAGTTCATCATTTTGGAATGGAAGAGATTATGATGCTTGCTGAGAAACAAGAACCAGTTTGGTTTTCTGTGTACTAGTTGCTTAAGGAAGAGAAAACATTTTACTCCACCCAAAATTATAATATAGATATTTAATATCCTTATATGTATACGCATGAGTCTGTCTGTGATCAAATAGATCAAAACATAAAAATCGCAAAAATAAAGACATTTATATAATTATCATTTCATCTTTGTTTAGAGAAAAATTTTTAATGTTTTATTTTCTAAAAGCACTCAGTAAACTTTGTCTTTTCTACTAAAATAAGTACAGAGAATATTGTATTCCATTTAAACTATTGACACCGAGGTGTCACCAAAAATACGTTCTTTGGCACTCCTTGAAGAAAAAAAGACATTCTATAGCAAAACATTTAGTCTATCTTTTTGTTCATGTGTTTATGTACCTGTCTGCCTCTGGACAGCAAAATTCAAAAATGAAGAGTCGATTAAATACTTAACTTGATATTTAAGGGTGTGACACGAAAAATAAAAAATAATAAAATATTCTCCCAAACTAAGCTTCCCTGTACATGGAATATTTTTAGAAAATTTTAAATTTTTCAAAAATGGCTTTAACAATTTTGATTAAACTACCGTATGTTTAAGAAATATTCACGATAAATAAAATTGTATCTCTTGAAATTTCTGGGAATAGCCTCTGCAGACTTATCCATTCTAAATGCATTTTGCATAACTGGAGGGCCTTAGAAAACAGTATTTCTATAAGGAAGATGTATATTTCGTTAAAGAACACAATTTATGACCAATAACTTTTTGGAGTTACCATTTTCGATATATTCCTTATTGATTTTTATTTTAAATTACAGAAGTTTTTCAAACGAGAGGAAGTCAATTTCTTTGTTGGCTCCTGGTCATACAAAGAAAATGAATTTCAAGGCCTTCACTATCCTCTAGGTACTAAAAATATTATCCTTTAGAGCTTAGGGTATTCCTCTAATCCCATTGCATCCACAATGAAACATACAACAAAACAAATTATGCAACTGTTTTTATCTATTAACATGAAGTAAATTAAAGTATAAACATTTTTTAAGATACTCTATACAAAAATGAACAGAGAAAATCACGTGAATGCAGCATATAAATTCTTTTAAGGTATAACATTTTAAGATATTAGCATGTGGAATAAATATATACGAATAACTTTTATTTTCTCAATGCACTTGAAATTCTAGGTAATGGAAGAAAAGGAAACTACATAGAGCTTGGAATTGATAAAAACACGTCTATTAAAATACACAATATCAATTGTTCCTTATTTAAATTCATTCACGCTGAAACTTATTTTAATGTAACATCGGTGTAAATTGTTTGAAAATATGACATTTCTTCTTTACTGCGCATGACTTCATCACTAACAAACATCGACTTGCGATATAAGTTTTTCAGTAATACCGAGCGGAATGGCTCAGGCAGTTTCGTCTGTGGCACGTCTGTGGCTTGGGTTCGATTTCCATGGCTGACCTACCTGATCCATGGGTTTTTTCGGGTCGCTAGGCGAATGTTGGGTAGGCTAATTACATCTCCGAATGTCCTGTCCCTCCGTTTCATCTCCAGTATCATTTCATATCTTCTCTCATCTGGTAGTTTCTTTCGGAGTATAAGTGTCGGTGGGAGTCTCGACGCACCCCTGTGGGCAATCTGCCCCAGTGCCACCGACCTCAAACTTTCACCCTGTACACGCCAACTTGAATACACCCACAAACGAGTGGCACCTAGTTGGCCCTCGTGGGCGCAGAATACCCAACAACCCTCCCAATCGGACATTGATCCAACCTCAACACCACCAACAACCACAGTCTGCCTCTGCACAGGGCCCCAGTAGAAGAATCCCTTCCCAGCCTCAACACTCGTCACGACAAATCTCAAGACGTGCGTTGAACGCCCAGCAGCTCAGAGAAACTCTAACACGCAAACTCCAAAGCCAGCAAATGACGTTAGATGACCTCAGGAATGACGCTGAAATAATAGGTCAAATCCTCAGTGACCGCTCCCGCGATATCATTGGTGTCATTGCCACAAACTTTGAATTCTTTGAATGTTTCTTCACCCTCTTCCAAGACAACCATGGCTGAACAACGGACTATGATTCTCACTTGGAATGCTAATGGAATCCGTCAACGAAAAACTGAACTCAGACACTTCCTTCACAATAACTCCTATCCCATAGTTGCCCTTACAGAAACGCATCTAGACACCCAAGACAGACTCCACATCCCGGGCTATAAGGTATACCGCGCTGACAGAAACCGCAGGGGAGGGGGCGTGGCTCTTCTGATCAGGAATCACCTAGCCCATCACCAAACCTACATTCCACCGCTACGGAGACTCGAAGCCGTAGCAATAACCATCAAAGTCGCCAATGCGGATACCACCATCATCTCAGCCTACAATCCCCCTGTAGACATCTCCACGGATGATCTAGACACACTCCTAAACATATCCCATCGGGTATTCATTATAGGTGACCTCAATTCCAAACATGGAAATTGGAACTGTCTTCATTCAAACGCTCCGGGACAAATACTTGCCACCCACGAACTACAATCTAATTACATCATTCATGCACCCACTCAACCCACGCACATCCCCTGGCAACACCGGCACACACCAGACATCCTAGATATAGCCATCTCACAAAACATTACACACCCTATTCAGCTCACCGTCATTAACGAACTATCATCCGATCACCTCCCGGTCCTAGCCACTATCGACGCCTCTACATCCCATGTGCAGCCCCCTCCCCGATATAACTTCAACAAAACCAACTGGGATAACTATAGGGACTTCATTGACCAACACCTTACTGAGACGACCCTTCACTCCATAGATGACCTCAACAACGCCGTAGAGCACATTCAAAGCACCATTTCACAAGCCATCTCATGCTCTACACCCTTCATTGCACCCAACCCAGGACCCAGGCACCAACCACCCGACATTAAAGATCTCACAGCCGAACGCAACCGAATCAGACGACAATGGCAGCAAACCAGACACCCAGCTCACCAGAGACGACTCCTGGAACTCAATGCCCAATTACGACAACAGATCACCCAAATTACCAATGACCAATGGAACACCAAACTCGCTGACCTAGACACCAACAGAGGCGACATCTGGCGGATAACCCGTTACCTGACCAAAAAACCTATAGAAATACCACCACTGCGAACAAACAACACCATAGCCGAAACCGACCAAGCGAAAGCAGAGACACTCGCCGACGCCCTTGAGTTAATTCTATCCCCAAACGACCAACCATCATCCGACATCTTTATAACTGAAACACATCAAATAACACGCGATGTTCACAACCGACCTACCCATAAAAAAATGCGAAAGACTTCCCACTCCGAGATTGCTTGGCTAATCCGCCACCTTCCCAACCGCAAGGCACCAGGCCCTGACCAGATACCCAATATAGCCGTCAAGAACTTGCCACTAAAGTCACTTAAATTCCTTGCCACCATTTTTAATTACTCTCTTGAGCATGGCATTTTCCCCACAGCCTGGAAAACTGCTCATGTACTACACTTCCCTAAACAACACAAACCTCCTCACGACCCGATGAACTATAGACCAATTAGTCTCCTCAGCTCACTAAACAAACTCCTTGAGAAAGTGATACTCAAGCGACTAAACGCGTACATTAAAAGCACTTCGCTCCTTTGCAACGAACAATTCGGCTTCCGAACACACCACTCCTCAACACTTCAAATACTTAGAGCCACAGAACACATCACCCATGGCTATAACATCAATAAATCAACTGGCGCACTACTCCTCGATTTCGAACGGGCCTTTGACAAAGTTTGGCACAAAGGACTCCTACGCAAAATGATCTCTTATAACTTCCCAGACTCAGCAGTTAAGCTCACTTCCAACTATCTCTCAGGACGATCCTTCAGATCGATGGTAAACGGCTCCCTTTCAAGCCTAAGACAAATCCGCGCCGGCGTTCTCCAGGGTAGCATCCTGGGACCACTCCTTTTCAACATATATATTAACGATATTCCCATGCCTAACTCGGTTAAAACATTCGTCTATGCTGATGACACAGCCATCATGGCCCAATCCTGGCAACCACGTCTAATTCACCGCCGTCTTCAAAACTACATTACGCAACTAGAATCTTGGCTCACTGACTGGCGAATAAAACCAAATCCCAATAAATGTCAAGCGATTCTCTTCACCAAACGCACAACCCATCGAACCCAAAACCTCCCTCCCCTACAACTCTTCGGCACTCATATAACCTGGTCGCCCACAGTAAAATACCTAGGTGTCACCATGGATAGAGGCCTCACATGGCGCACACATATCAATAAAATCAGAGGCAAAGCATGCGGCCGACTCAGGGAACTCTATCCGCTATTAAACCACTCCAGCCTTCTCCCCATCGAAACTGCCTTGGTCCTCTACAAAACCCTCCTCAGACCACTAATCACCTACGCCGCCCCAGTCTGGGGATATGCAGCCAAAACGCACATGAAACGACTACAAACTTTCCAGAATAAAATCCTTCGGCTGATATGCAAACTCCCGCGTACAACCCCAGCAGCACCTCTACATAAGGAACTAAGAATACATACCATTAACGAATTTATCCGCAAGCTCGCCTTTGACCTCTACAATAATGCAGAACTAAATCCAAACCCACTCATCCAAAGCATTGGTAGCTATGACCCACTCACCAATAAACATAAAGGACCCCTATACCTCTTTCACCGATACTCGGACAATGACGTTAGCGAACAAGACGTACAAGACTTTCTAAATCAGCTCATCCCTGTCTAGAACTCAACAGAGCCCTCAAGACTACCATCACATCTGCCTACAGAATTCCCTCAGCATTCCAAACCACAACTAATATTATATGCATGCCATGTACTATTAATCCCGTGTACTAACACCACCTCAGTACTACTAACATACCAGGAATAACACGCATGATCATAATCTAACACTAACCCTCCACTAAGCATAGACGCATGCACCGCAATAGACACTTCACGCATGCCCAAATAACATACACTACACTACGCGACTCCCCAGTCTGGCACTCAGGGCACCTAGCCATGTTTGCCACACTGGCCTCTTACACCACGCCGCCCAGCATGACTCATGCTGGGCATATCATACACGACACTCCCCAGAGTGCTTATTGCGGGATCTGCTAACTAACACCACTAATCTCTTACGTAACTCCGCACCCCTGCATGTTAGTATTAACAGCATGCGGGAGGCGATGTAGAATGCTTGCCGGAGAATGACGGTTGATCGCCTTCGGGCAGGCGGGGAGGGGCCTGTCTTAAAAAAAAAAAAAGAAAAAAAAAGACGCTGCATGGCGGGATGACATGCTCTGAGGTAAATTCTTTCCCCTGCTTCGGTTTCCGAGACGGTCTAGTGGGCCGATTCAGAAGCGCCCTCTGTACTGTAGTGACTCCTTGGAGCCTTTTTTTCTAATATACGTCCAACGTTAAGTCATATCGGAAGATGAATGGAATGGGTAAAATGATACTAAAATGAGCCCGGAGTCCATAGAGCTTAGAGCTACCCGACATTAGTCTTTCAGGATAAGGGAAAACCGCGGAAAATACCTTATCCAGGTAACTCACCCTGACCGAGATTCGAATTCGGGACCTCTTGAGCGTTAGGCAGACATGCCACCACCACGCTACCGAGGCGGGCTACTCCTTGGAGTCGGCCACCCTATGTCTCCTCTCACCTCATTCACCCTTCCGGGGATACCACACTTAGGTACAAAGGACTAGTCTGGTCAAAGTGCCGAATCCCCAATCCAACCGAATCTTCATTGATATTTTCGCAGCCCAGTTGTAAGTTTGTTGTTTGCTTTGAGATACTTCTAGCCAAACATTTATCGTGATTATCGTAACGAGAGTATAATTGCTTATGAATTACATCAGTAGCATACATCAGTAGCCGGTTGCTACTGAATTGGATTTTCGCCGTAAAGACAATGCCACATACTTTTCAAGTTAAAGAGCGTAAGGAGTGTTAGCTCTCTCTACAACTACCTAGTAAGTTTTAAACTCTACACAAATATGCTTTATTGATATTTCAGCGGTGTTATAGGATTTGAAGCACACTGAATTCAAATAACGGATTTTTAGAAAATGTTCTCTCTCTCTCTCTCTCTCTCTCTCTCTCTCTCTCTCTCTCTCTCTCTCTCTCTCTCTCTCTCTCTCTCTCTCTCTCTCTCTCTCTCTCTCTCTCTCTCTCTGTGTGTGTGTGTGTGTGTATGTGTGTGTTGGCGAATATGTTGCACAACTCATAAATGAAAACTCAGTTAAATGCCAAGCTTGGTATTTAAGTTCAGTATGTTCCAGAGATACTACACGAAGATTTTGAAGGAAATGATTTACTCTACGCTAACCATTACATAGAAAAATTTTGAAAACTTCTGATTTTCTCAAAATGTTTTCCGATTCTTCAGCCTATACATTTAATTTATCAAGAATATGATTTAAACATATGCCATTTTTTAGAAAACCGTTACCGCCATTTAGAGAATACACAAGCACTTCGAATACTCCACAGAAAGAGTAGCTTGGGCTATAACACGTCTTCTGTCTCAGATTCGTAAGATCCTGAACATAAATATCAAATTTTGTATTTTATTTACTTGGTAACGAACATTTGGATGGAATGCCTTTTCTACCTACTTATGTATGTGGTAGAAAGAATAAAATTATATGTTTATGTGACTTTCTCTAACTCCATAATTTATTACTTTATGTACAAGGTATTTCTACCAAAGTTTATTTATCTACCTACTTCATTATAATCGAGATAAACCTTTTCATAAATAGCTGCATTACACATAGATACAAAGGCAGTAGTGATAGTCAAATGTTTAATAATTGGACAATGTATGACGTTTCCGTGCAGTTGTGAGAAACAACTGAATACTGAAATTATTTTAATAGAAAAACAAGATAATGAACAATTGGCACCATTTATAACGAAATGGCAAAGTAATTTTTCATAATTTTCATATTCCATATTTGGAATAAATTGCGTGTTTTATAAAGATCGACATTTTTTTTGTATGGTACGTTTCCGTCTATAGCTTTAGGTTTGCCAGTTGTACTCCACAGGCTACTCCAGAAAATCAAGATGGACAGTTTATTTATCATGTAAGCATATGTAATATGCAATATTTCAAACGAAATCTTTGGAGCCATTTTTAAGAAAATCTAAACTTTGGATAGTCTCCATTCATGACGTTCCACCGACTTTTGATTTTTCACATTTCCCTGGTCTTCACACAGAGAAGCTTTGCCTAAGAGTGCTTTGTTTGCTTTTTATTTTTTATTCAAGTGTAACTCAAAAAGTTCAAAAGAATGATACGAAGAAATAACCTCTGATACAATAAATAAAATTATTCCTCATCGTAAATCTGTTATTACTTGTTTTCTGTGACATCCTTCATAAAAGTGTATTTGCTTCGGTATCGAGGTTTTAGGTGGAATGCAATACCTACTCTTCTTAATATAGGCAAGCACTAGAGAAAGTAATAGAGTAGTGACTGAAGAAGCTTATAAATGTGACATAATATTTTTAAGTTCATTCTCTCCGTTAAGGCGACAGTCTCGTCGATATTGCCCTTTTAACATGTGATTGGCTTTCGGGAGTTCCTGGGTTCTATTCCAGGCGACCGTCGCATCCGACACATGTGTTGCTCGTAGTTCCCCCGGATCTGTATGCGAATGCTTGGACGATTTCTCTTGTACCATGACTTTCCGATATCCCTCACTTCCTTCATTGTCATCTGATTCACGGTTGTAGGACCAGGTGGCGGTGCCAGTGGGTTGCGGCTGGGCGCTGGATGTGCGCCTGTGTGAAGGCTTCGTCCCGGTGTCGGCTGGGATTGCCTAATCAGGACCCGCCTCCGTGGAGGGATCGGGCGGCGTCTGATATTATCCAACTGGAAACGTTAGAGATCCCGTCGTCAACCGGATCTGGTGTCCTCCAGGTTCCTCCCGTCATCCCTTCCTCTCAAGATACAAGTTACTGGTGATAGCACGTACGAGACAGAAATCGTCAACAAAGTGTGCTAAGGACTCCTTTCGCTCGGAGTTAAAAGTTATTTTAAGAATCATTTGGGAACAGGATTTCAGAACCCTTTTAATGGTAGCTATTGATGTTTATACCCAACAAAAGCATTCCTCAACCTTCACTTCGTCTGAAGTCACCGTCTCCTGCGAATGGGTTCATGCGGTTTGAGCATGAATATCTGATCCTTACAAATGTAATGAACTAACCACGCTAATAGTCCATTAGGAGTTTAACTATTTCTTGTACATACCTCGAAAATCTTTTTAGATCCCCGAAGTAGAAGCTGAAGAGACTCTTCGGCTTCCTGAACTCGACCCTTCATGACGAAAAAGGTGGGAGTGTCAGGCATGATCATCATGAGCAGCACAAGCACAGAGGGAAACGCTAGTGAACTCAAGGCGAGCTCTTTGTACGACAAGAAGCCACTCGCAACATACTCGAACATACTTCCAAGCGTCATCATTAGCTGCATCAGCGTACCTTTATCAGAAAATTGTTCATGGTTAATTCTTCACAATACTTCAATTGTGCATTTTCATTTTATTTTATTTACTTCATTGAGCAATTCAATTCCACACCCCGCGTTAGTTTGAACCAATTGCACTAAGCATTTTCAGCAACAGCAATATTACTGAAAATTGTAATTTTTGTTGGAATTTAAGGGGATCAGGAACGTCCTATGTTACCAATGTCAAAATATTAATTTTAACGTCCCATTGCTAAGTACCTATTGGTCACAGCCTGTTGAAATGTTCACATATTCATTAAATTTTAATAACAAAATACCTACAAGAAATATTGTATGGTGTTAAATTGCAATATAAAATTATATCTTTTTGTGTCAATTTTAAACCATTTTTTCCAACTTTAAGTGATAAAATCTCCTCTAATTAATAAATGAAAATAATCATGGGTTTAAAAGTTTCGGAATAGCAACATTCAAATTTTCATTCCAAGTTTTTTTTTTGCTCTAGATGAAATATTTGTTGACAAATGGGACATTTTCAGAGAGAAGTTTTAGTTCGGACAAAAATGTATACAGAGTTACGGAGTTAGTATAACGTATGGAACAATGCTTGCAACTTTGTTATTATAGTTCTGTGAAGTGATATTTTTTAGAAAAGCTATAAAATATCAACATGTTTGTATATTACTATGAATGTGAATAGGGCGTCACTTTTTTATTGGCAACATTTTTTCATTCTTTTTTGGTCTTCAGATCTCGAAACGTACAGGTAGATGCTTTCTGAACTGTACGTTAAATGTATTAGGACGTAATATAGCACAAGCACGCACATAAAAAAATTAGTGGTGCTGTGTTATAACACATGATGAATTCATTTCCAAAGGTGCTCAAAATAGTCTACATTCACCGCCAAACAATGTCATAGTCTGGCTTTCAACTTAGTTAATGTTTCCAGCAAAACTGTTCGCCTGATCATCAGCACTTCTTGCCCAATTCTTCGCTTTAACTCTTCAAGATCTCTTGGTCGGTTCTTGTAAACCCTCCACTTCAGATATCCCCACAAGAAAAGGTCTAAGCGGTTCAGGTCAGGAGACCTTGGCGGTATTTCAATTCTTTATTTTCATGGAAGTTGTGACATGATTAATTACTTTCAGGAAGATTTTGCAATGAAGTAATAATTGTTTACCTTGTTAGCTTAGCTTTTGTCTGTATTTGTTCAATGCAAAGCCACATATTGAAACAGCCCACGGTATCGTTTAAATCAAAACCTACTCAATTTGAAGTAATGATGCGTTTACCTTTGCTCAGTACATGTGCAGTAAGGTCTAATAAATTTACTTTGTGGTTTGAAAGGGAATTTGATTGCACGTTCTGAGACTTGAGGACTGAAGGAGGGGAGAAAAAATAATTGTTGCCATTTAACAACAATAACAAAATCTCACACCCTTTATTCCTAATCATAGTAATGTGAGGGCCTGTTGATATCTTAGAGCTGTTCTAAAAAATATCACTTTATAGAGTTGTAACAGCGGATTTACAGATACTGTTCCATACTTTTTACTCACCCAGTATAAATTGTAGCTCACCAGACCTCTAATAGATACCAGCTTCCGTAAAAGTCCTTATCATTTTAATTTAAACCACCAATATCATACACAAGCAGGAAAAATGCCTCTCTTAACACAGAAAACCACAATATTATAGATTTTTTTTAAAAAAAAATGTTAATCAACATTAAACTTCAACATATGTATTTTCATATTTTCATGAATTTTCATAAAGTTATTCTGATACCGAAATTAAGAGATGCAATGTATGAAGAATCGTAATGGATTTCAAAGGAATGTATATTTGTGTGGAACGCGTGCAGGTGCAGTTGAGTCGAATAGCAACGGGGCTGAATAGTTGTTTTAACAAAAGAAACGCAAGAAACAGTGTCCTTAACAGAGTTCCAAAGGGTAGCACTTGACTCCGTTTGAATAGGTATTCTTCTAACCCTTAATAATGGCATGACAATATAGTGACAAAGGGAATCTTTGGTTGAATAAAGGGCTTCCAGAAAGTGAAAGTTACACACCCACGCGCAGCTGTGAGGACACCCAGTCCTCAGCGTGAAGCCGATTAGGGCAGTCCTCATTTGTCTTGGTCGAGGGCAGACTAGAAGCGATGAGAGAAGATATTTGTCGGTTCATATAGACATGAAGAACGAATTAAGTTTTATCGAGTAATAAGCATTTCACATATAGTAACTCTAAACAGTGATATTAGTAACCCTTGGTCGGCAACTTTGAGTTTAATGTAATGATAAAAAGAAGCAGTCATTAAACCAGTTAGAAACGGGCATTCCAGTGCCATTAAACCATCCTTCTCATACATGCTCAGGCATACCCTTAGAGAAACATCATTGCTGAACCCTGAGCTACCCATATTATTGTATCAAACTGTAGCGGAAAGTGGGACTGTGGAACACCCATCATTTTGCTGCTCCAATTTTTTTAAACAGAATTGAAAGTAAATTTTAAAAATAATTAGAAGAGATACACACCTGAAAGCTAATATCGAAGATAAAAGTCCCCAAAAATATTACATAATGTATATTACAATTTTGACATTCCAAATGTATTTAATTATCTGGAGACCATGGATAGTCTATTGACAACAAGCATGAGTTTGGAAGCTCAATTAAATTACTCAAGAAAACTGATAAGCAGTAGAGGGATTCTAAGATAATTACAATACGAGTGCCATTAATATTATCACTGAAGTGAATAAGAATGCGAGAACAACGTTCTTCTACTTTTATAATAATCATCGAAATGGTCAGGCGCTGGATTACTGATCCCAAGCTCGCGAGTTCAAACCCGACCTAGAATAATGCTCCCATCCCCTCGTGGCACTACAGTCATTATCGGGCCAGGGACTGCCATCACCACTGCCGGCCTCAGGCTCACATATGCAAGGTGGAGGGGGCGGTCATCCAAACGATACGGGGAGGAGATGTGGTCAGCATCTTGGCAGCCCCAGCCGGAAAGAACAATGGCTTTTAAGAGTACTTAAAAGCGACAACCCCATGAGAATAGAGCTTCTGCGTCACAAGGCTCCGGCACATCGGCGTTGCTGATAGATCCGTGTATCGACAGCACCGTTAACAAACAAAATATTTGTTGTTTTTTCAGCTCGTATTATACTGTTCGTATATCGCGAAATCTCGCCATTACTTCAGTCTGTATCAACCGCCAATAGTGAACAGAAAATGCATGAGAAAATGTTTTCTCTATCCTTAGTCGAACCGAATCGTGGATTATTGGAATAGAAAATGAATCTATCAGAAACCACTATCAGTTATTGGATTTTGTGCGCCCGGTTTTAAAAATATTAAGTTTGATTATGATTTTTCAATAAGACAATTGGCTGAAAGATGCTCGCATGTGCCATGAAATGTTGACGAGACTGCCACAGCTGATCTACTAAAATTGTTTGTGGCATGTTAGCAACAAAGATAACTTTCTTAAAGAACATAGAAAGCCACACTATGTTGAATATTCAATTAACCCATTGTAACCGCAGTATCAGGCAGCGATTAGGAGGCGGCGAATTAATCGAAGTTAAATAATTAATAGAGAAGATAAATTAATAGAAATGCTTTGCTAAACTAATATAACAATCTTGTTATAATAATATGAAATTAGAATGATTAAAATAGCAGTTGACTTAAAGAATAAGAAAGGAAGAATATAATTTAATATAACATATATACTAGCATCCGGGCAAGAAAGAGAAAATATTCTTGTAAAAATCTGTACACGTCGCAGAGACAGGAAAGAAGAGCCGTTACCTTCTTTGTGTGTTTAAATGTTCAATGTTTGAAGACTATTGTATTCTTTCAGCTAGGAATGTTTTGGGAAAAAGGACTTTCAAAATGCAGTGGAGCATGAATGCTAAAGAGATTTACTTCGCTGATTTGGTAACGATGCATACCGTTAGAAACAACTCAGGGTAGGCGTTCCCCAACTCAGGGTGGGCGGAACGTCAGTGAGTCATATGAGTTTTAAAAACCAATGCCAAAATTCGGAATAAAATGAGAAACCAATAATAATGTAACATTTGAGAAGGGTGAGCTAGTATATTCACGTGATGAAGTTAGAGAGGGGGTTAGAATAAGGTCCGAACTGAATGGTGGAGTAAGAAAAACCTTACTTACAAGTTGATACTACGACGGGAAGAACGTGTTCATGTGCGTTGAGAAGAGAAGCGAAAATTTCGAAGTCTGAAAGGTGGTCACCGATCCAAGTCGATAAACAAACAGAGATTCAAGAATTAAACCAAATAATTCTACAACAAACCAAGTATTATTAATACGACTGAGTAGCCAACAACGACCACCAAAATCCATTTGCTACAACCATTTACCTGAAGATAACAGAACTTATAGCTCCAATTTAACTCCAATTAGAACCCAATTAATTTAATTGTGGTATGCGGGTTTGCCGAACTATATAATATTATATAAAAACTTTTATTATTTTCATGCTATCAATAGTTTTATTCCACAAAGTCTTAGCAAATTCTACGTGTGAATGCGACTACGTTTCAATATGTAGTGTAGTGTTTAACGCCCGCTTTTACTATATACGGCATCGCAGGCGGTGACACTGATGATACATGAGATGAAGATGGAGCACCGGTGGAATGAGATGGCGGGGGAAACCGGAGGTCTTAGAGAAATCCCGCCCCAGCGCCGTGTTGTCCACCAAAATTCTCACATTGCGGTCGCCTGGGATCGAACCCGGGCCGCCTTGGTGAGAGCCAAGCGGTCTAACCACTGAGCCACGGCGCGGACTGACTACGTTTCAGTTTATCGAACTCTCACGTATTATTATTTATACGATTTTTTTTTTATTTTAGACATCAGAATAATACTAAATGTTAATGTGATTTCGTTCATTACTTCGTTGTTAAAATGATACCCAAAATTTCGTCTTTCCGTGTCCATTTTAACATAACACTACCCGGTAGTGTATAAGGTACCTTTCATACCCCAGATTGGAAGACTATAGACGTGTTCTACTTAGGAGGCGATTCTCTTACAGAGAATATTGAAAACGTATAACTACCAATTTACATGTTCAATTGATTTTGCAGTAAACGTACCCACAATTCTAAAAATATATATTTTGGTAATTGCATAACGTTTTGCTTTTATAGATTCAGAGACCCAGTTCCTTAATTAGGTAGTCATGCAAGGATGGTCGTATTTCAGACACAAAAGGTACAAATTTATCATTATTATTATCATTATCATTATCGTTATCACTGTCATTATCATTATCGCTATCACTATCATTATCATTGTTATTATCATCATCATCATCATCATCTCAAATTATATATTTGTATATTGCTGCGAACCCATCCAACCATTTCTTCATATACCTGGATTACAATAACATATTCCTTCCGAGGAATAAAACATGCTAAATCTAAAATATGAAGAAGGGCATAATACACATTTTACACACCTACTACTCCTCGAATTTCTTCCTCGGCAATTTCTCCGATGTACATAGGGCACACACATAATATAGACCCGGTTGATATGGCAACCAGGAGCCGCGCCACCAACAAAAATGGTGCAGATCTAGAATCACAAGCAAAGAAGTGGTAGTCCAATATTTACTTCCTCTTATGTGTGTCAAGTCTATAAGACATAGTAAAGTGTTCATTAAGTTAAATATTTTGCAAAACTTCCCAAGGGTTTTCGTATATTCACGAACATCAAGTTGTTTGCAATAGCTAACTCTGTTATAAACCACCCTGTTGTAGACATATGGAAGGTGAGAAAGAGAAAAACAAAGATGATTTAACGGAATATTAGCTTACTGATTAGTGCAAGAAAATTCAGTTCAGTTCTTGATGTGAACCTAAGAGCGTTCCCTTAAATTGCCCCTGTAATTCTCGCCTCTCATGTGTTTACAATTGTATCATTCTAGTTTAAGACAAATTATAGTTAGCACTTTGGTTTCTCAGTCTAGAGACCGTTTTGGTCTAGGATAAGAGTAATTTTAAGTAGACTCATTCACTGATTTCCGCAGAGTATGAAAGAACGAATGTGTGTGTTTTACATTGCAAATCAAGGCTTTCTATACGCTTTAGACAATGGAATTAGATTATTTATATGGTATCATTATGGTTTCCGGGGGCAAAGAAAACACACACATCCTGAGAAAGAGATATTTGCAAAATAATTGTTTATTGCATAGCTGCACTCTAAGTGTATAATTCAAGCGTGACCTTTTAATATTTGAAATATGTGTAACTAGAAATTTTACTGCAGTGTTTGAAACTGGCTAAAAATGTCTTTAAAATGTTAAGTTTCCTGTACTTTATGGCATATCCAGTAGTCTGTTTGGGTTAGAGCGGCTGGACCGCAACCAGAAGATCCGTGGTTCAAATCCCGGCTATGGCACTGAATTTTTCAGTCTGATTCTATCTTTCCATACTTTCGCCTACACACGGCCAGCGTGAAAGAACAGTTAATTTCAACGATAGTATTCTGTTTCACAGTCCCCTCAGAGTAGATCGCTTCTTCCTCCATAATGTTAATGACCTATGAGACCATTCTCCACAGTATTATTCAATCCGTCATTGCTTACAGCAGTGAAAGAGCTGTCCCTAGGCAGCTGCATGGCTGTTAGTAAAATCCATTCTATAATTAGACTGACATTGCAACTAAGTTGTTCAGTAAAGGGGAAACACTACTATCAATCACGTGGGGGTGATACGTATTCGATGCCTCGAATTGGCTAAGTTAGATATGAATCGATTCCTGCTGGATAGGAGAGTGGTAGCAACTAATCTACTCCAGCCTATACTGTTCAACTGTTAACTCATGTGATAGGAGCTGCTTTCGTTTTATTTTTGTGAACATTTTTGTTGCGATGTTAGTCTAATTATAAAATGGAAATACACTTTGCTCGTAACTTATTTACTGACCATTTGATGTTGTTTAACACAGTATTTAGCACTTTTTTAAACTGAATGGGACAATGAGTGAAATGAAAGAATGGTGTTACAAAGAGATAAGATCTGTACTTCGCTTATGCGAATTTTATAATGTGAGAAAAGCTAATAAGAATTCAGTTAACTAGTGTTATGCACTTTATGAAACAAATATTGCTAATGTAACACACAACAACAAATGACATAAACTCTAACTACTTTAACAAGTTAACTTAGATTTAAAAAGCGTATAGCTGCAAAAGTGAATTATTTAAATTTAATTCATCAAACAACAACTGTTCAAAACGACAAGAAATTTATTTTGCTAATTAGGAGTATTTTATAGCCTAATGTTTCTACATTTACCTGGTATAAGCGATGATAAGCCAAGTCAGTAATGAGGGCACGATGGCCAAAATGATAGTGGGTTTGCGTCCCAGTGTGTCGGCAAGTAACCCAATTAGCAAGGGAGCTAAAACGCCTCCAAATCCCAGAGCTGAGACGATCCATGACCCCATGTTTCGAGATACATGAAATGGTATTCCTTTCGTTTCTAGGTCAAGTAGCATCGGGGAGGTCCAGGACAAGCCGCTGCCTATCACCAGGAAGCTCAATGTGGCTGAGATAACAACAAAACTCATCAATGCCCACTGACCACGTCTGAGAGTATATTAATATTGTATGTGTGTGCAAAGTATAGTGATTCCCAAAATCCTAGGAGGCCGGGTATATGAACATTTTAGGGAGGGGTCATAGAAAAGAAGCACTAAGGAAATGTGTGATTTGGTGAACATAAAATTGGTGACATTTTATTGTAATAATAGTATAATATGCCTTATGTTTTGCAAACCAGTCTCCTGTGACTCCAATCTGTCATTTTAAACGAGGTAAAACATACATATTTAATTTATAACACATTTATAGTTAACATAACATTTTGATGTGTTTACTTAAATTAATACTTACAATTAGGCTTCGGACATTTTTAGGTTAAGTTAACTTCTGTTATATTGGTACGTTGTTTACAATCAAGCGGGGAGAAGAGAGGCCCGCCACTGTAGCGTAGGTGGTAGCAGGCATAATCGTCCCTGCGAGAGAACGGTTCGCTTTTATCGATAACTTTGAAAGAAGAGGTTCTGCTGGCGATCAAAGAACAACTATACGTAATCGAAGTAAGCGCTCCAAAGAAAATATAGGCGTCGTTCCTGAGAGTGTACGCCAGAACGGGAACAAATCACTTGCTCGTCGAGCGCAAGAATTGGGGCTTTCGCCGACCACAACTTGGCGAATTCTACATCTAGGCTTGAAGTTGCACGCTTACAAAATGGTGTTAACTCAAGAACTAAAGCCCAACGACCATAGGTTGCGCCATGTATTCGCTGACTAGGCTATGGAGCAGTTTGAAGCTGACCCGGATTTTTTCGAAAAATCATCTTCAGCGACGAAGCCCACTTTTGGATGGTTGGTTTAGTTAACAAACAAGATTGCCGCTATTTGGAGCAACCACAATCCAATGCAGATTGAAGAACGACTACTTCATCCTCAAAAGGTTAGTGTGTGGTGTGTATGGTGGAATTATTGGTCGATATTTTTTCTAAGAGGAAGATGTAGAAGCTCTAACTGTCAATGGAGAAAGATACCGGATTCTTATAAGGGACTGTTTTTGGCCTCAATTGGGTGGTATGGATATCAAAAATATCTGCTTCCAGCAAGATGATGCCATATGTCATACTGCTCTCGGAACAATAGATCCCTTGAAGGAGAGTTTCCGAGGTTTCATCATTTCCCGTGGTGATAATTTTAACTGGCCCCAAGATCATGTGATTTAACGCCGTTGGGCTATTTCTTGTGGGGCTATGTTAAATCTCGAGTTTATTCGAACAAGTCAGAAACAGTAAATTATCTTATGAATACCATCACGCGTATTATTCGTCACGTTGGACCTAATTTACGTTCTTCTGTCATTGAAAATTGGGCCAGCTGTATACGCGCAACCCAACGAAGTCGCGGCGGTCACTTAACTAATGTTCTCTTCCACACGCAATCACATTGTTCCCAAATAAAAAATAAATAAAACTGTATCATTCATAGAAGTGTTTTAATTAAGTTCAGAGATAGCACACTGTTGTTGAAAGACCCTTTTACATTTGAGGAATAAAATATGTGAATAGACATTCTATGTTTTAATATGAATATGACATAACCTTGGTGTTTGTTGTGAAGTTTCATCTTGTGTTAAACGATAATAATAATGGTAACAAAGGCGAAAGGAGGTCTGGTGCCCACTGGGATGTCTATCTTCTCAATTATATAAAGTGACGAACAGGGCACTTATTGAAAGTTACTTTTCCTTTTTTGGAAATGTGATATTGCATTTTTACTGAGAATTCAACAGTAACTACTAAATAATTAATAATGTGTGAACATAGTAATATACATATGACATTTATAATAGATACACAAGGGTTCATTACTCCAGAATTAATTCTACAACGCATTTTCGTCATCATATTTGCAACGTAATGCAGTGTTACAAACAAAGGATAAAAAGTTTGACAGTTGATTGCCAGTAAAACAAACTAGTTTGCATTACGCAATACGGCAATGCAAGGCTTTCTATAGAAAATTAGAATGACATTCACAAAAGCACAGCCTCCGGCTCCACAGCTCGTATGAAAAATTGCTACACTCTTTCTCAATAAGTGAAATACTTATTATAAATATGCTGGTTTTCTCTTCAGAAAGTATTTAGAACTACCCTGCTCTAAAAGAAAAACCGAGTAGATTAGCTCAGGCCGTAGTGTCTGTAGCCCACATTTAGAAGGTCGTGTGTTCGACTCCCGGGTCTAAACTACTACGGATGAATTTTTCCTGAGTTTCCGTGGATCATTAGATGAATGCTGGCAAGAATCATTACATTCCCCGAATATTATGTCCCCACGTTTCAGTTCACTTCAAATTACACTTCATCTTTCGTCTCGGTTGGGTTTTCAAATGCTCGAAATCTTGGCGACAGTTTTGGCGTACATGGCATGGAATTTTCTGTCTATGGATCTTCGTCCTCTGGATTGGTGAAGGTTTCCGAGTCCTGAGCCACCAGGGGACGTGTAAGTCCTCAGGGAGGTATAGATCGTGGCTGGATTTACGAGCCGCCACTTCAAACTAAATCTGTAGTTATTAGGGTGCCTACCCTCTGTTGTACGTTCTCAGGTCCGGCCACCCTTAGTATCATGTCACCTCATCCCTTCCTCTAGGAGGACGCCCTTTCAGGGACATAGGTATAAAAGATACCAACAGAAGGAGTTATGTCTCCCCTCTGAACTGTACTATAGTCATTCACTATAACCAAAACCTTAGGCTACGTTTTACTTTGCTATTGTTTTGCTACACTATATGTTCGAAATCGATTAGTCAGTTCATAAATTATTTTCAAATTATAATTTAGGACCAATAATTATATACCTGCAACTTTATATGAAAAAATTAACTAAAATGTGTAAATAAAATTTGTCAATCTCCTGGTATTTCCCGAACTAAGTACTTCTAATTAATTTAACAAAGGAAAAGTAACCTTTCTAGCATTAAAAAACAACAGAAAACCAGAAACCTACATTTTTGTTATAAGTTTGGACTTTTTAGTAACTGATACTATTTTACGAGTGCATAATGTGTAAAGCTAAAGCCAGAATACTTATGAAACTTAGGGCTCATTATACAGCATTTTAGTTAATTGATGGAAATTAATCATCTCTTCACACTACCTGTATATAGCGTGATTTTGTGGGTTCGTGAAATTAAAAGTCCAGTTTACAAACACTAAAAATTGCTTTTTATTTCCGTAGAAAGACACTTTTATCAACTTTTACAGTCCAGCATTACGTCACATACACTACAGCTTGCAAGGTCATCGACCACAAACACAGCTGTTCACGCACACGAGTTCAATTACCGACTGACTCCTCTGGCGGGCGGTGGCTCCCTCTTTATAGATTACTCATTATCCGGAATGGTCTCAAAGAATCAAGACAGCGCTACAAGGAAGACGAACTCTCTAGAAATCCGTCTCCTTTCCCCCACTGTTTCTGTGAGCTTTTCTCTCCGCACTGCACTGCCCGTCACTTTGAACTAGTCGCCCGCGCCGCCGCGAAACAACAATGCGCTCGCGACAATAGGCTAAGGTTTTTGATAGAGTCAACATGAAAAATGTCAATGTCATGGCATTGAATATTTAATTTTGATTTTATAATTATATAGCATTTTAATTATTTACCAAAGATAGCACCTGTGAGGCATAAAAACAGATATTTCATATATTTGACTTCTTATATACTTCTCTGTCACTCTCTCCCTCTCTCTTTCTTTTGAAAACTGCTACATAACAAAAATTTGTAGCTACGAGGGTCGGCTGATAAGTACCGGGCCTCATATAGAGATGGCGCTACTGGGCTATTTTGTCGGACAGCATCACATAGATTGCCCGCCTCGGTAGCGTGGTGGTAGAGGGTCTGCCTCGCGTTCAAGAGGTCCCGAGCTCGAGTCTCGGTCAGGGTGGGTTACCTGGATAAGGTTTTTACGGGGTTTTCCCTTATCCTGAAATATGAATGTCGGATAACTCTAAGCTCTATGGGTCCCGGACTCATTTGAGCATCATTTCGCTCATTCCATTCATCGTCCGATATGACAACGTTGGAGGACGTAAAATTAAAAAAAAATCATATAGATTAGCTCTAGACTTGCTTATATCCGTAGTTACAGGTCAATAGCTTACTTACTATTTGAATGATAGCGTTTTAAACAAGACAGGTGTAGAGGTTTCACGGAAATGGAGGATCTGGAACTACAAGCAGTTATTAAATACTTGAAAGGCAACACCTAAAGAAATCAAGGAGGAAACGTACAGTACATAGAAAGGTGATTAAAAGTTATATCGCAGAGTTTAAAATGGAACGTACGAGCACTAGTGATGAGCCTCGCTCTGGACGCCCTGTGAAAGTGACAACTCCAGAGATCATTGAAAAAATTCATCGTTTAGTACTGGAAGACCGCAGATTAAAGTTGCTTGAGATAGCAGAGGCTTTAAACACGTCAAAAGAACGTGCAGCTAATATTTTAAGTAATGTTTTGGGCTTTCAGAAGACCTGTGCAGGATGGGTGCCGCGTTTGTTGACACCTGATCAAAAGTTGCAAAGGAAAACTGTTTCTGATAAGAGTTTGGAGCTCTATCGTACAAGTCACAGTGAATTTTTGAGACGGCTTATTACCATGGATAAAACTTGGATGCATCGCTACACTTCAGAAAGCTAACCATAATCAGAACAATGGATTGCGCCAGGTGAACCAAAAAAGGCAAAGTCAAGGTTATAGCAAGGTTATAGCGAATTTTTTCTGGGCGGCACAGGGAATTATTTTTATTGATTACTTGGAAAACGGTAAAAGTATATCACTGGTGACTGCTACGCAAGCTTACTGCAATGTTTGAATTATGAGGTGAAAAGAAAAGGACCTCATTTGGCTAAGGAAGAATGCCCCGGCCCATCGTTCATTCATTGCAATGGGAAAGATGTGCGAATTTGAGTTCGCATTGCTTGAACATCCACCCTATTTGCCAGATCTAGCACACAGTGACAGGCACCTGTTCCCAAACCTCAAAGAAATTTCTTGGACGAAGATTTCACAGCAATGAGGTCATTAATGCGATTAACAACTAATTAATGGCACTACAGAGATGGTTTAATTAAATTAGAACTCCGATATGACAAATGTATTAGCCTTTGTGGAGATTATGTTGAGAAATAAGGAAAAAGACGTTTCTTAATGCTCTTTTATTGTGAGGCCCGGGACTTATCAGCCGCCCCTCGTGCAACACTTGTAAAACGTTCTTTTATTTACAAAATGTTGACAGGATGAATACTTAGGATTATTACAATTTGTTCTTAGTTTTATTCATGTGCATTTAACCGAATGCCGTGAAAAGCGGATTAGTTGCTGTCGCTTGAATAAGACTGAGACGCCCTGCCATTGTTTAAGTTTTATCAACACTCCAGGAAAAAGGTTTAACATCACTTGACCAGTAAGTTACCCAATTAGGAGACAGAAGAGTGCGATGGAGGGAGAAACAGGAAAAGGTAAGAGAAAGATAGAATAAAGGAAACGAGATTGAAGTGTAGACAGAGTCAAACATGGGGAGAAGTAGAAACATCGAAAACGTTGAAGAGGCAGAGAGTAATCTCCCTATTTAACGCAGAGATGTTGGTTCCTGCTATTTGTAATAAGCGGTATTTACCAATTTTGACACTTCATATATTTATAAAATCTAACCAGCCAGTTAAGTATGGGTTTTAACTACTTCCTCTACCACGTAACTTGGGTAAGTAGAGAAAGCAATCAGTATTTCGATGTCGAGATTTCGAAATATATGTTTTAATCCCTGTAAGCAAAGAAATAGCACGTTTAGGAAAGGTGCATGTGTGTCTTTGTGAGCGTATGTGCTTGATATATAAGTTCAGGACCTTACAAGGATGTGATAAGATTTTGAAGAAAATTGCCATATCCAAAGCTAGCCTTTATATAGATAATTTTTCAAAATTATTTATTTTCTCAAAATTGGATTAACGGCTTGATTAAAATACCGTATGATAAATATAGTTTAATGACATATAAGATAACTTTTTCAATGTTCTTTGAATGACGTTTGAGGTCCTCTATTCTAAATGACATGTGTATAATTAGTATGTCAGAAGAAGTAGAAATAACGCCACTACTGGAAAATAGCTCAGATCTCGCAACTTATATCTAATACATTTTTGTGACATTAACCATTTCCGAGATTGTCTATGTTAGTCGTTTGAATTTTTCAAAATGTTATATTTCACTATTTTTAAAACTACTTCTTATTCGTAATCTTGCAAATAGAACTGAATTTAAGTACCACATAAATGCAAATGTTTGAGTAGCGTATTGTTCTTATATATATATATATATATATATATATATATATATATATATATACACACACACACACACACACACACACACACACACACATCGAAGTTTGCAAATGATAATGAACGTTTATCTAGGTTAACATAAAGTAGACAGAAGAGTTAGCCTTGGTAAGAATTGTAGCAATATTTCCACGAGACTAAGAATGTCCAAAAAAGGAGTCTGAGTTGATTATGAATAATGGATTATCATTAATTTATTAGCATTCAATTTAATAAAGCTCCATAGTTGTAGTTTCAATGGAAAACTATAACAATCAAGAACCCTTAAAACTGCAAATGCGTAATCAGTTTCATAAATACTGCTAAATAAATAAAGACCTAATAGTGTTAGAAAATTTAAACGAAATAGAGTAACTTCGCTTCAAAATACCTGTTGTATTTTCTGAGTGCAGTGCCATAAAACGGTTGACGTCTTTGTATATTCTGGTTCTAAAGAAAACAGATGGGATGGGCAACGTTATCTTTCCTGCCATCCATGTTTCGAATTTTCAGCCGTACAGCCAACAAAGGGTCTGTAAAAATGAGGAGACAGATAAACGTAGCTTCACATATAGAAACCTGAGGATAAACGGAGGTATACGAAGGTCAGTAGGAATTTTACAGTTTATCACGATGATTTACAGAGAGAACATGTAACGTTCACGTTGAAATATAGACTTTAAAAAGTATTAGATTGTTCGCAGTGGGGCGAAATAAGTAAACGAATAGTATTATATAAATAACGAGTGACAAAGTAAACATCTAGTACTAAGTGAATTATCGATTACAGGTATTTACATGAACCTATAAAAATATTGCAGTGACAGGAATCTTAGCCAGGAGCAGATGTTTATTGATCGCATGCTTAAAGAGAGATGACAAAGCACCAATTTTCTGAAAGAAGCTGGAGCAAAATTAAATCTTGCAGCAGTTTTTAAATGATAAGAGGTGCAGGAGTGAAACAAGTATGAGCTTTGCTTTTCATCCTACACAGCTCAAGCAATTAACCCACTCCCAATTCCTACCAAAACAAAAACAATATAGGGAATCTAAATTTGATTCGCCAACGGTAGACCCTGAAAAAATCTCGATTGCTTCTTTACCACATCCTCGATTTCGAACCTAGATGACCAAGTCGACAACCAACAACTAGTGACGAGTCGCTTCGCCGCTGGTAAGCATCGTAGGGAAGAAACGCTATTGTAAAAAGAAAATAGAGCTCATCAGAAATACTTTTAGATTTAAAACAAATAATTCCTAACGTGCATGTTCATGCTGGATTACTTAATCATCAGTATTGTAACTTTGTGGGTTCCTAGAATTAAAAGGCCGAGTTGCAGATATTCCAAATGTTCTTTATTTCCGTCGAAATACACCAGGCAATTCTCACGTAACAACATTACATCACATATACACAGTCTTCCAAGGTCGATGACAATAACAATCAGCTCTCGTTACACAGCATTTGTTCACAGCTGTTTACTGTTTACTCACAACTCAACTGTTCTCCGCTTACCTCTCCCGCGACTGTTTTACAACTTGCAGCTCCCTCTTGGCCAATCGTCGCCTCTTTAAATACTTCACTGATAATTTCTAGATTATTCGAAAATAAACCAGAACCCGAACAGTTTCTCTCAGTCAAGAAGTAACTAGAAATTTGCCTTTTCTCTCAGTTTGTTTGTTTGTTTCGGCAGAACTTTAGCCGCATATTATCTTCGTCTGCCGGCTCTTGGTTTTCACACTGCCCGCCTATCAGTTCCTTTTGTGTAAACAAGCCGCGCGATCGTAGATACGGGTTCGCGACAGTATATTGCAAAATCCTCTGTCTCCAGAGCTACGCAATTTTACGGCTTTTAAACAAACGAAATTGAATATTTTAAGCGAAACCTATTATTTAAAATAAGTGAAGTAGCATGAAAGATTATCACGAGGCAGATATTGTCTACAATTTTTGTAAACCTAACTCCCAATAGGCTCTAGACGCAGCCTCTAGAATTGCGGTATGAAAGGAAATTTGCACCATGAAAGGTATTTAGTTACGACACTTCTCCTTGTCCTTTTCTCCTCCTTTTTGATATTAAAAAATGAACAACACGGATTTTTTTTTCTTTTTGAATACAGACAAGAATCAAACATTTTCCTAAAGCTTAATCAAATGCATTTATGTTTGCGTTCGATATATATATATATATATATATATATATATATATATATAACGGACGATGGTTCTGTGCCGGTGAAGATCGTGTGAGCAGTCGTTTAGAATCCAGTTGTCAAACCTACACTCTCGGTCATGCGCAGTACAATGAAATGGCCAGTATCGTGGAGAGGTTTCACCGGCTTACATCTATCTTCTAACACTTCGGTGCCGGCACGTTAAGGTGCCCAGAGAGGGAGATGAATGACCAATTCCAAGCAAGCGGCCATGGGAATGCACCGTCGTAAGAGCAAGCATCCCTGTCATCTGTCCAGCACACACAGCGAAACTTAGAACTACACCTGAGATATGAGAAGGAAACAGAATGAAATGGCAATGAGGGAAAACAAACAAGATAGAGCAGAAAGCACTCCAGCAATGCATACAGGGGAAAGCATGAAGACCGGTTAAAGAGGGCGATTGACGGGAATCACATCCGTGACCTCTCGATTGAGCCTCACAAGTTACCGCGTAAGCAACTCCTCGGTTCAATTGAGGATGCGCCGTACTTTTAACATTTCGGTACCTTTGTCGCTCGTTTTGGATAACTAGATTTTCTTCTGCAAACCCTTAACACGGCCATTCACTATCTATTCTAACGTCCAAACTACCAAAGCGCATGGGGGAGCCGTAAACTCTTTGGCGTAGTACAATGGGTTCGCGGAAGAATCCACCATCCGCTTCAGCAGCATCCAAGTCGTCGAATAACGAACGGAAAGGTAGCGACTCTGAGTCACCGTACAAACCTGCCACTCAGGACTCCAAACAGCATCGCTCAGAAGGGAGATACCACTGAGAGCACACGGTTTATGAAGTAATTGAAGCCTACAAGAAGTTACCATCCATGGCAGGTTACCAATAGTGACTACCACAATAAAGTGTAAAGAAATGCCCCTCTTAGGAAGTAGTTCTTTTATCTAAAAAGTGAGGGAGTGGGTGGGCGAGTGACTGAGTGAGTGGGTGGGTGGGTGAGTGAGTGAGTGGGTGGGTGGGTGAGTGAGTGAGTTAGTGGGTGAGTGTGCGTTTAAGTGTCCGGCGATAGATAGGTCATTTGGGCCCAATTAATCTAAAGAAACAGCAATAGCAATCGTATGTCCTTCAGTGACTGCTTAAGTCCATTCACTATACATATGTGTAAATGATTAATTAAATAACGAATTGTGAAAAAGAGGTCAGACAGGAAAAAAATATGAACAAAAATGTCAAAGTCTATAAAAGTACAGCCAAGTCACTTTAGTACTACTTTAAGGATTTGGAGCACGTTCGTTTCATAAGTTTAATATATTAATAGTAAGGTATCAAATGAAATACAAGTTTAATGGGGTGTATAACTGTTAATTTTTGTGAAATCCAACAGCTGAGAAGAAAAGAAAAAACAAGCTACAGGTCGCTTTGTCCTTTCTAAATAGTAATTACAGTGTGCCAGTAAAAGCACCGGCTCCCGCAAATAAAAGCTCTTCAAGAATAGATATCATTTAATGTTACATATGACATTACATAAAATAAATACATTTGTTCGACTTTTTGGAAGGAGTGGCTTGACTTTTCTGATTATGTTTCAATAAAACTGTTCGAAGAGAATACATGGAACGTCCGATTCATTGAAAACGAAATTATTTTAAAAGCAAAAAGATGTAAATATTTACAAAATATAGTGACATCTTGCGAAAATATTGTAATGGGTTGGCACATAGGTCCTTACAATTATTTATAAGTGAAAGTTTTGCGTGCAAAATACAATACTTTGGCAGAAGTATATTTTAAGTTATTCGATAAAGAAATACGTGTTCTACAAAATAGTGTTTAGTTTTTGTACGCCTATGTAACGTTTGTTATTTTCAGACCAATAAAATAGTGTCAAGTAGACAATAAAAGACATTTTCGACAACTTCTGCTCAAGCAGCTTCTGTGACTTGGGGATCTCGATTAAACCAAAAAGTAGTATAGTTACATTTTCAGCTTTTAACCTTATACGAAGGAACCGTCATTTTTCCAAAAAGAAAACGGAAACCCAAAGTGGCCCCATTAAGAATGCCGATCAAGGACCTTCGCTTTCAGCGAACTGTTCATACTCCGGGAATATATCTATAAACTGTTTATCTGTGTAAAGCATTTGGTTTGCTGTAAGAGACTATTTGGATTGACTCTTAAATTCTTGTAAAGTGCAATTTTTGTGTACAAAATAAACTGCCTTGGTCAATGCGTTTTATGTTATTTGTTGAATATATGTTCTAAATAATGCTCTAATATTTGTTTTATCAATGATATTTTTAATTATATACCTCTAATTTGTGTGATCAAAAAGAGGATTTTTGTCGAATTATTGGTCATTAGAAAAAAGCGATTAACTAGTATGTTCATTTTTTGTGTGTTTTAATGCTGATTACTTTTTCAGATCAGTAACACTTAGGAAAGGGCATTTTCGAATCGGCACTCCGTTTAATTGATACGAAAAGAACAAACAGTATATAAAATACAAAAACTAAGCAAATTATTTTTGCACCACATAATTCTCTTTTGGGTATCAGGTAAGCCATTGTCAAAACATTTATTCTGCACGCTAAAATTTCACTTAATAATTCCATGATTTATGGTCCAACCAATTATAGAAATATATGACTGTATTTTGATGCAATATATTTCTAAGTTTTAAAACGGCAACATTAACCAATTTACAATTAAGCAATATCATGGCTACTGACTTATAAAGCATGTTGGAAGGGGCAGAATTGTGTAATAAAACTGGGTAGAAATAAATAATCTAGTGAAACTAACTAAAGTAAAGAAGTGTTCAAGTTTGAGGAAAAATGATACTAGATCTGTTGAGCCTTTCCTTACTGTTCCCCAGCAAAAGTATTGCATCTCAATTTACTGGAGGTCACTAAGACTTGGGAATAGTAAACAAACAGTCCGCGGCACAAATTCTGACATGGCCATGTTTTCTAACTTAGGTTTCTTCACTCTTCGTAACTGGCAAATGCCGGGGACATTAAACTTAGTACTGAAATGGTTTCTATTCAAATTTCCTTTCCCTATGTCCCTCTCAGGAGGCGACACTTGTGAGCATAGATACAAAAGACCTTCCATACATCGAGGTGCTAAGTGTCCCCTCCGAACCATGTCATATTTCATATCTCACTACTAATTAGAGTACCTCTTTTTCTGGGCTTTCTTCCTTCTACTTTCTATGTCCGCTCACAAGAATGTAAAAAAAATGAGCGTAATGTCTGTAACGGGCTGAAGTAATTGGGCCAATAGATGGTTATCTGAGAAACTAGAACTTGTTCTCAACTTCTCAAGTTCATTTGAGAAAAATATTGTTCACACGCATGTGTTGAAATAAATATTGACATTAATACTGCAGCAAAAGATGGCATATGTGCATATTTAATTTCATACAACAGTTTGAATACCTCAAAGCTAACGAAATATATACACTTTTTTGTAATTCACGTCCTTTAACTTGTTAAGTCATGTCGGACGATGAATGGAATGGGTGAAATAATGCTCAAATGGGCTCATGGTCCATAGAGCTTAGAGTTACCTGACATTCGTCTTTTAGGATAAGGGAAAACCCTGGAAAAAGCCCTATCCAGGTAAGTCACCCTCACCGAGATTCAAACTCGGGACTTCTTTAACGTGAGGCAGATATGCCACCATCTACACTACCGAAGCGGGCAATATATACACTTGTTTCTAAGAATTAAGTCTGTTTGAAGATGGACGACTTCAGCTTTCAGTTCCAACTGTACAAATGTAACATCAAAAGAAAGTAGATCAACGAGCTCTCCTCCCATTCTGCACAAATTTCCTATTTCCGGAAAACGATGGTTTAGTAAGCAATGTCATTACTATTCCTACGACTGAATTATTTACTTCCAGCTATGCTATGGCCTCTAACCAGCAACAGCTTTCAGTCGCTTTACGTTGCGACTACACGCTGAATCGTGACACAAGCTCTGCCAAGTAGATACCTCGCCTACTGCTACTTACGAGAGATCGGTTGCGGCTATAACCCCCGCCCCCCAGGATGTAAGCATGATATGAAGGAACTACAGGCGCAGATAGAGAAGTCACAAATACACGTGCAAGCCTTGAACAGTTCGAAGGTCGCACTGCTGGGAACAACCCCAGGAGTACGTAGCACTTATCTCCACGGGTGTATACTTTCCTTTCAGCCATCCGTGCCACCATAGGATGAGAAGGAAATGATAGAAAGAAAACTGTATCAATGAGAAATCACCCTACCACTTGGGCACCGACCAGGAGAAACCACGAAAAACAGGTTGATGAGAGTCTCTCACGCTCGACAGTGTTTTGTCCTACAAAACCGATACACACTTTTCTCACTGAATCAAACAGAGTAATTTTCGCGTAATGATTTCCAATAGCAGCAAGTGCCTGGTTTCAAAGAGCGTAATTTTAAAAGCACATTAACTTTCACTGTACTGTATCCTATTATGATTTCATCACCTATGTGTTCTAAATAATAGTGGTATTATACTTATTCGGAATGACATACATGGAGTGCCATGACAGTAAAGATCATTTGATAGAAGAAGTCCAAGGGCATTCCTTATCCTTCTTTGCTTTTTTATTTCTTTTTTCCTTTTTTCCAATTGTCTTTGCTATTTTTCCACTTTAGTTAACACATAACCATAGAAACGAAAGCAAATGTGATTGATTATAAGGTAAAATATTTCTTTCAGGTCAAGGAGACGAAACCAAAAACCACAAACCACTTTAGAATGTGAAGCTCGTTCCAAGGTCACGATGCTATACCACGTAGTAATATCGATACGGAAGAAATAGGTACAACTTCTGATGTTACAGAATGAATGAATTAAGCTAATAATAAGCATAGGAAAAGTGAAGCCAAGTATAACAAATACAGGCGAGTTAGCTCAGCAGTACTGTGTGAGGCTCGCATTGGGGAGGTCTCAGACTTGAATTTAGTCGGGCCGGCCATTCTCCATGCGTTTTTCTTGTGAATCTCTCAGATCGGTAAGCGAATGCGGGGTTTCCCTTCTATTATGAATGTGCTGTCCTTTATTTCCTGTTCCCCATCATCTCTTGCCAACTGTTTCACTTCATCTGTTTTCTTCAGTATCAAGCGACGGCTATTTATATGTTGCGGCAGGACGGTTTCTCTTAGGTGCTTCGGGGGACTGCTAGGGGCCCCTTGCTTCCTGGGACTGTCTTCGTCTTCTATCAGACGCTCAAGTTGTGGGTGGCTAAGGCAAGGTTAGTCGTTGGTGTTTCGTTTGAATCATTTGGGTACCCGTCTTTGCTAGTACACATTGGCGTTCTTGGACTCCCCTTCTTCCCTTCATCGTAGTGATTCCGCTGGAACCCATTTGGCTCATGTGTGGCGCTGTGCTCCAGTTAGGTATTGGCAGACTAGTACAGTGCTTGCTCTATTTGCGGCTTAGAATCCAAACAAAAAAGCCCAACAATTCCAAAATGTTACAGGCTCAAAACTAAAGATTTTGAAGTACAGTGCTTTCAAAATGTGCATGACAATGCTGCATTCCAAGACAACATAGAAATGTTGATCAAAATTGTTGAAACTATTTTTGAGAAAATGCAAATCAAGAGAAATTGTTGAGTATACTACCGACAGTCGCGGTAGACAGACGTGTTTTGTGCGCGCTGCTTCCGTGAGTGTGTTTACAGTGCAACTGTGTTTAACTGTGAAATACGATATCTTCTAGTGAACTGTATTTTCACAATCAGTGCAAACAGTGTTCTTTTACCAACGTGTACTAGTGCCCTTTGGGTACAGGTGTATTTCTTTCTCTTTCTCTTTCTTTCCTCACCTATTATGTCTCTCACGCCGGAAACTACCGGCCACCTAGTCCGCTCAGCTATAGATATGGTTTATAATACCACTAGTGACTTCCCACAGCTACCAGTGCCTCTACAGGAAGCTCAGCCAATGCCTACGCAGCCCACCCAGGTTTCTCGCACCAATACTTTTAATCCTAATTCACCAGTGCGTCATTCACCCTTACGCCCGTCGCAACTACATCTTACCACGTCAACTGCTGCTACAGTTACCGCTAAAACCAGCGATGTTAACATGCATGAGACTGCCCCATCTAACTGTCCACCTGTAACAAGCTCCAGTCGCACTGCCACACACGCTGCTGCTGCAGCCGGCCCGAGTAAGCGTCGCTGTCATGCTCCACCATCAGAACAAACAAGTGCCTCGCGCTATGCTTACTCTGTTTCAACGCATAACCGATTTGCACTACTGGAAGATACCACAGCCATGGACGAGACAAGTAACATGGACGAGACAAGTAACAATTTGCTTGCGCAACATTGGTAACTATCAACTTCTATTACAAGATCTAAAAAATAATGTTACCTCTGAATTTCACACAGAGCTTCGCGGGTCTATCCTTAAGGTTTATCCCTCTACTTCTGACGATTTCCGTAAACTTACTACATACTTCAGCTCCATACAACAGGAATACTATACTTACAGAAATCCTACAGATAAGCTTTTCTCGGTAATTATCCGAGACATCCCTCCTTCGCTCACCGATACGGAAATCTATGACGAACTGTGCTTACAGAACTACCCAGTGCGGAAGGTCACTCGACTTATGAATCGGTCGAAACAACCTATTCCTCTCTGTGCGGTGGAATTGTTAAACAGCGATGATGGTAAAGCTATACACAATCTAACTCGCCTGTTCTACAGTGTTGTGAGGGTGGAACATCGCCGTCGTAACACTGACATACCGCAATGCACCCGCTGCCAGAATTACGGTCACACCAAGAACTATTGTCAGCTGACCCCGAGGTGTGTTCGCTGTCTAGAAAATAACCATTTCTCACAGTGCACTAAACCGAGAGACACCCCAGCTCAGTGTGTTCACTGTCATGAGAACCATCCAGCTAACTACCGTGGCTGTCGACATTATTTAGAACTGAAATTCAGAACACAAAATAGCAACACAAGGCAACAGCCTGGGAATTCTCATCGCCCCCGCCCACTACAACAATCAGACCATCCTGCACAGCAACCATTACAACCACCAGCTGCATCACCAGTACCTCCAACTTCTTCACCAGCAACTTATGCCAGTGTAACTTCTGCTACCTCGACGAGGCGTACTACTACACAACCGGATCCCTCTGACTCTTCTTCTCTCTCGGCTCTGCTAAGTAGCCTGTTAACTCAACTTCTAAATTCTTTATCCACGTTCCTCACCCCTCTCTTACCGCAACTTACACAATGTCTCCAAAATGCTCTTCTAACTGCTTTCCGAAATGGTGGTGTGTAATAGGCCATCTCTTTCATCTCTCACTCTCCTGAACTGGAACGCTAATGGCATACGCGCTAAACGTGCCTCCATCGCTGCCTTTCTCAGCTTGCGCAGTATAGATGCTGCCTGTATCACCGAGACTCATCTTCTCCCGAATGAACGTTTCTCCGTTCCAGGCTACAGGATTTATAGATTTGATCGGAATGCACCTTCCGCCTCTGGGGGAGTAGCTGTGCTAGTTAAACGTTCGCTGACTCATCATTCCTACCTGTGATTCCCGGCTTTGAGGTAGTGGGCGTTAAACTCTCTCTTCGCGATAGCAACAATCTCGTTCTAATGAGTGCTTACAATCCCCCAAATAGTAAGCTTAATACACACTATTTCTCTCTCCTTTTCCCAGCAGAGAGCAGCACTCTCTTGCTAGGTGATCTGAACTCGAAGCATACTTCTTGGGGCTGTAGAGTCACAAACCCGAATGAACGGCGTCTGTTTGACACTATTAATGCCACTGGTCTTCACATACTGGCTTCCACAGAACCGACTTACTATTCTGGCAACCCACAGGTAGCTCCTGACATTTTGGACATTGGGGTACATCGCAATATACGATTACCTGCATCGATTTGTGCACTGCCAGCGCTCGATTCCGATCACTGTCCAGTGTTGTTCACATTTAACCTCACTCCTGATATTTTGCAACAAGCCCCGCGTTTCATCGATGGCTTTGTCAACTGGAACATCTTCCGTACACATCTGGATGCTGCACTCCACACCTCTTATCAACTGGGTAATGCGGATGCCATAGACGCTGCCGTTCACCATTTTACCTCTGCGCTCTCTTCTAGCGTACGATCTTCTACTATCCGCAATCCTCAACCTCGCCATTTACCCTCCTTGCCTATCCATATTACTCGACTCATCCAAGAGAAACATCGTATCCGTCGATTGTGGCAACGTCAGCGTCTACCTTGGCTGCGCCAAAGATTAAATAGTCGCATTCGACAAGTACGAACCGCACTAGAGCAACACCGATTTCAGGAGTACCAGCGACAATTAGCCACTATCCGTCCCGGCGATCATACCTTATGGAACATCACTAAACGGATTCTCCGAGAGCCGACAGTGATTCCCTCTCTTCAGGTTGATGGGACCCTTTTGAGTGACACTGCTGCCAAGTGTGACGCTCTAGCCACTCACTACGAGCGTACATTTACGCCTAACACCTGCCTTGATTCTAGTATCCCCTCTTCCGTGGACAGGGAACTGCTTGAGTACCAACTTCGTCCTACAGCGCACAACAGAATTTCGTTCACTACTCCACGTGAATTGTCCCGTTTTATCCATCGTCTTCCCGTTAAAAAGTCTCCCGGTAATGACCTTATCCCTAACGTTTTGCTGAAGAATTTGACAAACAAAACCCTAGCATATTTATCATCCATCATCAATGCTGCACTGCGCATTGGTCATTTTCCATCTACATGGAAACATGCAGAAATTATAGTCTTCCATAAGCCCAACAAGCCTAAAAATCTTCCCTCAGGTTACAGACCAATCGCTTATTACCTACACTTTCTAAGCTTTTTGAAAAGATTATTCATCAACGTATTTCTCATTTTTTGATCCAAAATCAGATAATTCCGTCTTTTCAGTTTGGCTTTCGCCCGAAGCATGCTACCACTCACCAATTGCTCAGAATCACGCAGTCTATTATTCAAGGTTTCGAAAACCGGCAATACACCGTGGCAGCATTCCTAGATATCGCCCAGGCATTCGACAAGGTGTGGCACACTGGACTACTCCTTAAAGCATATCACATTGGTCTCCCTTCTTATTTAATACAAATCATAGCAAGTTTTCTCACTAACAGAACTTTTGTGGTGCGCATTGCTGGTTTCACATCCACCCGATGGCCTATTTTAGCAGGTGTACCTCAGGGTTCAGTACTCGCACCGCTCCTCTTTAATATATTCACTCATGATCTTCCTGATATAACTCCAGTTTGTAGGGCTTTATATGCAGATGACACTGCTCTCTTTTATTTTCACACCACTATTCTTCATGCCATTCAGGAACTGCAAATTGCCCTAGATCAATTAGCTCATTGGTTCTCTCACTGGCGCATTTCCCTCAATACTAACAAGACAGAGGTTAAGATCTTCTCTTTACGACCTTATAGGGATCATCCTTCACTACAGCTGCTGGGGGAACCGCTCTCCTGGTTACCAACCAATGTGCCCGTGAAATATCTTGGGGTGTTATTGGACACTCGACTCACTTGGAACGCCCACATCTGTCGGTCTGTCACGCTTGCATTTGCCCGGCTATCAAAACTGTACCCTTTACTCAACAGGCGCACTTCACTTGGTTATGAATCCTCCCTACTTCTTTACACATCTCTAGTCCGTCCCATTTTTACCTATGCAACTCCAGTCTAGGGTGGCACCAGTAAGACTAATCTCCGCCGACTGCAGTTACTACAAAACAGGGTGCTTCGTACAGTTACAAACGCGCCATGGTTCATCCGAAACCAACAACTTCATCATGAGTTTGGTCTTCTACCCGTTCACCAATACATCCGACGCCTGGCACGTCCATTCTTTTACCATCTTCAGGAGGTCCCTGGAGCTGTTACCTACAATCTCGGTGTTCGCACTCGCCAACCAGCTCGCCTGAAGCGCAGACTTCCCCAAGATCTTCTCCTGAGTGACGTCTCCAGCACAGATGCCTCAGACACGTGATTACTACTATCAGACTTTAAGTTCTCAATTTGTGTTACAGTTATCCTTCATATTTAGTTAGAGGAGTCGTTCACGGCTACCTCCATTGTTCTGTGTCCTGCTCCTATGTATCTTATAACAAACATCTGTAAAGCATAATTGCTGATCGATGGATAATAAATTAACAAAAAAAAAAAAAAAAGAGAGAGAGAGAGAGAGAAATTGTTCCACGTAAAGGTTTTAAGATATTACGGATTTTCTCTGAAATTTTTCACCTTACACTTTGTAGAGCCATTTGGCTTCTGATTAAAACTGTTATTCATCTGGCAATTTTGACGACCAATTATCCTTATCATGGGATAGTATAGGATAGAATCGTACAAGGGGATTTGATACTGCGACCTGTCTTCATCTATTGTTCCTAAACCTCAAATGGGGCATCCCCGGGAGGAAGATTGAGGTAAGAGGAGACAGAGGGTGGCCGATCCAAGGAGTCACGCTAGTGCAGAGGGCAGGATCCCTACCTCTTTTACCAGTTGGAAACTACCCGGTAGACCAGTACAAGCGGTAGGTATCTCACCCACCGCGGTCCGAAAACGGCCCACTAGGCCGGCCCGGAGACCGGAAACCGCCCTACCGGAGGAGGAAACGTTTACCAGCAGCATTTGCCATGCAGCGCTAAGACTCCCGCTGACACTTCTGCCCTGAAAGAAACCACCAGATTAGAGATGATGTGAAATGATAATGGAGATAAAATGGAGGGATTGGAAACTCGCGGGATGTATTCAAACTACATATCATTTACCTGGTGACCCGGGAAAACCCCAGAAAAGACACATGGGTTAGGTAGGTCAGCCGGGGAAATCGAACCCGGACCTCCCGAATGCGGGTCACTAGACGAAACCTCCTGAGCCATCCCGCTCAGTCATCCTTATCATATAGACACCACAGACACATACACAGGAGCATTTTTGTAATATTAATTTTGAATATGGCTCACAGTTTTCAATATCGCATTTTTAGACGAAATATAACGCTTCCTCTGATACTGACATGAATAACTGACATAGAAAGTAAATTATTGGGAACATTTGTAGTTTATGCACGCAGGAACTAGTCTATTTTTACTTCACATAAGGAGTTTGTTTGCTTCCGGTAGTGTACACGTAGCGTAATGAATGGCAATTTGTGAATAGTTCCTTGGAAGAGATCCAAGGTCTACTAACGAGAAGACAATGCAAGTAAATTGCGTACTTAAAGATTCCATTGCCACAGCACATTGAACTCCCACGTTTGCTCGTTTGTTTGTTTGTTATGACAATTTTGTCCTCCATGCGGTATTACAAACTGAATGGTACCAATTTGACACAACTGTTATCAGCTAGTATTCGCAAGAGGACATTACGTTTCAGCGATCTTGAATGGTGTACAAGGTCGAATTCAGACCAAATTTGGGTCTGGAAGAAACCATTGCGGAAAACTGTACAAACTAGGGTTGTTTAATTTATGTGATCAAAGTATCGTGCGTGGAAAAATGCGTAAGCTGTACAACCGCCATTCTTTTTCTATATATTTTAAATTACTTTAAAATACATGGTGACAATGCGACAGATATGACAGGCGATACTGGAATGAACAGTTAGTCTTTCAGATCTAATTCCTGCATCATACCATCTGACTTCGTCAGGTGTATGCTGTACCTGTACCTGTGCTTCGTGACGAGTAGTGACAGGTGTCCATACCGACTTTTACTGCATAGCAACTTCCTCTCTAACTCTATACAAACTTAACAGATCGATTTAGGGTGCCGTCCAAACTACCTGCTATCTATATGTAGATAAATGGCAAACAATTCGCCATTATAATCTTTTTTTCATTTTTCTATTGTTTTGGACTTAAGATGGAACGCTGTGTCATGGTATTAAACACCCAACCCAGTGTTTACCTTGGTCACTGAGAGAAACTACGAAAAATCCTCAGGCAAGTTGGTCAGTCCACGGGTTTTAAACCTACAATCTATCGAATGATAGCTGCAGATATTTCCACCTGAGCCATCCCGCTCACAAGCAAACGTTCTGAAGGAGGAGAAAAAAGTCGTAATTGTTTTATTTGTTGGTGTTTACTGCTTAAACATAGAGTGAGCACAGAAAGTATTCGTACACCACTAAGTCTCTAAAGAAAATCGATATTCTGAAGAATATTTAAAGAAAATAGTAACATCCATTGTCTGGGCAGACGACATTTTTCAGTAAAATGTTCTTTTTTAATCGAAAATAAAAATAATTTAAAAACAAAATGTTACTTTTATAAAAATAAAACCAAACTGCACATTTCTGAGACACAAAACTTCGTAAACTCGAAAAGTTGTGCACTTTTTTACAAAAATGTTGGAATTCAGCATTTCGTCTGGCAGCCTTTATCTTTCATTACAGTCTCCAATCTTCTTGGTATCGTCTGATATGACTTAACGTTGAAAGACATAAATTAAAAAAATATCAACCGAAAGATATAATCTTCTTGGTAGAGAATGGATAAGTTATTTAATCTCTATGTTTAATATGTTGTTCTACTCTTCAATAAGAACTCTTTTCAATGTTCCTTTGTTCGAAATTGTCTTTTTCTCTATAGGTTTCCCCAGGATGCTCCAAACGTACTCGATGGGTTTAATATCTGGCTGCTTAAGAACGTTATATACCAACCGTAGTGGGAGTGTTATGTTTATTTGTGAATATCAAAACATCTACTGTTCTGCCTATGAGAAGGGCAAGCTGCAGCATAATAAAATATTACGTTTGTGTTTTTTCGTAATTTACTCTAATTTTTGATATCTGCCTTCATACTGCCTGCTCCTTTCTGTTATCAACATGGCTTTGGAAGTACAGCTTCTCAAGTTTTTTGAGGAAGAGTGGATGATATGTACATACACGGTCTAGACTGCAATCTGATGCTCAATCTGAACACGAGCAAACTTGTACAACAGAACAACCTGTCAACTACTCCGATAGCGCAGCTCTTTCAACTTACAAACTAGAAAACTCTGAAATGTATGAGGGTAAAAAGGGAACAAAATGGTTGAAGAACAAAGCTCCTCCAATAAAACTTACACTTCATAATATAACTCATCTTCCAGGTGTAAACAGGTATAGCAAAGAATCAAAAGACAATGCATCATTGTTGGAAATTATCATTTCCTGATAATTGCTCGCATTGTGGTATGTACAAATCATGAATTGGAGGCAATGCTCAGTGTTATTCACGTACTATGCGAGACTGTCCTCAAGCAGATTTTACGAAATGTCAGCTCTTTTTAATGTCCCTTCTGGGGCGTAAGTTTATGAGTATATCTTTCGCCCACCTAGTTTAAACATTGTTACAGTGTTGCTCATGCAACTCGCATAACAATTATAATGATACATATTAAAATAAAACATTATTAAGAAACTCATCTTGTTATAAAAATCACGGGAGTGCTCGCGTGACAAGTGATGCGAGTGGTCCCGGGTTAGAAATAACATTCTTCCTTTCTTCGAAAATAATGTCTCTAGATTGTGGAAACGTAGAGTCAGACTCTACGTTTCCACAATTTAGCCTACACACGGCCAGTGTGAAAGAACAATTAATTTCCATTAATGTCTCTAGATTGTTTTTCTTCCTTGGTGATGGTCTATATAGTGACCCTGATTGCATGGATTGGATTGGATTGGATTGTTCGGAAGGGATTCGGCACCTCTTTTGTACCTATTTCCCCAAGAGCATAGTGGGATACCTCTGAGAGGGAGGATGAGGTGAGAGGAAACAGGGTGGCCGAGCCCAAGGAGTCACTACAATACAGAGGACGGGGTCCCTACACTTTACTAGTTAGAAACTCCCTGGCGATCCAGGACAATCGTCATCCCATCTACTGTGATCCCGAAACAGTCACGAGGTAGCTTCGGACACCGGAGGTCACCCCCCCCCCCCCACTCCAGAAGAGGGGACTGCAGGCAGACTTGCATAACCGGTATCCCGCCAGCCACGTTCCTGAATCGGCGCACTAGGCCGGCTCGGAAGCCGGAGTCCCGCCGGAGGAGAAAGTGTTGACTCAGTATATCATCCCGCCATGCACCGGAGACTCCTGCCAGCACTTATACCCTGAAAGAAACCACCAGATGAGAGATAATATGAAATGATAATGGATGAGAAATGGAGGGACAGGAAATTTGCCTAGAGACTCGGGAAAATCCCCGAAAAAACCCATGGGTCAGGTAGGTAGGCCACGGGAATCGAACCTGGGCCTCCCGAATGCGGGCGACCCTCGGTATTGATTGCATGGAACTGCTGGTTTCTCCCTCGGATGATCATTTTAATTGCTCTTCAGAAACCAAATCGCCAGAGAGGCCGTGATCTTTTGTGGTTCAGTACCATCAACATCTAGTGCTAGGTCTCTATCTAAATTTTTCGGCAGGAAGTTCTTCAACACCTCGCATAGTTCTTTGGTTATTTCACATTTCCTTTTCTACAGTAACTCAAGCTATGTGGCCATCCTCTTCTAACATCTTTGCATCTTCTTTAGCAAGATTCAAAACATTCACATTGCAGAGCTGTACATCTCAAATTTAACTGAAGAACAGAGAGTTGGAATTACTAGAGCAATACATTCCTGAGTAACGCTCCTCTAACTGTCTGGTTTATCTCAACACAACGCGCCTGAGTTTCCTAATAGAGCTCAAGTTTTTGGATAACGAATCAAAATGTGACAATATAGCAAAAACGGATACGCTTTTCTGCCCCATGAGTATGTTTGCTTGTCAGTTTGAAAAAGTTGATCGAACACTTATTTTTAATCCATTAGTACCCCTAGTGTTTACTGTCTGCGCACGTTTGTAGTAGGTAGAAAATATTCCACACAAAAATTCTCTGTCGAGCTTTAACCGAAAAAAAAAAAAAAATATTTTGAGGTCCACTAAATAAATTTTAAAATGTCACTGCCGCGCGTGTATACATAACTGAAGAACGAAATCACGGCTAAATACCAAATTTGCTATTTAACTTCACCAACTTCTAAAGATGCGGTAACCAAATATCCTCAACAAAACCCTCCACCTCAAATTACCCAGCGCATGGGACTTTTTCCAAAATGCCTCATTTTCTTTAAAACGTTTAACGATTATTATGATAAATACTACATATTTAAACAGATATAAATAACCTAAATGTGTACATTTAAGTTTGTAGATTTAACGTGCGAATATTTTTTATTCCAAAAAAAAATCCCTAAAATTTTGTTTTACTGGTAAACCTAAAGAGACAGGTAAAAGTACCTTACAACTTTGAAGATCCCTCATATTCTCAGTAATACCTTTGTAATTCTGTATCCGTCTTTTAGGGTATATCTTGGTTAAAGTTGTTTTACTAAAGTTATTTTTTTTTTCATTTCATAGCAAATAAGTACATAAGATGCGTGCTTTTTATATTTCTTGTAAAGTCTCGTTTTATATCCCAAATTATATGCTAGGGACCCTAATTAATAATTCTTAACTTGACAGTTTTCATAAAGGATAACTACTTGGGAAATGGCTTCTTTCCTTTTTGCAGTAATATCTTCAGAAACATAGTGATGCCTCCTATGGTTTTTAAACTCCCTTTGTTAATCACTGTTTCCAGTGTCCTAACAAATCCTCAGTACACAAACTTGTATGTCCTTTTGTCAATTATATTCTATATTCTGTACTTATTTTGCAACACCGTTTCACAATATTTTTTGCTAAAAATTCTTTGCTTAGATAAGTTAATACATCAAAAGAGAGCAAAATAATTAACAAAAAAGAATTTTTAAAATTAAAGTAGATAAGCCAACATTACCAAGAGTATATGGGCTGCCAAAAATTCACAAAACAGGAAACGGCATGAAACCTATCACTAGCAGCATAAATGTCCCCACATATAATTTAGCCAAATGGTTACTAAACAAGCTCAATAGTTTCCCAAAATTTGAAAGTGCAAATTTAAGTCTTTAGATCTGGTAGAAAAAATCAAAGATATAAATTTGGACAAAAATGAGAGACTGGTTTCATTTGACGTCACTTCATTTCCAAGCATATCATCAGAAAAATTATAGACTTTATTTTTTAAACAAAAGGGGTAATGAAAAAGAAGTGGAAAAAATAGAAGTTGGTTGGTTGCTAATGCTCATGGAGTTGGAGAATTTCCATTTTCCTTCTGGCCTCCCAATAACGTGTGACTAGTTGTGCTGTCAGTTCTCCATTTGTTTTGGTCAGGGCACTACACTGGAGCAGATGGTCTCCGTCCATCAATGAGTTCGGGTCCCTACACAGTGTGCAGGTCGGGGATTCAAAAATATTAATCATGTGTAGATGAGCGGCCAAACAGTCGTGGCTAGCAATCAGTCGAAAGATGGCAAGAATACTGCTTCTTGGGTAGTCTGGTATGGGATTTTTACTTCCTTGTAGAATTTTCCATTGCTTGTTGGTACTTTTTTCTTTGCATTTTTCTTTCCAGAATGAGTTGATTCTATTGTTTATATGTAGTTTTGATGTGTGGAATAGTTTTTTTTTTTGCAGCTTTGTTTTATTTGTGTTCCTTTTTTTGCCAAGGAATCTCCTATTTCATTGCCTGTAATTACATAGTGGGATAGAATCCACTGGAAGTGTATTTCTTTTTTAGACCTTGTAGTATTCGTAATGAACTGTAAATTTCAAGTATTCTATTGTTAGGGTACAGTGAGGATAGGGCTTGAAGTGCTGATTTAGAATCGCTTAGAATCACTGCTTTAGAGAAGGAGTTCACATGGTTGAAGAGTTGTTTCAGCGAGGTGTTGATTGCTTCTAATTCTCTATCATAGTGGGTTGCCAGTGTGCCCAAACAGATGTAAAAATTGAATATTTTACTATGTATTCCTGCTCCAGAATTACTTTCTTTGTCAAATAGGGAGCTGTCTATGTATATGTGTAGCCATGAATCTTGTGGATAATACGTTTCAATTGTTTATGTATTTTAAGTGTTTCTGCACTTACATCCCTTTTTGACTCTATATTTTGCCGAAGGTTTACTCTGCTATTTATTTTAGGTTGTGATAGAGGGCAGATTGGAAGTGGGGGATGTTTTATTTTGTTTGTGTCTTCAAGGTTGTATTTTCTCTGTAGCTTTCTGCATAAATCCTTCTTGTGTTTGTAAGGTCCTTTCTGTTCTTTTGTAGTTCTTCCAGTGAGTATTAAAGGGTAGCTTTTGTAGTTTTTCATTTAGGAGGAGATTCTGATTTTCCATTTCATATTTAATTGCCAAGTTATTTTATAGCAATTTGCATTGCAGTAATTATTGATTTGACTGCTCCTATTATTAGTCTGAGTGCTTGGTTCTGTAATGTTTAAAGTTGTGCAAGTTTGCTTTGACCTGCTGTAAGTATCACCTCGCTTCCATAGAGGAGTGCTGGTTTGATGTAACTTTTATAGGTGGTGTTGAGTGTATTGACAGAGGACCCCCATTGGCTGCCAGGTAGTCTTTTGAGTGTTGTTAATTTCTGAGTGGTCTTTTCTATGGTTTCATCAATGTGGGTTTTCCAAGATAATTTAGAATCGAGTGTTATGCCTAGATATTTATAATTTTCTGTTTCTGTTACTTGCTCACCATTTAGTGTTATTTTGATAAGCGGTTTTGTGTGGCAAAGTGTGAACACTTGGTATTTTGTTTTGGAGAAGTTCATAGTCATTTCATTATCTGAACACAGTTATATAGTTCTTCCAATGCCTTGTTCATCTGTTGCGGTAGCTTATTCAGTTCTTTTGTTACTAAATGATCTCCAGATTACTATGTCGTCTACATACATGGCACATTTAACATTCCCTATTTTGTTTAGTTTTTGTGGTAAGTCATTTGGCATAATATTAAATATAGTACTTGACACAGATCTTTGGGGTACTCCTCTATGTGTTTGTTTTGATTTTGATGTAGAATTATCAAAGGCAGTTGTGCAGAACCTTTGAATAAGAAAATTATAAAACAATTTTAACATTTTGTTTTCTACTCCAATTTTTATCATTTTCTGTAATAGTTTTAAATGAGGTAGAGTGTCATATCCATTTTTCAAGTCAACATAAACAGCAACTACTGAATAGAAGTAGGATACATTTAACTAACAAAAATATGCATTGAACAAAACTTCAGCTTAAATGGAAAACAATGGACAACACTCTTGGATGTAAATATCAGGAATAACACAAAAATAAAATTTGTAATTTATAGGAAACCACGACATTCAGAAAATTACATAAAAATTTCTAAAACATTATTATACATAAGTAGGCAATAATAAACAGCCTTACACACAAACAATTCAACATACTGTGACTTTGTGTTATATCCCACTTCTGACGCCAGTGTGACTTTGTGGGTTCGTGGAATAAAAAGTCCAATTACACCACTCAACAATGTTCTTTATTTCTACCGACTTACAGTTTAACACTTGCCAATTACACAAAATTACTTGCTGCACACAGTTACAATTTACCAGTTCGTCCGTTACAACTTCACTTGTACTCGCGATTACATAAACTCCGATGCACGCACAGTCTTCTCATTCACAATCCTTTCGTTCATTAACACGTCACTGACTAACTCTTCTTACACCAAGAACTGTCCTCATTCACTAACCAACTGATTGACCAACTCAAACCAACAACTGACTGACTACACCAAAACCAACTCAACAACTGACTCACACTGTCTGTCTGTAACCCTCTTTATAGGAATATCGCCGGTTTCTGGTGTTTACACGATTGTTCTGGTAACAGAAAGATCGAGAACCAGGTGGAAGGAAAACAGACGCACAATTATGTTTCTTTCCGACCGCTGGCTGTCACCACTATAAGACAAACGAGGGAAAGGCGTGGCTAACCGAGCCTCCCCTGTCTTCCGTTGCCAGCTGCTCACAGGGTGTTTCAGCGCTTCCCGTTACACTGCTCCCTTCTCAAAGCTGTTCGCCCTCGAACAGCCCCATCGTAGCGTGCGAGGCGGTCCAGGTGTACCACCAGCATCTGCTCGGAGTCTCAGCCAGAAGTAGCGCTGCCGTAGTTTGTGAATCATTCGGTTCGCTCCCAGGTGTCCTCCTGAAGTACCGGCGTGCACTTCCTCCAAGATTTCCGGGACCTTACTCCGGGGAAGTACCAACTGTCCTCTCTGCGCCTTCCCATCGGGTGACTCCCATACCCGGAACAGCACGCCCACTCTGGTCTTCAACGAGTCCCATTGGGCCCAGTGCGACTTGTAGGTGGCGCTCCTCGGTGCGATGTCCTCCCAGGTCGGTCTCGTCCCTGCGTCCACTTCCCTCAAGAGTGGCCCCAAGTCTGCGCCCGCCAGCTGCTCCCTCCTCAGGCCTGCGCTATCCCAGCCTTCAGCAGGCACTGCCACAACTACTCGGACTGCTGCGGCACGCTCCTTCTCTTCCACTCTTGTGCGCTCGTGGCCGTCCTGGATCTGCGGTAGGACACCTCCAATGTAATGGTCGCTAGCGTCGGTGTCCACAATGAAGGCGCCACCCGGTTGTGGGAAACCCAAAATTGGAGCTCTGCACAGGGTCCCCTTCGGGTGCTGGAAAGCGTCTTCGGCGTCCTCCGTCCACACATAAGGCCGGTTTTCCTCCGTCAGGCGGGTGAGGGGTATTGCGATGTTGTCGGCCTTTTCCTCTAAATCATTAAGGCGGTCGTCTACTTGACCCTTCCGCTCGCCCAGCTCCGTCACGTCATCCCTCACGCCGGCCAACCGTTCCTCAAACTTGGCGGCGAGGACCTCGTTCGCCTCCCTCATCTCTGTTGTCAGTTCGGCCATCTTTGCGGTCATTGTCGTGGCCAAGTTGTTGCTTGCCGTTTCCATCTTCGCTGTTAATTCGGCCTTCATTTCTTCCATCTTCCCGGTGATGTTGTCCTTAGCCATCTTCATTTTTTTCAACTCGGCGGTGAGGTTGTCATTTATAGTCTCCAGCTTCGCGGCCAGGCTGTTCTTTGCCGCTTCTGTTTTTGCAGCGAGGTTTTCAGTTGCCGTCTTCATTTCTCTCAGTTCCGCTAAAATCTTTTCTAATGCTGCCTCCATTGTTGTAATGTTCGGTGATGTTGTTTTCCCGCTTCCTGACACCAGTGTGACTGTTGTTATCCCACTTCTTGACACCAGTGTGACTTTGTGTTATATCCCACTTCTGACGCCAGTGTGACTTTGTGGGTTCGTGGAATAAAAAGTCCAATTACACCACTCAACAATGTTCTTTATTTCTACCGACTTACAGTTTAACACTTGCCAATTACACAAAATTACTTGCTGCACACAGTTACAATTTACCAGTTCGTCCGTTACAACTTCACTTGTACTCGCGATTACATAAACTCCGATGCACGCACAGTCTTCTCATTCACAATCCTTTCGTTCATTAACACGTCACTGACTAACTCTTCTTACACCAAGAACTGTCCTCATTCACTAACCAACTGATTGACCAACTCAAACCAACAACTGACTGACTACACCAAAACCAACTCAACAACTGACTCACACTGTCTGTCTGTAACCCTCTTTATAGGAATATCGCCGGTTTCTGGTGTTTACACGATTGTTCTGGTAACAGAAAGATCGAGAACCAGGTGGAAGGAAAACAGACGCACAATTATGTTTCTTTCCGACCGCCGGCTGTCACCACTATAAGACAAACGAGGGAAAGGCGTGGCTAACCGAGCCTCCCCTGTCTTCCGTTGCCAGCTGCTCACAGGGTGTTTCAGCGCTTCCCGTTACAATACCCATGGGTAAAGAATACTTCAAAAGATAAAAGACCATACTACACATAGCACAAGAAAATGGATACAACAAAAGTCTGGTCTTTATGAAAATTAGAAAAGCTAAACTAAAGAATCATTAAGGAACCATTAAAGAGACAGCAACAGCATATTCAGTTCATTCATAGATCACCGAAAAACATTAAATAAATATAAAAAAAAATTTAAGGAACAAAATATAATCTTGGCACCTACTAATGGACACTCAATTTTGAAGTTGCTGAATTCAAAAACAAAAGATCACAAAACATCAGTTACCAGATCCTCAATATACAAAAGAAGTTGTAAAAGTTGTGAAAAATTCTATTTATTTATTTATTATCCAATTTTTTTATTCCTATTTTACCCAAAGGTATATTAGGAATATAGTTTACAAATTTATGAATATAATAAAATTTACAAAAACGTAACAAATTCAATATCGAGCTGATAAACAGTAAACATCAAGATGAACCATTTAGTGCAAGATATATTTTGTTTAAGAAAGCCATGAAATATTGATAAGCTTTGTAATTCATCAGAATATGTGTAAGTGGTTTTGAGAAAGTGTAACCTAAGTATTGAAGCAATAATTCAAGTTCGTATCTTTCCAAACAGAAAATCGGGCAATCAAATGAAATGTGAGGGACATCTTGAAGATGTTATGTATTTGGAGGAATTTAGTAACAGTGACGTCAAAATTAATCTCAGAAACTATTTGTAGTTGGTTTATTAATACTCGTAAGTGACGAGTATTAATAAACCAACTACAAATAGTTTCTGAGATCTTGAAGATGATTTCCACAAATACAATCACATATGGATTTGATTTTGAATCGAAATAAGTAAGCTGAAAATTTGCCATCTCCAGTTAAGAATTGAGTGAGAACATAGTTAGGATTAACAAATTTACATTTGTCTGTCAGAAACTGTTGGCAAATATAAATCCTTAGTCAAAGCAACCCCCCCCCAAAAAATCTACATAGATCAAACTAAAAGAAATCTAAAAACCAGAGTCAAAGAGCACTTTAGAAACATCAGATTGAAACAATAAACAATTATTATTATTATTATTATTATTATTATTATTATTATTATTATTATTATTATTATTATTATTATTATTATTATTATTATTATTATTATTATTATTATTATTATTATTATTATTATTATTATTATTATTATTATTATTATTATTATTATTATTATTATTATTATTATTATTATTATTATTATTATTATTATTATTATTATTATTATTATTATTATTATTATTATTATTATTATTATTATTATTATTATTATTATTATTATTATTATTATTATTATTATTATTATTATTATTATTATTATTATTATTATTATTATTATTATTATTATTATTATTATTATTATTATTATTATTATTATTATTATTATTATTATTATTATTATTATTATTATTATTATTATTATTATTATTATTATTATTATTATTATTATTATTATTATTATTATTATTATTATTATTATTATTATTATTATTATTATTATTATTATTATTATTATTATTATTATTATTATTATTTTATCAATTACCATTTATTAATATTGATGTCTAGTATCACTAATTGTATCATTGTAATTATTTGTATCTTATACATAATTACTTCTGACGTGATCTTTAATAACACCAACTGTATATATTGTATGATAGAAAATAAACTAAACCTAATTAATTCCTTCTAAAAAAATGTTTTTATGATTAAGTGCAAGGACGTGAAAATTAACTAGCTAATAGGTAACAGCACCTTAAAGATTTCATGCCAAAAGAATCTCATGGTCTTCACGGTAAACAGAAACCTGAGGTACAGCCTTCGGCAGATCCAAGCCCAGCTCCGGGCCATTGGCGAATGGAGCGCAAAATGGCGAATGTCAATTAACCCGGAGAAGAGCTCTGCAATTCTCCTGGCGAAAACCAGAGCCAACCGGTTGCAGCAGAACTTCTTTTTACGGCGCCCTGGAATCTCATGTGTGCTAACGGCGAAGTATCTCCGAGTGACGCTGGACCGCAAATTAACTTACGCCCCGCACGTCAAAAGCAAGGTCCAGCTTGGACACGTCACGCTCAGGAACCTATACCCAATATTCCGTTCAACATGCCCCTCCGTCTCAAACTCCAGCTGTAACGGGCGATCATCCCGCCCATGATTTTGTACGGCTGTAAGATCTGGGGAACAGTGGCAAATACCACTTTCGTCAGACTCCAGACGCTGCAGAACAGGGCGCTCAGAATAATATATGATACAGACTGGAGATCCCCAGCCCAGATCCTTCATGAACATTAAAAAATTCCGTACATTGTCGATGTCATCCGAGAGAGGGCACGATCAATGTACGACAAAATCCAAACTCATGGCAACCCTTTGGTGAACTCCCTGGGCAGATATGACCAGAGGGAGCAAAGACGCTTGCCATCACACAAACTCCCCAGGGACGTCTTGGGGCCCCTTGGTTAACCCAAGGTAAAGCCATTAACTCCAAAATTCATATTACGCCTGATGGATCAAGCGTTAGGCCACCTGTAAACAAAAAGGGTGCAAAAACACTAAGCCGATTCTCCCCCAATGGGAGAACGCAATAAATTCGCTAAGCTGCTGCTTTCTGAGACTACTCAAGGGCATCCAAACAAAAATTTTAAACAAAACTACAACCTACCCCCAATAGATCAATAAAAACCATACCTGACTCACTTCGCAGGTTAAGCCGCAAAACGGCTGGGTACTGCGGCAGAAGACACCCGGACGGGGAAAAAGAAAAATTGCCCCGCCCGACCAGGACTACCCCTGGACCTCTGGAATTTCCTGATATATTGCTGCTGCTTTGATATCAACTTTGTATGTCGGCGTCTCCCGAGGCTTTCTTTCTCTTGTAAACGCATGCATTGGCATAAACTAAGCAGGGATGGAAGCTAGCTAGCGTTCGCATTTTAACACATGCTGCTGAATAAACATATCTGAGAAAAATGTTTTAATTAATATAATTGTTTCCATAATGAGATTTTCTATGTAATGTAAAAGTAAGCTGTAAACTAATCGATTTTCATGGTTTAATTGCAAAAGGTTTTGCCGCCGTTCTGCTCGGTATACAATATTCGCTTATATATTTGTGGTAAAGATAAAAAATACGAGAAGAGAAGCAAACGATCAACTGATATCTTAAAAATTAAAATATGTAAGTTTTCTTTACTCTGAAATGCCCTTGGATAAGATTTGAAATGAAAACTACCAACCAAGGTCAAAGTTAGCGTCACTTCTCTGCACTAGGAATTGTAACATTCTAGGAAATATTCCTGTCACTTCTACATTTGCACAAAGTATTGCCCTTTAAAGAATCTGCAGTCGCTTATCAAATTATCTTATTTAATATAAAAATTATATTGACATAAAGAAATGTATCAAGTACTTGGTAAACAGGGAAAAAAGTAACACCAGTCCATTTATTCCGCTTTAAAGTAATGTAAATAAGGAAATAGTCGACTCATTTTAAGGTTAAATAAACCAGCAAGTTTTGCATTGGAGAGTGAAAATATATTTGTCGTATAAACTTCTGCAACTTCTTACTAATAACGAAATACAAGTGGGTGGAAATTAACCAGTTAACATGAACGACATTATAAGATTACACAAAGAAGGCTTCGACGTAATTTTGGAATTCTCTGTAACATTCACCTTTGATGGGTACGTGACGTTTTGTCGAGCGGCATTCGTTTGACGGTAAGGTAGTGTCATATGGCATTCCAGTGTTGGTGCTCTCGCTTCGTGAGCTCTTAGGACCAGATGTGAAGATATTTGTAATGAAAGTAAAGTGGAGTTATACTTGTTAAAACAGTACATCTTTAGTTGCATTGCCAAAAACACTGCAATAACAGAAATGTGTCAAAACACTATACATTTTTAAACTCCAAGTAAGTAATAAAGATAAAATAGAAGTCACCAAGTAGCAGTATTTCTTGTACAAGAGCTGAGCATTTAAATTATTCTGTTGTTGAAGTTAGAGATTTCCTCTTTGTGAATGGAACAAGCAGCCTATCTTGGCGCATGGTGTTCAGTGTAGTGGAATTTCTCTCTCCCTCATCTGAGAATTTGAGTTGCTCGTGCAATTTGCAGCGTTTTGTGTACTTCAGGAAACAACTTTCTCAAAGGAATGTTGTATGAAAAAATTATTAGTTCACTGAGAGAAGAGTTATCTTTGAATGTATCACTATTGCAAATTACTGGTAATTCATTTATCAACTTCTAATAGGAGATCAAGGGATTGCAGTTTGATGGACATTTTCTAACCGTCAGCAGGGAAATTTTCTCTGAACGTAATCAATTTCTTTGGGTCAATAATTCCAAAAGTATTGAATATATGATACTGTTTGGATCGTCCTTTCATTTGGTTAACCGTCACATACTACTTTAGCATTTGAATTCAGGTTCGCTTCAAAACAGTAATTTGCTTTCTTGAGGGAGGATCAAGTTATCAATCTGAAATCTTCTCCTGTTCTCACGAATTTCAGACACAGCTGATTCAAGAAATTGTAAAATACGACTTCTTACTAAACTAAATTTACAGAACGTTCTTATTGCGTAAATGTAAAATTTTTCGGTTCATGTGCACCTAATGGTTTAATTTCAAGTTTTTCTTTTATCTTTAATGAATGAAAGTGACTTTTTAATACATAATCCATTCCATTCATTTTAAAACTTCACTACTTTGTCTGCCAAACAGGATTCCAACAAGAATCACCGAAACTTCGCTAAACGGCCTCAGTTGCCTGGCCCCAAGCGTTGCTGAATGCGATGTACGAGGGCTGTTCAATAAAGAATAGCCTTTTTTTGGGGGGGGGGGAGACAACGTGCCTTTAATCCTCATAATTTTGATGGTCCTTCTCAAAATAGTCTCCCTTGAATGCGTTGCACTTGTCTTAGCGTTTCTGTCAGTCTTCAAAGACATGCTGAAAACCATTTTTGATAGATCTTTCAAAATCGCCTCAGCAGCCTTTACCACTGCTTATTATGATGGATCATCCCTCCCACGAAGGCGTTTCTTCAAGCTAGGAAATAAAAAAGTCACATGGGGCTAAATCCGGACTATAGGGAGGATGAGGGATGTACTTCACGCAACATTGGCAATATGCGGCAGCGCATTATCGTGGTGCAGCATCGTGGTTCTTTTGCGCCTGGTAAGGACTTGCAATGTTTTCAGGACATCCCTTTAGTATTGTCCAGTTACTGATGTATGTGCAGGTACAACATGCTCATAAACCTTTCCATGAATATCAAAGAATGGGATGACCGAAACTTTCCCAGCGGAAGCAACCACTTTTGCTTTTTGGAGGTTGGTGATGAAGTTTTCCACACTGAGCTTTGCTGTTTGCTCTCAGGATCAAAATGATGTAGCCAAGTTTCGTCAGCAGTGATTACGTTTGAAAGAACCTCCAGATCTTCCTCTAACATCAACTTTAACTGTATGTGAATGTCTTTTTTTTTTGAATCAACAGTCTTGGAGCCCATCGCGCACAAACACGTCTCATGTGTAATGTTTCTGTCATCAACGTGTGGGTGACACCCAATGAAATGTTCTGTATTTCAGAAAGTGATCTTAAGGTCATTCTTTGATCCTCTCTCACAATGGCAGCAGCAGTGTTGACGTTTTCTTCCGTAAGAGCAGTAACTGGTGCACCGGAACCACCTTCCTTAGAAATTGTCTCCCCTCTTTAAACATTTTAAACCACCTTCGAGCTGTGCTGTAGGGAAGAACACTCTCCATAGGCCTCCTGTAACATTGTATAGGCCTCAGCTGAAGATTTGTTGAGACAAAAGAAGAATTTCAAAGCCGCATATTGTTCCTCGCGTGTTTTCTCCATTGCAGCGGTAGATGATACTGAACATGTCTGAACTTTCCTGGTTCTCACAGTCGAGAACCAGGAGTGCCAACAATGAATTTACTACAGCGTGTTTGTTTCTCATTAAGCTAACAGAATATAATAATATTGAATTTTAGTGCAAAAATTGTAATTATGACCATAAAAAATTATCCTTTATTGAACAACCCTCGTAGGAAGAGCCAGGAAGGTATACACATCTGACACAGCGTAATCTGACCCAATGCTCCTCTTCCGAAAAGGAAACTGGTGACGTCATGTACAACACTGCGAGTTCCAAGCTTCGGTAACCATTAAGAATTATGGTACAATAAATTATTTGTAATGATTAGTACAATTGAATAAAATATAGAATAATTTTTTCTTCAAATAAATAAAAAAAGAAGTTGCGTGATATTATCGGTGGGGCCCGGCCCCTCTGGCCGTTAATGAGTCCGCCCCTGGGCTGAGAGTACATCAGAGGTCATTTGTATACTAAATCTTTGGTCCATTGCTAGGCTCGTCAGTTGATTTCGAACATCACAGAAAAATGTGGCAAGGAATCCAGACAAAATGCCTTAAATACTGTTGTATTTTCAACACCGGGGAAAAATTAAATACATGGAAGGAATCGAAAAGGGTTCGTGGATGAATTTGATAAGCGTTATCTAGAATGTTGTTCAGAATTGTATAAAATACAAAAAGTAGTTGCAACTGCAAAGAAGTTTCTGCCGATTAAGCAGAGGATACATTTTCCTTGGGGCACAACAATCTTTGATAAGAATTACGTAGAAAATTAAGCTAGTTACAGTGAAGCAATAAATATTACACAAATATAAATATTTGCTACTAAATCTTCACTTACCTTAAGAAATTGTTATTAACATTTTCTTCTTTTCAACTGGAAATCCATTTCACAAGCAAATCACTTGCGTCCTCAGTCAATCAAAAACAAACTCCGTTGTCAAGAAAATCTCGGTTACCATGTTTTTCTTATGTTTTATTAGCATTACCAACATCTGAAGACGAAAAGATCTAAAAACAGAATCAACTGCTGTTAAGTCAAAATTCATTACGCGATGTTTATTTTTTAAAATAAATCTTTTCCCAAAATATTAAATCTATGGGACCATCTAATTGTTTTAATAATTTAACTTCGGGATTTATTTCATGGTTAAATGACCAAAAATGATCGACTATGGCCGATTTATCATTTTATTTCCATTTCCATTCGATTTCCATTTCAAAAGAAGTATTAACATCAATTTCTTAAGATAAGTGGAGCCTTGGTAGCAAATATTTATATTTGTGCAATCTTTGATAAGAATTTTGAGAAATATTGGATAAGAGTAGAAATAATGTGGCAGCAAACAGAAAATTTTAATTCAGAAAACTGACATTTTGCAGTCACGTCATGAGTACTTTATACATATAGAAACTTTGCGGGAATCTGAAAAAAAACTTAATTTAGATGACCGTAACATAATCGGATTTTGCAGTGACCGAAAGTTATAATGCAGGTATTCGGTGTATTCTTTTGTGATATATGCTGGAGTATGGTCATTTCATACTTTGATGTTCATGGAATGGTTTATCAGCATGTTGTACCTGCACACACATCAGTAACTGGACAATACTATAGGGATGTCCTGAAAACATTGCAAGTCCATATCAGGCGCAAAAGACATGAAGCAGCCTGTATGCTGCACCACGATAATGCGCGGCCACATATTGCCAATGTTGCGTGAAGTACATCCCTCACCTTCCCGATAGTCCGGATTTAGCCCGATGTGACATTCTATTCCCTAACTTGAAGAAACGCCTTCGTGGGAGGCATTATCCATTATCAGAAGCAGTGGTGAAGGCTGCGGAGGCGATTTTGAAGGGTGTCTCAGAAAATGCTTTCCAGCATGTATTTGAAGACTGGCAGAAACGCTGGGAGAAGTGTATCGCATTCAGGGGAGACTATTTTGTGAAGGACCATCAAAATTGAGGATGAGTAAATGTACGTTGTCAAAAAAGGTGATTATTCTTTATGGAACATCGATTATGACAGTAACATATTCGGATTTTGCAGTGACTGCATGTTACTATGCAGGTATTCGGTATATTCTTTTGTGATACATGCTGGAGGCAAAAGCGAAATGTGAAAATGTTCTGTAAGGCAGGAAGCTCTATGGCCAAATAAATCACCAAAATATAGAGAAGTGGTCGAAAGAAATGCTTATTCCACTCATTCCACCTTCATTATAATTTTGGATAACGCTCCATGGAAAGTGCCCAACAAAATATGTGCACAAAACACTGAAACGCCACTGTTACTTCCCTCCCCTCTTCACTCTGATGCCAAACTTCATCACATTTCTTTGAGACAGCTTGCTTAGTCCTACACAGTTGGATAAAAGAACTTCATTTTTTCATAGAAGCATAAGATTGCGCCAGAAAAACAACTTTTGCATATTCATCGAACTCTTCTTAGTGATCAACCAAAATGTTCATTGCAGTTTGTTTTAATCAGTTTCACATTTATCCCAAATTTTTCATAAATGACAAACCCACATTTATTAGTATTCACTTCATTTATTAAGTTTTCCTCAAATTATAATCTGACGCAGGTCGCCTCACTTGCCTTAAGGATATCATATTCAACATTGTGGAAACAAAAATACTCGTCACGCAGTAAGAGTGCTGAAATGGCAATGGAATCGACTAATTAAAACAATTTGGAAAGAAAAAGATAAAAGATTTTGAAGTGCCAGATTCGAATGGTTACATCACACTTCTAAAGCAGGAAGCATTCCTTTGAAATGATACCGACTGTGTCTACCTGCGGGATTCGAGAAAAGAGTAAATAAAATGTATTATTTATTTATTCATTCAGTATTAATCTGTAGCAAATATGAATAACTATTACTGATTGTTGCAACTATAACTCGAGCGTGCAATGCTTACATTAGTTGTGCATATAACAAGTTTGTCACTGTCACAGGACCATATTGCAGCGACAGCAGAGGATAAAACAATAGCTCGCGCTGCAGTAGTTCTTTGAATCACAAAACAGTGTCCTCTATGTTTCCTCTCGCTATTTTCGGCGAACTTAAAGCAATTGCAAGTGTAAATCTTCACCCTTGAGTACAGTATAGTATAAAGTAGTGTCGTACGCATGTTAAATTAGCGTTGTCATGTTGCAGACTTTCGTGGTGAGTCAAACATAGGTTCAGCTTTCTATGTTGTTTAAGGAAGCAAAAAATACGATATGCTATACACATGAATTTCTCTTTGTACTAAATTTTGTTAAAAACCCTTATTCCTCTATCTACGTCAGGCTAGGATTAGGATTACTAAGGAGGGGATTCGGCACTGCGACCAGTCTTGTTCTATTGTATCTATACCCTCAAGTGGGGCATCTCCTGGAGGAGGGATGAGACGAGAGGATACAGAGGGCGGGTGTCCCAAGGAGCCACGACAGTGTCGAGAGCAAAGTCCCTACATTTTACTCAGATGGAAACTTCCCCCGGCAGGCCAGGACAACGGACATCACACCTTCGGAAACAGTCCCACCACGAGACCTGGGTTCGGAGTGCGGAGATCGGAGGAGGAAGTGGTCAGAGTATATCGTCCTGTCATGCAGTGCCGAGACAGCCGCCGACACTTCTACCCTGAAAGAGACCACCAGATAAGAGATGACGTGAAATGATAATGGAGATAAAATGGAGGGACAGGAAATTCGGGGAATGTAATTAACCTGTACAGCATTTGCCTGGCCACCCGAGAAAACCCATGTCAGGTAGGTCAGCCACGGGAATCGAGTCCGGACCCATATAATCGGACCACAGGCGAAACTGCCTCCTCCATTCCTTTCAGTTACTTCATGTTAATCAAGATAAACCTCTTATGTTGTGTGTGTGGTTTAATGCACAGAATTTGATGATAAAGTTCTTGTTTCCCAGTGTTAAGAGACGGTGTTGACCATTTAGTATTTTACATACAGTTAGGTGATCAGTGTTAATTAAGTTATATTGGCCATATAAAGAGCACTGTGGGAAAGTCATTATTACTATCTTGAACAAATATTCACTCAATCATGCCCTGTCAGTAACCTAAACATTGCAAAAGATGATTTTCTAGGCAGATCTGCAATTGTTTTATGCTTATCTTGGAGATCATTCCAATTAAGTTTTTCGAAAGAAGATATTTAAGTACTATATGTAGTGTTCAGTGGTGCTTTACCTATTTCCAGTAAATTGAACATTGGGTTTAAAAGCTCCATGCTTATGGGAGAGATCGAACCCAGGAATCACAACTCATACCTAGTACATACTGTTTGCATTTCATCCCCAAATTCAATATTGAGATTTGAATGAAGGCACATTTTGAAGTCCCCTAAATAAGAAATATAAACAAAATAATAATAAATAATTTTCAAAACAGAAGTAACATTTTGTCATAATTGATTGTGAAAATGTTTTTAGTTAATCTTATTTTGTAGATACTAGGAGATATGGGAACACAGTAGACTTTAAGTGATTGTCAAATGTTTTAAAGAGCAGGTCGCAAGGTGATTAGTGAAATTAATTCTCCCTGTAATGTCCAACAGGTAAAAGCGCGAATAATCTGCTATTTAAGAGAAGCACCAGTACCGGGAAATCTAAAAAATAACAAGGAATGTCTGCGGTAAGGTTCATCCACAAAAGAACGTATTCAAGATAAATTGTGTATTTTAACGACATCTACATTTGCATATTTCTTATAATTTATGTTATACAAGCCATTCAGAATGAAGAGGACTTTTGAGGACATTCTCATAATTTGAAGATATTCATTTCATTTGTCATAAAAAATATTAGTATTAGGGAAACGTGCTTCAAGGAAACAAACGATACCGCAGTTCTGGCGGTATTTGACGGTGAGAAAGTATACATACACAACTAGAAATGTAAACAAAGTAACTACCACCGAATAACGCCTTCAGTAACAGGCTAAAGGAGTTGGAGTAGTGAATACCGTGTGAGACTGGCCGTTCTCTTCACTCAACATCTCATTGTTTAATAACGATGGCTGGAGGTGAATAACAAGCCGGGATGTTGAGATTTTTCTGATTGCTCGACATGAGACCCCTCTTAGTCCATTCAGGGTGTGGCTGTGTCCATAAAACACAACTGTTTAAGTAATACTTTATTTACTACTCCTGTAATCTTGCTCCACTCGCCATCATAGGTTTCTATAAGCGATTGTTCTCTATCACGACAAAATTGTGTAACATCTTTCCTAAGCAAACGGTGCAAATTTCCTATGTTGTGACACAGTGCTCACCTATTGGGTGTTCGACTAATGTTTCATGTGTTCATATATTTCCAAATTCCCCCACAACAGCTAAATTTTGAGTTTTATAACTATCACATGTTTTATTTTAATTTTTTGTTAGCCTCACTTTTGGGCTATAGGATAAATTTCAGCTTTGCACATGGTCACGTTTTGTAGAAAATTCTCATACGTCATATTTATGCATACGCTCGTACGGACAGAACTTTTTAAAATCTTGTTCAGAGTAGTTCGAGATTCTTATGAAAGGAAAAGGTCTTCGCCATACCGTCTTCAAATCTGGCATCAGGGTATACTTTACGACATTCCCCGTATGACATGAATGTAGGCCAACCAACTCTTGTTTCACATAATATATGATTATGAAATTTGTTTGATACTAGAACGGATTAATGACTTTATACCACGAACTGAAAGGAACGATTACACGTGCAAAAGAAAAATGGAATCCAAAGGTAAATAAACAACTATAGCGGGTAGACAAGTAATTATCCCCATATCAAAAGAGAAACTCATTTTCACAAACTGCTGATATTATTGGAAGAAGCTGGCCGACAGTCCAGTCGATAATAAGGCGATGTTGGAAAAGAAATTCTCATTAAGTGTGAGGACCTTAGAAGCTAACAAAAAGGGAACAAAATATGTTAATAAGAATGATAAAAATATCCTGACTTGACAGCATCTGCAATCTCTGCGTATGTTAATATATATATATATATATATATATATATATATATATATATATATATATATATTGTTAGATTAATAAAACTTGCTACACACGTTGAGAGAGATACAGTGAATAGAAATTGCCCTGGGTTTTATTGTGAGATGCATTTAAGTACACTTTCTTCACTTCAAAACACAAATTTCAAGTTTTTGGCAAAAATTCCATATTCACAGCTTTAAAAATTTCTGGAGCCTAAAGTTTGATACAGAGAAACTTAGAGCAAAGTAAAAAAATGTATGTATTGGGAACCTGTTAAAATATTGGACCAAAATTTACTTTTTCGCAAGGGATTTTTTAGGTGACGTAACAAAACTAAATAAATTTGACTGTGTTTTCCAAAGTGAAAGTGAAATTGACAAAACTTGGGCTGTATCGCGTTTGCACTAAGCTACATCTGTGGTATACGAGGGCTGTTCAATAAAGAATGGTCATACTTTTTTTTACGGTTATAATTTTTTGCACTAAAATTCAATCTTATTATATTCAGCTAGCTTAAATTCTCCAACTGACTCGTGTTTTTCCCGGTAAACCACTAGGAGTTCTCTTGAACACATGAGAGAACTATCTTAATGGCGACTTACAATGCTGTAAGTACTTTAAGGCCCGGGCTTTATAGTTTGGACCACTATTAGGTACAATTAATGGAAATTAATTGTTCTTCCACACTAGCCGTGTGTAGGAAGCACTCTGAAAGGGTAGACCCAGAATTTTTTACCGGAAAAAAACGAGTCAGTCGGAGAATTTAATGCCATGTTGGCACGTTCGCCATAGTAGCTCAAATGTTTAGAGCGGCTGGACAGAGACCAGAAGATCCGTGGTTCAAATCCCGGCTATGGCATTGAATTCTTCATTCTGGCTCTACCCTTTCATATTGCCATTAATTGTACCTAATAGTGGTCCGAACTATAAAGCCCGGGCCTTAAAGTACTTACAAGATAGTAAGTCGCCATTAAGGTAGTTGTCTCATGTGTTTACGAGAACTCCTAGTGGTTTACCGGGAAAAACACGAGTCAGTTGAAGAATTTAATGTCATGTTGGCACGTTGGCCATAGTAGCTCAAATGGTTAGAGCGGCTGGAAGGAAACCAGAAAATCCAATTCATAGTTCTTCCTACACACGGCTAGTGTGGAAGAACAATTAATTTCCATAACGAAAACTTTAACTAATAAATAATGAACACGGTTAATGAACTTCTGAAAACTCCCTTTTCAAGGTGGGCAGTAGAAGAAAAGAGTAGCACAAAAATATTAGAGCAATCTAAAAATTGTGCTAAAGCAAAAGGAAGTAGAAATTCTGTTTATAGCAGGAAATTTAATACGTATATATAACAACGAGTGGATATGGAATTAGAAACACCCTACTAAAAGCATTCACATAGCAAGAGGCGCATGTAAAGCTCATTTGACTTCTGAATGCTTGGAGCTGTAGAAATTGCAACGCAGCTAAGCAAAGCATATCACGAATCACCTCAGAAGATAATGAGCAAGTCGTAAAAGATAGATGTATAATATCAAGTGTTGCATCAAATTTTGTGGAGCATTTGAGCTTGGTTTGCATGGACAGATGAGACCAAAGAAATTGAAAATGAATTGAAGGAGGTGGCTTATGTTGCTTGTCCCGAAGGTACCCATAAATACAAATTGTGACACAAAATGTATTATCTCAGACATTATTACATTTTTAAAAGCATTGCATAAAGAAACTCTTAATTTTTATTCACTGTCCCATTTCGTTTGATTTTACCATTGTAAGGATATTCGCTTAATTTTCTCAACTGAGCCTGATCAGTAATTCACTAACTTCATAAGCCCTAATCAAATATTTAAATTATTTATAATCTATCAAAACCTCATAAGATGAATATATACAAAATATTTTCATATTTTCGTATTCTTTCCCATCATACTGTATGCTCTTAGCTTAATGTACATAGGTCTGTTTGGCATTCAGTACAGATGGTTCTTGCAGAAATATAACTGCGTTTTATTATGTTGGACATTTTACATTTATTCCATTATTATTATTATTTATACGATCTATCACATAAGCATTTAAGATTTGATTATCCAAATCGTAATTCCTATTAAACATTTAATAATAATTACTTCGAAGGCAATAATGTTCATTTGATTTTGCTACATAAAGCTGCCAACATTTTAGACAATGTAAATGACTTTTTAAGTTACATGGCGCAAGTTTTGTCTTTATTACTTATTATTTTGATACTTATTTTCTTATTTGTGAAACATTTAGTGGTAACTGTCTTTTTTAATACTTTATCAGCACGGCAATCATTGGCACTGAGTGAGGTTGATGCCTTGGGGTGCAGTAAATCTTGTGAACAACCCTGGATCAGGTTTATCGAGAACTACACACAACCCTCGCAAAAGGTTGCCGAAACGCGAGGCAACAATGGATCGATAAATCTGTTGATATGGACGGAACACGCACATTTATACAATTTCTCTCGCGAATAGAGCTAATTAATCCATCACATTACCACATCAGTGACATTTAGTGACCGCCTTTGTCACAGAACGTGGTTTTTCATTATGTGGCACCAGTATACGCGGCGACTTCATTTACAAACTCCATTTCTTGGAACGGTGATTTCAAATGAATTAAAGGCACATTTTGCGAATTAAAGTGAGCCAATAGCTCCAGTAATAGTTTTCAGAGGTTAAAACACAATCGGGGTTACTAGATTTTCGTAAAATTCGGCACATTACTTAATATTTAAATTTGCTTGATAATTTTGCTTTGTTTCCCCTTATATTATATGATCATATGCAAGGCTTTGACTTGAGAAACAACTTGTTGATTGTAGGTTCTCTGAGATAATCCATTTTGAACATAAAAAAGCATCCAGACTAATTCCCAAATGCAAACTTCGACACTCTGCGGAGGACAGAGGAAGATTCTATTTAAGGGAAGATTCCCTGCCAGCCGAGAATTGAACTGGACACATTTTGGGGACAGAAGCCAGAACGCAGGCTCTCGACCATACGGCATTATGTAAGGCGTGTGTGAGAAACTTCGAAACTTCATATACATTATAGTCGTAAAACCTTTTATAAGTTCACAGTTCGTCAGCTTTAAGAGGGTAAACGAATTTAAAAAATACGAATAAGCGAAAATTTGAAACAGTTGTTAATATATCAAGTACCAGAGCAGTGTTTATTTAATTTGTCAGTTAAGTTTCATCTTTAAAATGATAAAAGTTTTGTTGTAAATTAATATGTTATAGATGGCCATGACGGAACAGAGTAGGTCACAAACAGGTGAAGATAAATGTTACTGTTTCAATATAAATGAATGATAAATATAATTAATTCAATAGAAATAAAAATTATAATAGAAAATTGTTTTTAGGACTTTATACTAGAAAAAACAGAAAATTATGTAATTCAAAATTAATGTATTGGCCACAGGGAAACGTGACGAAAACTAGAAGTATTTGGTTACCATGGTGATAAGGTCAAATCAATAATTGGAAAGGAGAAGATAGCGTTTTTTGTGTCGGCATTTCACTGTGAGTAGACGTGTGTGGAAGTTCTGGATGTTTGCAAGAGTCTGGTTGCAAACCAGAGAATTTGAACTGTTCGAATTATCCCTCAACGTAAGAAAAATATTATTTTAAATTGTGTAAATATATTGATTTAAAATACAAATCATATTGCAATTGAGTTTCCAGTTTAAACTACAGAAAATTTTTCAACCTTTTGATTTCCTTCATTTTAAGTTTCCATACTATCCGATACCACGACCGAGATATGATCCCATGGGAACTGGACCTACAATATTATTTTGAACAATTCATCAATTTTATAAAGAATTTCGCCGGATATTTAAAATATATTTTTAACTCAACACATCTCAAGGAAGAGACGTCTGCTGCGAAAACACATCGCGGGCTGAGTACATCGAAAAGCAACCGCTACAAATGGCTTCCCAACGAGGTGCTTAGAGGTAATCCACCATCTCAGCAACTGTGCATGAGAGATTCTGTTACGCCTCAACGTGGGGCTTCGAGAGCATCATCTCCATCTACCTCCAAACGTATGTAATTCTGCTATAAATGTCACCTCAACGGGGTGCAGAATCACTTCATCGCATCATCACCAATGGTATTCTGCTACAAATTGACTATAACAACATGGTTTCTTTTTCAAATATCACCTTTACCTGAGTAGTACTTGATATCGCAGACGAAGTTACAAACGTGAAATGGTCCACCGAATCGTCCTGAAATGAGCAGAAAGAAAGAAAACGCAAGCTTGGCTTGGTAATTTCTTGAGATATAATCTGCTTACCAGAATGCCTAAAAGAAAGTGCAACATAATGTAACGGGAGCATTGAAACACCCTGTGAGCAGCTGGCAACGGAAGACAGGGGAGGCTCGGTTAGCCACGCCCTTCCCTCGTTTGTCTTATAGTGGTGACAGTCAGTGGTCGGAAAGAAACATAATTGTGCGTCTGTTTTCCTTCCACCTGTTTCTCGATCTTTCTGTTACCAGAACAATCTTGTAAACACCAGAAGTCGGGATATTCCTATATAAAGAGGGACAGACAGACAGAGTTAGTCAGTTGTTGGTTGTGTTGGTCAATCAGTTGGTTAGTGAGTGTGAGCGAGAAGACAGTCGCAGTTCTTGGTGTAAGAGTTAGTCAGTGACGTGTTAATGAACGAAAAGATGGTGCAACGGGACTGTACAAACTGTGTATGAGTATCGGAGTTTATGTGATCGCGAGTACAAGGAAATTGCAACGGACGAACTGGTAAATTGTAATTGTGTGCATTACGTAATTTTGTGTAATTGGCAAGTGTTAAACTGTAAGTCGGTGGAAATAAAGAACATTGTTGAGTGGTGTAATTGGACTTTTTATTCCACGAACCCACAAAGTCACACTGGCGTCAGAAGTGGGATAAACACAAAGTCACATTGGTGTCAAGAAGTGGGATAAACACAAAGTCACACTGGTGTCAGAAGCGGGATGATAACATCACCGAACATTACAACCATGGACGCGAAATTGGAGAAAATTTTAGAGATGATGATGGAAATGACGGCGGAACTGAGAGAAATGAGGACGGCAACTGAAAAGCTCGCTGCAAAAACAGAAGCGGCTAAAGACAACATCACCGAGAAGATGCAACAAATGAAGGCCGAGTTAACCACGGAAATGAGAGCAGCGAATGACGGTCTGGCTACCGAAATGAAGGTGGCGAACGAGGCTCTCGCCGCAAAGTTTGAGGAACGTTTGGCCGGCGTGAGGGATGACGTCGCGAACCTGGGCAAAAGGAAGGGTCAAGTAGACGACCGCCTTAATGATTTAGAGGAAAAGGCCGACAACATCGCAAAACCCCTCACCCGCCTGACGGAGGAAAACCGGCCTTATGTGTGGACGGAGGACGCCGAAGACGCTTTCCAGCACCCGAAGGGGACCCTGTGCAGTGCTTCAATGTTGGGTTTCCCGCAACCGGGTGGCGCCTTCATTGTGGACACCGACGCCAGCGACCATTGCATTGGTGGTGTCCTATCGCAGATCCAGGACGGCCACGAGCGCACAAGAGTGGAAGAGGAGGAGCGTGCCGCAGCAGTCCGAGTAGTTGTGGCAGTCCCTGCTGAAGGCTGGGATAGCGCAGGCCTGAGGAGGGAGCAGCTGGCGGACGCAGACTTGGGGCCACTCTTGAGGGAAGTGGACGCAGGGACGAGGCCAACCTGGGAGGACATCGCACCGAGGAGCGCCACCTACAAGTCGCACTGGGCCCAATGGGACTCGTTGAAGACCAGAGAGGGCGTGCTGTTCCGGGTATGGGAGTCACCCGATGGGAAGGCGCGGAGAGGACAGTTGGTACTTCCCCGGAGCAAGGTCCCGGAAGTCTTGGAGGAAGTGCACGCCGGTACTCCAGGAGGACACCTGGGAGCGAACCGAATGATTCACAAACTACGGCAGCGCTACTTCTGGCTCAGACTTCGGGCAGATGCTGGTGGTACACCTGGACCGCCTCGCACGCTACGATGGGGCTGTTCGAGACGAACAGCTTTGAGGAGGGAGCAGTGTAACGGGAGCATTGAAACACCCTGTGAGCAGCTGGCAACGGAAGACAGGGGAGGCTCGGTTAGCCACGCCCTTCCCTCGTTTGTCTTATAGTGGTGACAGCCAGTGGTCGGAAAGAAACATAATTGTGCGTCTGTTTTCCTTCCACCTGTTTCTCGATCTTTCTGTTACCAGAACAATCTTGTAAACACCAGAAGTCGGGATATTCCTATATAAAGAGGGACAGACAGACAGAGTTAGTCAGTTGTTGGTTGTGTTGGTCAATCAGTTGGTTAGTGAGTGTGAGCGAGAAGACAGTCGCAGTTCTTGGTGTAAGAGTTAGTCAGTGACGTGTTAATGAACGAAAAGATGGTGCAACGGGACTGTACGAACTGTGTATGAGTATCGGAGTTTATGTGATCGCGAGTACAAGGAAATTGCAACGGACGAACTGGTAAATTGTAATTGTGTGCATTACGTAATTTTGTGTAATTGGCAAGTGTTAAACTGTAAGTCGGTGGAAATAAAGAACATTGTTGAGTGGTGTAATTGGACTTTTTATTCCACGAACCCACAAAGTCAGACTGGCGTCAGAAGTGGGATAAACACAAAGTCACATTGGTGTCAAGAAGTGGGATAAACACAAAGTCACAATAATTACAGTTAGGAGTGAAAACTTTCATTCGAATTTCGGAAAATATTGGAGTAGCTTTTACTTTCTGTACTACGTATATTAAATAGGGAAAGTATTGTATTCCACCAGGAAATTTTATACTTAGGTTTTACCAGTAATACACGTTTTGAAACTCCCTGAAACCCAGTAATAGCATTTTTAGAAAATGGTCTGTGTGAATGTAGTGTGCAAGTGGGAGAGTGAGAGTGAGAGGGGTTCAGGGACAGGGAAGGTGAGAGATAAAACAGCATAAATGAAAAACAAAATGTTTAAGTTCAGCGTTTTCCAAGCATACGACACCAAGATTTTCGAGAAAGTTCCACACGCCAAATTGCCCTTTACGTGAATTAATTTTGTAATGAATTTATTTATTCAAAGTGGTTCTTTAAAAACAGATGTTAAAACACACAATCTGTCTTAAATACATTTTTGAGTGAATCATTATGCGATATTCTGATTGTAGGTTTGAATTTTCCATTACTTACACTTTCTTTCAATTGGGGAATCATACAATTTTATGTCTTGGCCATGCAAAGAAATTGGAATGTCAAAGCCATTACATAGCGGTCGGTTCTTAAAAGATTTGATTGTAGCTTAAGCCTATTGTATTCTCTTGTGCACATGGTATCCACAAAGAAACCTGTAATAAAAGCACTTCTAGGAAGTGTTTCTCATTAAAGGGAAGTAGGTCAATAAGTGTTTCAAGAATAATTTGAACAAAAGTGAGTAGGAATATGACATTATCAGCAAAACCACTGTACCTCCTCTAATTGCTGAAGTTAAGATAAAAGTCTACAATGTAGTTTGGGATTTACAAATTTGATCATAAACCCCATTTTAATGTAAACATCCTTTCCACAGAACATTCTGACACAACGTTTATGTTCGTTGCTCGTGACAAGAAGCTAAGAGTGCAGTGAATATACACATACCATTTAGTTAGGTTTTGTGTCATCAAGATCCACATCTATAATATTTGCTTTAAGGATTGTTTTTGATTGTACCGTATGCCAGTTTCCATTCACTCTAGTGTTATGTGCATATTTAAAGTAATATTTATGGCCCAGTGTTTACGAATCTTTAATTAATAATTAATGCCTTACCAAGATACTAAGAAAATGAACATTATTAATCAACATAGTTGGTTACATCTTTGCAATAAATAAATATTTCACTAGCTATAATTTAAATATTTGCACGCTCTCTCAAACTTAATGTATTTTTATTGGTTCCCCATCTGTAAGAAGCACCCTTTACCTCCACTTCGATAAATTTTAGGATGTCAGTGAACTGATTCGCAATCACTCGCATAATTTTCCGCAAAATTTTCTGTTCATCATTAGTCACAGTCTGTTTATTAAAAAGGTGCTAAAGTCTTAAGGTTTCCCCGTAAACAGTAGATTAACTTCTTTTTTACCTCATTTCCATTTGTAGCAACAACAAAATACGAAACAATCCTAAATTCACAGGCAGTGACTGTTCGGAGTCCTAAGACAAACGGTTTTAAAAGTATGACGCCTTGCACTCGTTCTTGTTCAGACTATTGTCACCCAATTAACAGAATTCAGGACCAACTGGGAGCTGGGTAGGGGACAGGAACTGTTTAGCTCACGCCTACCCATTTATCTCTGTGCAGCATTGAGGATGGAGTCGGCCAAGGTGTCGGCTACACCGTCATCGAGAACGAGGACTGTCCGCTACGCCGGAGACAGAAGACCAGCCAAGGAACGCCGGCGAAGACCTAGTGACCTGAGTTGGGGATATGGACAGCCGGGACACCTGGAGAGAGACTGCCCACACCAGGGAGAGCAGCCGGAAGAACGAGTAAGGGCCGTCGTGGAGAGGGGCACGTCGGCGCCATCACCACCATCCCCTCGAGTTACACTGCGCGCCCTCAGCTGGCGTATGGATGACAGCATCATCGCGGACGGCTGGGTAAGAGGAAACCCATGCCGCGTGCTGGTGGACACCGGGGCGGCCGTGACCATCATCAGACCTGACGTGGCGAAGGGATTGCCGACGAGGAAGCCGAGCCGACCATACCAGCTTGTGACAGCACCGGGCGACAGCTTACCTGTGAAGAAGGTGGTCCTATTGAAGTTGACCTTGGGACGGAGTGTCTTACGTCTGTGGGTGTTCGTCGCGAAGGTGGCTGAGGAGGTGATTCTGGGACTAGATGCCCTCAATAGCCACGAGGCGACGGTCGACGTCGGCAGGAAGGTACTGCGGCTCAACGGAGAAGAGGTTATACTCCGTCAACCAGAAGAGCGCCTTGGAACCTGCAGGGTCATTTCAACGAAGACGTGGTTGTCCCCGCGAGGAGCGAGGTGGTAGTAACGGCGCGACTTCAAGGCCAGAGAACCAAGAATATGATGCTGGACCAGGAGACGCCTGTACACGGACTATGCGTAGCCAGAACATTGCTGCCGTGCCGAGAGGAGGTGCCAGTGATAGTGCTAAATCCAACGGACACCGATCACGACGTCCAGGCCGGGACGAATTTGGGAACGTGCGAGCCCGTGGTGAGCGTAACAGCAATCGACAAGACACAGCGCGTCTTCAGCCAAGGTAACAGTTGCTACGGCCGGATGGACAAAGTGCTACACCGCATCGACACCGGGGACGCCCGGCCTATTCGGAAACCACCTAGACGCGTTCCGCTGGCGAAGCAAGGGGCGGTACGAGACATGCTAGAGGACATTAGATCCAGGGGAGTGATTGAACAGTCTGAGAGCTCTTGGTGTTCCCCTGTAGTTTTGGTGACGAAGAAGAATGGCGAGCTGCGCTTCTGCGTAGACTGCAGAAAGTTGAACGCTGTCACCCGGAGGGACTGTTTTCCCTTACCCCGGGTTGACGACACCCTGGACACACTAGCTGGTGCACAGTGGTTCTTGACCCTGGACCTGAAGTCGGGCTACTGGCAGGTAGCTCTAGATCCGAGAGACAAGGAAAAGACCGCATTCTCGACAGGCCAAGGGCTTTGGCATTTCACAGTTATGCCCTTTGGCCTCTACAGTGCCCCAGATACCTTACAACGCCTCATGGAGTCAGTGATGAGAGGACTGACTTACGACGCCTGCCTGCTATACCTGGACGACATCATCATCGTCCGTAAGACTTTTGAAGACCATCTCGAGATTCTGAGTAAGGAACTACAGAGATTGCAGGCGAAGCTTGAACGCGAAGAAGTGCCAACTCTTCCGCAAGGAAGTAAACTACTTCGGCCACATAGTCTCAGCCACCGGCGTGGCCACAGACCCGGAGAAGACACAGGCTGTGAGAGATTGGCCTCGCCCATAGGATAAGAAAGAGTTGCGCAGTTTCCTGGGGCTGTGCAGTTATTACCGACGCTTCATAAAGGGTTTCTCCAACATCGCCAAGCCCCTCACCCTCCTGACAGAAGACACCGAACTTATACGTGGACGGACGATGCCGAAGACGCTTTCCAGCACCTGATAAAGACCCTGTGCAGTGCTCCAATTTTGGGTTTTCCACAACCAGGTGACGTTTTCATTGTGGACACCAACGCCAGCGACCATTGCATTGGAGGCGTCCAATTGCAAATCCAAGACGGCTATGAGCGGGTGATAGCCTACTACAGCAAGACGCTATCCAAGGCAGAAAAGAACAACTGCGTCACACGGCAAGAATTATTGGCGCTAGTGAAGACCTTGGAGCACTTCCACAAGTACCTGTCCTATCAAGCATTCCACCTGTGGACTGACCATTCCGCCCTAAGCTGGCTATTGAGCTTCAGGAAGCTGGAAGTCCAAACAGCACGTTGTGTCCAGAGGCTGCAGGAGTACGGCTTCACCTCGGAACACCGCAGAGGGTGGAGCCACGGTAACGCAGACGCTATGTCCCCGAGATCCTGCCGGAAGAGTGCGGCCAGTGCACAAGAGTGAAAGAGAAGGAGCGTGCCGCAGAAGTCTTGATAGTCACGGCAGTGCCTGCGGATGGCTGGGATAGCGCAGGCCTGAGGAAGGAGCAGCTGGCGGGCACAGGCTTGGGGCCACTCTTGAGGGAAGTGGAGGCAGGGAAAAGACCGACCTGGGAGGACATCGCACCGAGGAGCACCCCCTACAAGTCGTGCTGGGCCCAATGGGACTCGTAGAAGATGAGACAGGGCGTGCTTTTCCTGTTATGGGAATCGCCCGATGCGAAGACGCAGAGAGAACAGATGGTAGTTCCCCGGAGTAAGGTCCCGGAAGTCTCGGAGGAAGTGCACGCCGGTACTTCAGGAGGTCACCTGGGAGCGAACCGAACGATTGCCAAACAACTGCAGCGCTACTACTGGCAGAAACCTCGAGCAGACGCTGAGAGATGGTGCTGTCAGAGTCACGTGTGCGCAGCGAGTCACGGCCACCAAACTAGGAGCAGGGGTAGCATGCAGCAGTACAACGTGGAGGCGCCATTCGAACGGATCACCGTTGACATAGCTGGACCGTTCCCACTGTCCGACAGAGGCAACAAGTACCTAATGGTGGTCGTGGACTACTTCACCAAATGGCCTGAGATGTATGCCATCCCGAATCAAGAGGCAAAGACAATCACAGACTGCCTCGTGGAGCAAGTGTTCTGCCGATTTGGGGTGCGTTAGAGCTGCACATTGACCAGGGCACCAATTTTGAGTCCAACCTGACGAAGGAGGCACTAGAAACAAGTCCCGCACGACGCCTCTACATCCCCAGTCGGATGTCATGGTCGAAAGATACATCAAGACCATAGAGGAACACCTGAGGTAGGTCGTGGCCAGCCATCAGCGAGACTGGGACGCCAAGGTGCCACTGTTCTTGCTGGCCTACCGCTCGTCAACACACAACACCACGGGGATGACGCCAGCTAGCTTAATGTTCGGCCGAAAGTTACGCCTCCCTTGTGACCTGGCTTTTGGGAGCCCTCCGGAAGCGAAGCAGCCAGCGACCGAGTTTGTGGAGGACCTGGTGGACCACCTCGACGACATGCACGAGATGGCTCGCCAGAACATCCAGAAGGCGAGCGACCGCATGAAGACCCGTTACGACAGGCAAGCCAACAGCCAAGGGTTCCAACAAGGTGACCTGGTCTGGTTGTACCGCCCTACCCGGACCAAGGGACGCTGCCCCAAGCTTCAGCAGCCATGGCAAGGACCGTACCGGGTGGTGAGGAGGATTAACGACGTGGTCTACCGCATCTAGAAGGTGCCCCTTGGGAAGATGATGGTGGTACACCTGGATTGCCTGGTCGCCTACGATGGTGCTATTCGGGACGACTAGCTTTGAGGAGGGAGCAGTGTTACCCAATTAACGGAGGGTAGCACCAACTAGCAGCTGAGTAGGGGACAGGTACTGTAAAGACCACGCCTACCCATTTATCTCTGTGGCACTGACTGAGGGGATGGTCATAAAGCCACCGTACCGTCTCTTTCCCCTCCCCTTGAAGTCTGGAAATATCGGGATGATTTTCCGAAACCGCGAAACTTCCAGAAACAGCGATCTTCTTATATAAGGCTGCAGTGGACGAGTCAGTTCAGTTGTTGGCGAGCAGCTGTGAGGAGCGCCGTGCTAGTGAACGGACTGGAAGACTGTGTAGGTGTATCAGAGGTTGTGCGTAATTGTGAGTGTAGAGTGGACCTGTGACAGACGAACTGGCGAATTGTAATTGTGTGCGCTACATAATTCTGTGTAATTGGCAAGTGTTCCAACTGTAATTCGGTGGAAATAAAGAACATTTTGAGTTTGTGCAATTGGACTTTTAATTTCACGAACCCCCAAAGTCACACTATTCTTACAAATGCTCTTCATGTTCGTCGAAATAAACATTTGCCGGAACTGACTTTGCATGTTTACTTATAGGTATAGTGGGAGTAAGCAAATATGTAAACTTAAACGATGTTTTTTTTTAATGGCTGGTTGAATTTTAATTCTTCCTAATAAACAAGATACTTATTACGAAACAGTACAACGACGTTATATTTCTGAGAAGCATAATAATTTGAAAATGTGAACAATAAGAAGCAATATCGCGCTAATGGTTATTTTCATAAAAAAAGTTATGCTTTAATATACTTACAGCTTCCGTGTAGTAATATTTCGTATATCTCGTACAGTATACCATTTATGTAAAACTTATTCAGAATACAGTGTACTTTAGAAACTATTCCTGGAAAATTCAGGAGAGATATTCATTTTATTTGTCTGGGAAGTACAGTAAAACTTGCCTAAAACGGACCCCTTATGTGGCGGAAACCTGGAAAAATAGAAAATAAATTTTGGAACGTAGCTCTTTCCCTTGTAAAATTATACTGTAAGCCGGAAAACTGCCTAAAACGGAAACGGAAATATTTTTCGAGCACCACTTGCGTAAATAACCTTATCAAAATGGATTACTTTATGTGTAATGGATTGCAACGTACGTATTTTAAAAAGTGCAATAATTTTGTGGTAGACTGTACTTGCACCGAAGTTCCAATAACTATACAACAAACAGTAATAATTTTTAGATTAAAGGACACAGGCTGTGTTTTTATGAGATAATATGTAGTTTTAGGTGGTAAAACTCTATAATGCCTTACAAAAAGGAATTAGAACTGAAAAAAAAGTTTGTAAATTTAAAAATCTTTGCAGAACTTCCTGATAGAGGCTATTGCAGTACTGAAGGGTATTTGTTGTAAATAGCTATATGACTGATCTGTTTTATTTGTGTTTGATTAAGCTGTAACCATTACAATGTATTTATTATTGGCATGATTCAACTGTGAATTTCACTGTATTGATTTGCAATAAACTCTACTTTAATCTATAATCTCTATAATCCTTAGAGCAAAAGGCAAAGCAAACCGTTAGATCTCTCAACCGACTTCCAAAACACATGATTAGGGTACAACATTTTGCAGTGTGTCCATTCTCAGCTTCGTTGTTACAAGTGATCAGGTACGACTGGAAGAAAATTGCGAACTTTGGTGATCTTTAAAAACATAGTCTGTGTGCACACAAATTTTGTAAAATGATTTCTAAACATAGGACATCAATGGAGGAACACATTACGGTTATTAAAGAACACGAAAAGAACAAACATATAGCTACAGAATTAACTGTGTTGTTTAAAGTGAGGAAATTTCAGATTTATGAGATTTAAATAAAAAAAATTAAAGACGCGTGGTTAAAGTAACAGCAGAGCATATGAAGGGCATCACAAACTTTGCAGAATACGACGAGCTAAATCGTGCTGTGTTCGAGTGGTTTGTTAGTGCGCGCGCTAAAGGAATTCTCATTTCTGGACCATTGCTTCAGACTCAAGTTTTAGAGATAACAAGAAAATTAGCAGACATTTTGTCTCTATAAGACAGGACCAACTGATTAAAGATATAATAATAATAATAATAATAATAATAATAATAATAATAATAATAATAATAATAATAATAATAATAATAATAATAATAATAATAATAATAATAATAATAATAATAATAATAATAATAATAATAATAATAATAATAATAATAATAATAATAATAATAATAATAATAATAATAATAATAATAATAATAATAATAATAATAATAATAATAATAATAATAATAATAATAATAATAATAATAATAATAATAATAATAATAATAATAATAATAATAATAATAATAATAATAATAATAATAATAATAATAATAATAATAATAATAATAATAATAATAATAATAATAATAATAATAATAATAATAATAATAATAATAATAATAATAATAATAATAATAATAATAATAATAATAATAATAATAATAATAATAATAATAATAATAATAATAATAATAATAATAATAATAATAATAATAATAATAATAATAATAATAATAATAATAATAATAATAATAATAATAATAATAATAATAATAATAATAATAATAATAATAATAATAATAATAATAATAATAATAATAATAATAATAATAATAATAATAATAATAATAATAATAATAATAATAATAATAATAATAATAATAATAATAATAATAATAATAATAATAATAATAATAATAATAATAATAATAATAATAATAATAATAATAATAATAATAATAATAATAATAATAATAATAATAATAATAATAATAATAATAATAATAATAATAATAATAATAATAATAATAATAATAATAATAATAATAATAATAATAATAATAATAATAATAATAATAATAATAATAATAATAATAATAATAATAATAATAATAATAATAATCCACAGGGACATGAGGTTACAATTAAAAATCAATATTAGATATATAAATAATATATACATTTTTTTCTCAAACTCATGTTCCTTAACTTTCTCGGGCAGACAGGTTCACATACCATTGCACTGGACCGGGACTCCTGTTCCACCAAGCCTGAGGCAGCTTCAGCGTACCGATATGCTGGTACAGGTCCATTTCATAGACTTTGGAACGTGACTTAAACAACAGGCAGCACGATTTTGCCAAGAGTTTTGCAAACATGAGCGAGCATCTTATCTTAGGGTGTGGGAAATCAGGAATCGAAGCAGAAGTAGAGGCAAATTGAAAATCTGCACATATATCGGAATTTGGGACACGGAACAGCCTATGAGAAGCTAATAACTGGTCATGTGATATTTCAAACTCCCCCCCCCCCAAAAAAAAATAGAGCACGAGTGGCGGGGGGGGGGATTTAAAGCAATGACTGAACCTTGATTTTAGACGGAAGGGCACTCTGTATTTCTCACGCCGAGGGAACTCCACGAATAAGAAATCTGACCACGTGCAATAATGTAGTGAACTTTCGAACAGTTAAGTTTACACGTGCGGGAGAAACAGCATACATACACTCGTTATTCACGTACAGGGCAGATCAGTATTTCTACATCATATCACACTACAGACGCAGGACACAGCGACAGATGCAAAACTACTCCACGAATAGCGACTTCACAGGTGGCCAGCAGAGAGGGAAATTAACATACGAGGCTGTTCAATAAACATACGAGGGCTGTTCAATAAAGAATGGTGTTAATTTTTTACGGTCATAATTTTTCAGACAAAATTCAATCTCATTATATTCTGTTAGCTCAATGTGAAACAAACACGACGCAGTAGTTTCATTGTTGGTACTCCTTTTTCCCACCTTTGAGAACCAGGAAAGTTCAGACATGTTCAGTATCGCCTACCGCTGCAATGGAGGTAACACGTGAGGAACAGTATGCGACTTTGAAGTTCTGCTTTCGTCTCAACAAATCTTCAGTTGAGGCCTATACAATATTACAGGAGGTCTATGGAGAGTCTGTTCTTTCCTACAGTACAGCTCGAAGGTGGTTTAGAATTTTTAAAGAGAGGAGACAATCAATTCCAAAGCAACGTGCATCCGGTGCTACAGTTACTACTCTTACGGAAGAAAACATCAGCACTGCTGCTGCTATTGTGAGAGAGGATCGATCACTCTCTGAAATACTGAACATTTCATTGGGTGCCACCCACACGTTGGTGAAAAAAACATTACACATGAGACGTGTTAGGGCGCGATGGGTTCCAAGAGTGTTCATTCCCGATCATTAACCGGTCTGCATGCAGTTAAAGTTGATGTTAGAGAAAGATCCGGAGTTTCTTTTAAACGTGATCACTGCTGATGAAACTTGGCTATATCATTTTGATCCTGAGAGCAAACAGTAAAGCTCAGTGTGGAAATCTCCTTCATCACCAACCTCAAAAAAGCAAAAGTGGTTGCATCTGCTGGGAAAGTTATGGTCATCTCATTTTTTGATATTCATAGAATGATTTATCAGCTTGTCGTACCTGCACAAACATCAGTAACTGGACAATACTACAAGGATGCCCTGAAAACATTGCAAGTTCATATCAGGTGCAAAAGACCACATTTCCGTGAAGCAGACTGGATGTTGCACCACAATAATGCGCGGCCGCATATTGCTAATGGTGTTGCTGAATATCTTGCAAAACTCAACGTGAAATGCATCCCTCACCCTCTCTATAGTCCGTATTTAACCCCATGTGAATTTTTTCTATTTTCTAACTTGAAGAAATGTCTTCTTGGGGGCATTATCCATCATTAGAAGCAGTGGTAAAGGCTGCGGAGGCGATTTTGAAGGATCTCTCAAAAATGGTTTCCAGCATATCTTTGAGGACTGCCGGAAACACTGGGACAAGTGCATCGCACTCATGGGAGACTATTTTGAGAAGGACCATCAAAATTATGAGGATGAGTAAAGGTACGTTGTCAAAAAAATTGTGATCATTCTTTATTGAACAGCCCTCGTATATATTGAAGAGAGAGGTATTTCTGCCTGAAAACACCAACAGTCAGGACGCACCCACAACCTGGAACCCAGATAAGAGAATCCATGCAGAGCTACCTGCAGAAATCCCCGACCAATTCTAACTCTCCCCAGTTCTTAATCCTCGCCCCTCACAAACCCATAATTGTGGGGTGCTGAACAAAGGAGAGTATTCAGCAAGGTTTCACCCGGCCAAACCACCTCACAATGAATGGCTCGAGAGTTTTAAACATCGTCATAACATTGTTTTGAATGCTCTGAGTAGTGAAACAGATGATGTTTATATGCAGACAGTTGCAGATTGCAAAGGGAAAATTGCATAAAGAGAAACAAGGCTATAAACTGTAATCATTAAACATAAGTTTAAAATATAGTACATAATACATATGAGCCTAGTATTATTTGCAGTTCATTCTATACTATTCCTTTAATGTAAACCTGTGAGACTGTAGCTTCTGTAATTTCTTTGTATTCAAACACAATCCTATGTACGTGTGATATAAATCTTTGTAAATGGAAAGTAAATGCCTGGACGATCGCGTTTGGTTTTGGAGAGATTTTACTGTATCTTAAACATATTACGATACCTTAGTTAAAATCCTTTGAGCCGATTTTGAGAAAATCGAAATTTTCGAGAAAAAAATTCAATAATGGATAGTTTGGGTAGAGGATTTCTTTGAAAATATTCGTGTCACATTCTTGAAATATGCTGAACTCAAATAGCAATTTTCGTATTTAGGCTTTTCATTTCTGAGTTGTAGCGGGGGTTCGCTCGTATTGTATTGTGAAACATCCCAAATCTCACGTTGTCGCTATATGTAGCAAGAGTTTACTCAGGACCTAGTTGGAAGACATATGTCGCGGAAGTAGGAGGGGGGCGTTGATGTGGGATGTTGCACCCTGTTGAGGCGACCATATGAAGCAGAAGTTTTCGGTGTCCATAGTTGGGGGTTGTGGTATTTTATTCCGCTCCACGCAGAGAAGTCAATTATAGCCGAGATGTTTTTCTGGTTCCTCGTTGGGATGATCCTACGTCACCGAAGTTCGACGGTGAAGATGGTGGAATGATGGTCTCCTCTTAAATCTGAATATTTTACCCAGATTTGTCGCTCGGTTCCCAGCGCTGCTCCACTCGGTGCATAAGAACTCTGTAAACTCAGGTGTGGTCTTGAGTGAGAGAATTAACCTCTTAAAGAAATTGCGAAATGAATCAATGTTTAATTTTAAAATTCGAAACTATTAATTCAATTTGAATACGTTATACCATTCTTCATACAAATCTTTACAAAGAAATTGTATTACCTTGTTACAATTTTCAGGAAATCAATTATAATTCTCTTTATAACATTACGTCCCGAAAGTAAATTGTGCGTCCGCTCTATTCAACGTCCCAAAGTAAAAACACACTATCTTTGCTAGCAACTTATTCAAGATTATTGATTTTTCTCCTTTCGTCGCTATAATTACTAAACAGCTGCTTTCTCACTGGTCCATGTCAGTTATGACAACCAATACCAACACGTTGCATCATATCATTTACACAATCGTTCCTTTCATGATCCACTGAATTTCACCCTTTCCATTCTTACGCATATTAACGTTTCCATAAGGTTTAAACTATTATTAAAGACATTTAAATATTTTCAATTCTTGGGGCCTAAACTAAACCAATTGTTACTGAGTTTAAGCCATTCGCTCCTGCGCAAACACTCACCATATATTTTTGTCTTTAAAAACAGCTTTAGTTTTAGTCAGGATATTCAAAACAAGTATTCCTGGTAAAATATCAGAATTGCGGGGAAGAATATAACACTTCCGTACATATTGTAAGTACGTATTAGAGAAAGTAAAAATTCATTCCTTGATGTATGACATTACATAATGTACATAATGTTAAGCACATCTAAGTGGAACGAGTAAGTTACAGTGCTGCAAAAAAGTCTTTGTATAGGTACTTATAACGTGTCTACTGTTTAATCGCCTCAATTCTGATTGAAATGGAACTTTTAACATGGCAGTTCTTTTTAAGGAGATATCATTCGCTAATGTACTATATTACTACATGCGTTCAGAAAGAAACCAAGTAGAGACAAAATGAGGAATGGTAAATATAGCTAAATAAATGAAGAAAGAAGCGCCAGTATTTATCTATCTCTTAGTATGATTACGTAACTGCTTAGAATTTAAACCTGAAATGAGAAGTTCTGTCCATTAACTATTACTACAAATACAATTTAGCTGTTTTGTAATTTGGGAGATATACCTTACTTCTACCAACATTTCTAGTTGCCTTAAGAGTGCTGCGCTATAAAATTAAATTAAATGCAGGATAACAATTATTTTCTGGCATACAAATCATCGTAACCCTAAATGGGAACTGGAACCGATATTTGTAGATTGTCTATAAATAATATACGATGCATAAAACCAAATTATAAGACTATATTGTTACATTTGTATTTGGACAAACAGATGGATGTCCGTTCTTAAGTTTATCCACATCATTCCACAATTACTCAGAAAAAAAAAACATTGCCCATTGCCTTCTGCTTCCTATTGTCTTTATTCCAGGTGGTACTTTGTGTATGTTGAATATTAATTATGAAGCATCATGCGTAACTTAAATCTTTCCTTTGTATACAACTTTGGAAATTAGCTGCATTTTGTAAACATCTTCAACTGTTTCATTTACAGGAAGTAAATGCTTACCTTTAGGGTTAGGTTTAAAATAATTTATCATATTTACCTTACATCCTTTATTTAACACATACATAAATACAACAGTAAAATAATTTGAACACACAAAATTAATTCATGATATTCGTATATACGAGCTCTCATAAAAATTAAAAGATATAGCAATGACATTTTATAAAAATAAATGTCAGTACTCAGATATATTTAAACAATAAAATATCACTATTAATATCACTCTTGAGTAATCACTTGTTGCTGATTCACAGTTAAGATCTCTTAACTTTTCTCTTGATTTCATATGTTTTAACCCCTCAGGTGCTTTAACAGGATAATGTAACTGCTATGTATGGATTGCAGAAAACACAGAGCTAGAAATACTCAAAATACATACAAATTAATAACAGCTGATTTAGGGAATGCACTAAAAAAGACATTATTTTTGGATGATCGGTAGTATCCTAAGGAAACATTACTATTTATTCGCATATATATTTTATAAATATGTCATCGAAAATCATAATTCTACCTGTTTCTAGTTATGGTCTAAATGGAAGATTTTCTCATAGTTACACAGAAGCCTAGATGACAGGAAATTAATGATTATAGACGTTTGTAGCATACATTTGTATTAATAGCATCACGTGTTCCATGGCATTTATATTAATGCTTACTTTTAAGTGTGTATTGCTATTTTAGTAGTTATCAAATTATGAAGGATATAATTTTGTACTTCTCGTTCCATTTTCTCTCCGGCTTCATGTTTGGCCTAATAAGGATTGGACTGTCAGTTTCATAAGTCTGAAGCTATTTAACAAGTCATAGCCCTGCCACATCTGAAGTTCATCAGATCTGTTTATGAAAATTATGGGTCTCAGAGGTCTTAAAATTATCAGAGTAGCTTCTTAATCATCATTCCAAAATTATTTAAATGCTCCCCGAAATCCATATGTGCAGCTGGACCACCATCTAACACCATAGCATTAAACTCTAGTTAAAAGGAAGACTAGTTCCAGTAAAGTTCAACTGAAGATTAAAGTTTGTAGATAAAACTATAGTTAAAAATTAAACGAAAGTTTAAGTCTCCGTTATGATAGGTTGCCCTAAATTGCTCAAATACAAAACCCTAAAATGGGGGTGCGACTCGAAATGAGTAATGTGATTAAATTATTTTGGCACTAGGTTTCACGCTGGAGACCTACGTTCTAAATCTATTGAGCGTAAGCCTTTTTGTACACTTTTGAATTATGCTTAGTGATAATTATTTTACATGAACTTTGGATAACGTTGGAATACCATTTCTCTGTTCAAAAATATAATGCTAATAACATATTCCCTCATTAATTTTCAACACGCTAAAACCAACTTTGTTTCTGATGAGAGAATGGTATTATAGAAGAGTATTGCGTAGAATTAAAAGTCCGAGTTGCAGATATTCCAAATGTCCTTTATTTGCGTCGAAACACACTTCGTTGCAGCAGAATTACATCACATATCGCAATCTACAACACCAAGTTCGATGATAAGCATCCGCTATTGTTACAAAACACTCTACAGCTGTTTACTCTCCGATTTATGACTCCTCCTGGCGAGTCGTCGCCTTCTTAAATACCTCATTGATAAATTCGAGAGATTTCTGGAGCAAGTAAGAAAACAACTACTCTCTGTCAATCACGATATCACTAGGACCTTCCAAACGTGAAACCCTACCTGTGCCGGCAAGTCCTTTATCTCAGCTAACTTTATTTGCCGGCTCTACGTGTACACTAGCCGCACTAACACAGGTAACGGGTTCGCGTTACTGCTCCCCCCTCAAGGCTGGTCTTCCCGGAAAGCACCATCGTAGCGGGCCAGACGACACAGTTGTACCACCAACATCTTCCCTCGGGGCACTTTCTGGATGCGGTAGACCACGACATTGATCCCCTTCATTACCCGGTGTGGTCCTTGCCACGGCTGTTGTAGTTTCGTAGTTTCGTCCCTTGGTCCCAGTAGGGTGATACAACCAGACCAGGTCACCTTGCTGGATCCCTTGGGTGTTGGCTTGTCTGTCGTATCGGGTCTTCATGCGGTCGCTCCCCTTCTGGATGTTCTGACGAGCCATCTCATGCATGTCGTGGAAATGGTGCACCAGGTTCTCCACATTCTCGGTTGCTAGCTGTTTTGCCTCCGGGGGGCTTCCAAAGGCCAGATCACAGGGGAGGCGTAACTCTCGGCCGAACATTAATCTGGCTGGCGTCATCCCAGCGGTGTCGTGTGTTGACAAGCGGTAGGCCAGCAAGAATAGTGGCCCCTTGATGTCCCAGTCTCGCTGATGACTGGCCACGACCTTCCTCAGGTGTTTTTCTAAGGTCTTGATGTATCTTTCAACCATGCCATCCGACTGGGGATGTAGAGGTGTTGTGCGGGTCTTGTTGACTCTAAGCTTTCCAGTGCCTCCTTCATTAGGTTGGACTCAAAATTGGTGCCCTGGTCGCTGTGGTGCTCTCTTAGTACCCTAAATCGGCAGAAAACTTGCTCCACGAGGCAATCTGTGATTGTCTTCGCCTCCTGTTTCAGGATGACATACACCTCCGGCCACTCGGTCAAGTAGTCCACGACCACCATCAGGTACTGCTGAAACAACTTATTTTCTGAAGAACTTATAAAGTTCTATATGACTGAGAATTTGGACACAATCCAAATGGGGACAACCTTTGGTAAGCTAAATAAAACTTCGAAAACACAGACAGATGCTCTAGTATAATAAGAAGGCACAATAAGAGGAGCATTAAAGTGAAAGATGGCACACTTCAAAAGATAGAACGGAGGAGACAATTAAAATCGACGGTGGGTGACAACCAGCAGAATATGAAACGGCTTACAAAAAGCGTAGTACGAAGTGACAAGAGAACATATAAGACAGAAATTACCAGAAAAATTGTGGAGGAATCTAATTAAACAAAGGAAATCATAAAGAGATTATGATTCTTAAATCCTAAATCATAAAGAGATTATTTTTCAGATAGAAAATAATCTGGAAAACCATGGATGTTTGGAGTAAATCTCCTCACAGGCAGAAACTAGAATCCAGAAAAGAGATTACAAAACAAGCTACAAGGTCCTATAGAGAACTGTCCTTCAGCCTACAAGAAGAACTGACGTGATATTATTAGACATATCAGCTACCAATTAAAAAGAAGAGTTTCTGCCTTTACTTTCCAGAGAGACAAGAGCTGTCATCAGGGAATCAAAGTACGAAAAATGCCCAATATAAGATAGTATGCGTAAAGAGTACTTCAAATTAGATGATAAACTACTTATTGAAGCCAGCACTGAACTATTTACAACTGAAATGGTCCCTAAAGAATGGATGGAAAGTACCATACACAAGAAACGAGCAAAGACGAAATCATCAACTAAAGACCGACAAGTTTGATGCTTGCTATGTACCAATTGTTTATGAAAATCCTAATCAAGAGACTCACAACACATTGGATGAAAACAACAGCTAGAGCAAGCTGGTTTAACAACTGGAGGGAGCACGATAGACAGCATACAAGCAAAGAAAAAATTGGTAGAATATAACATTAGGTTGTTCATCATCTTCGTAGCTACATCAAGACTTTCGACATGGTAGAACATGAATTTTCCAGGTAAGCATTAAAATATCAAAGCGTATAAACCAAATAAAAAGAGTACTTTCGAAGACATAAAAAAACAGTCAGAGCAAAATAAAAAAGAGAGAACGTGATGGAGAAAGCTACTCATTAGGAAGAGGCGTTAAACTCAGTTGGGTCACCAAAAGTATTCGCATGTCTGCTGGAAAACCAAGTAAGTAGCCCATATTTGGAAAACAAATACAGAATCTATATTGATAAAACAGCATAAGGTCATCTGAGGTTCGCAAATGACATCGCTATGACAGCACAAATAGTACAGCATCTAGACAAAGGAAGCAGAGAAGCAGGACTTGATGAACCTCCTAAAGATAAAGCAGTGTGAAATGCCAGATGGAATCAGACTGTATAAACGGTGAGCCAATTATATATAGTGTGGCATAT
>CM060950.1:212413138-212438841 GCA_030765055.1 Mantis religiosa
CTGCTTAGTTGTGTTTTCTGGACCCTACACCCTGAAAACAGCTCAAGAGTCTATGCAGAAGAGCGCAGATAATAGCAGTAAGCGGCAAAGAGAAGCAGACGACAGACCAGGTACAGCGAAGAGCTAAGGAGGGGTCCAGACTTCGAGTTCCATCGGTATGTACATCACAAGGCTGGTGATCGGCAGTGACGGCCGCAACTGAAGAGTGAGGGCAGTGTGTGAATGGACACTGAACGGTTCAGACTAGAGAGAAATCGAAATGAAGTTTCAATACTCAGTGTATCTTATATAAAGAGAGAAATTTGTATATAAGCAAACTTGGGATATATTTAGTTTGATGGAAATAATAAACTACATAAAATAACAGGTTCGAATATCGAATGAATCCTAAGAGACCATTACATATACAATTAAAGTACAAATCCGTTAGAAGAACCAATACGTTGACTTCTAAATAGCGGAAGGTTAGATTATCTGAATGTTGCAAGTAGTCTAAATTTACCTGAGCAAAATATATGTTTAGCATATGTATGTGTAGGACGTTGCATTCCTTATATGAAGTAACTGAGATACCTGAAAGATTTTACTACTCAAATAGTTCAGAGAAAAATTAGGCCACTTTGTGCAGACTAATGCGAATGGTCTGGATATAGTGTGGGGATATAAATGCCATCCCTCGGTATTTACAGAGGGATTAGGTAGGGTGGAGTAAGTACTAGGGACGGGGGCTTCAGGACCTTTACTTTTTGTAACGGTGTCCCACAAGGTTGCATCCCGATTTGGATAGGTGAGGTGAAGGTAACCAATTCAGAATCTACGACGTAGCAGAGCCCAGGGTCTTTAATAGTTCAAGATTGAAGCTCTCTTGTCTTGTCTAGTACATCCGGTACTTTCCTCTTGTAGAGACTTGCACATTCTCTGGGGGCTCGGGTACCGGAGGCCGCACCACTGGGAGACGAAAGTTGACAAAGAGCATCCTTTTCTCGCGTCATTCAGCGCCCAAATATCTGTTGGCCATGGGAATCGAACTGACCACCTCATGAACGTATGTCACAGCCATCCCGCTCGGTTGTTCATCACCGATTCACAAGGAATTAGTTTTAACCAAACTTCCGGACCTTAATTAAAATCCAAAGAATCGTGCTAACATAGAAAAGTATTTATATTTTAGGAAACCCCTTAACGTCACGTGGAACAGATTATTTAGATAATAAGGTTTAAATAATAAACTAGAAGCATATCTGGTAGAAACGGACACATTCATTCATTTTATCCAGAACCAACTGTCCATCGCGATCGCAAGTATTTCAATGTCCCAAAATGCAATACTTATTTTTGAGATTACAGATGTCTTCATATCTTGTCCTAACAAGACGCGTGATATTTGTTTCTCTGGTGATGCAAAGAGCTTAGCAATAAATAACATCGTCAAGAACTCTAAAACTTGGGTGCGGGAGCGGCAACGGAAACGGGAACCAGAAAGTGAGAAGTTTAAAAAAAAAAAAAAAAAAAAAAAAAAAAAAAAAAAAAAAAAAAAAAAACTTTTCAAATGCTAGGATGTACAATCATTGAGCAGATTTCTTAAACTGGGACTCGTTAAGATAAGTTTGATCAAGCCTCACGTTTTCCGTTACCTGTCATAATTCAACGTGCGTATCTATCTTCATTGTAGAGTTAAGTCAAGTAGGCTTTGACAGCCACTAGGCTGGGAAAAACAGGCAGCTGCACATATGTAGTTCTTTCTCAGTTTCACTTACACTGTTAATAATTTTACAAAGTTTAATAATAAGAAAAGCTAACTATAAAGCCATTCCCAAATATTTACTTATGGTGTTTGAATGTTGGAAAAAACTGCATTCGAACGAAATAATTCTATACGCGGCCACATACTCTTGTTTTACCATGTTGTTATCGCCATACTAATCGTGATGTTTCCTCGTTTCCTCTTTAATATTATTAAAATAACATTATTAAAATCTCTAAATGCTGAAGTCGTTTGATTTCTACCATTGTTTTTGTTTCCTTTCCCAATTCATTGTAGTGCCACCTTTGTAGTCAATAAATTCTAGTTATGAAATTGAGATTAGAATAGTTGCTTCCCCTTCTATATTTATTTTACGTGGTATGTCTACTTTCACGTTCCGTTTCCACTGTGATTTCTGCTTCCGTTACTGTGTACAGGTTCTTGGAATTTACTCCCCACGCCTAGCTTATTACAATTTAAAGCCCAAATGGGTGGGAGAACCTCACGATAAACTCGATGTTCAGGAGCGTTTCCCGAAAATACCATCCAAACGTATTCAAAATTTATGCAGTAATTGTATACACCCCAATACTTCCTTTTGTCTCCGTCGGTAATTTCTCCTTCTTTCTTCCATTTAATTCAGAGACGATATCCTCCAACTTTTTGCCTTTAGTTTCAGGGACGCAAAAGAAAACAAAAACGGCACCTAAGATGGAGGATGCCGCAAAGAATCCAAATGCTGAATATATTCCAATATCGTCTACCATCACCTGATAAAGTTTGGTAACGACCACAAAACCCAGCGACAGTGACATGGTACCAAGAGACATTGCCAGTCCCTTGATGTTAGTAGGTAATATTTCACTGAAAATTGCAACAGGCAGAGGACCGACTCCCAGGCAGTAGGCTACGAGAAAACCCATCAACGTAGTGACAGGTATCCACGAAAAGGATTCTGTGCTAATGGTAGTCTCAGTGTTTATGTAGAGGTAGACCGCCAGGATGGCCAAAGAGATTCCACATCCTAGAGTAGACATCATCAGCAACATCCTTCTACCCAAACGATCAACAAGTGACGTGCTTGCTATACTCGAGAGAATCTGGACTCCACCGATGACTATCGCTGATTCACTAGCAGTCAGTGCACTTCCTGGTGTCATCCTGAAGATCTGCTCTGCGTACGACAGGATGGCCATGATACCACCAAATTGTTGGATCAGAACCAGGCCAGCCATGATGACTAGAGCACGGCGACTTCCTCTTGTAGCCACCAGATCACGTAGCCTGCCTTTCTGTGCCATCTGTTCCTCAACGGCAGCCTTCATTCTCTCTAATTCTTCCTGCAACATTTAACAGTGTACAATAACTAATTAGTCGGCAAGAAAGCATATTTTAATAGATGACAGCATGAAGAAAACATGACTATATTTTGACCAAAACAAACCGAGATAACGTTTTCTTTTGCTGTTTGTTTCTTTTATTCTTTTATCCTAGAAAAAATACATACGTTAATTTAAAGAAAGGCAATTTTTAAATTAAGAGACGAAGAAACCTATTTAAAATTACTGCAAAGCTGTTTTAGAAAATATTTTATCAAGTGTTACAAACTTAATGACTAAAGACTAGAGGGATGTGCGATCGTATGCTGGACGCAGAGTATGAATGATGTCAGATGTATAGCATGGCCATCAAATGTACAAGCAGTAGAAACAAACGTTGAAAACAAATACTCTGCAAACTAGTGAAGCATTGTCTTGCAAGTGTATGCAGACGCAAGGTCAAGGTGTAGTATAACGCCACTGTTTTGTTTCTTCTTTCAGTCAGGCGGTTGTCATGGTCAGGCTGTATCTACCTGCAGTTGTTTACATGCGCGAGTGATAACAATACAGTCCATGTGCAGTATATCTACGGAAAAGCGCGCACACCTCCGGCCTTTATTAATGCAGTGATAGTGATAAATAAATAAAACTTGTTCCAAATTGGTTGTCTTGAGAGATACTTTTAATGTAGAGTAAATGATCTTAACTTAATTATTTAAATAACAATTAATGTTTAAATTAAGCAATATATGTCAAAATACACAATGTTTATTAATTGCAAAATATTTATATAATATTTAACTATATGAGATTTCAGAAATATGTTATTTTACAAAATGAAAGGCTTTCCTTTCCGATCTCAGATCTAAAACGTTATATAGTACAACTTTACAAAAGGACGTCTTTTAAAACAACGCTTAGTTTACTCTTCAGATGTGTTTTTATTTACGAAAAACTAGAATATGTTGAATACTTTCATTTTTGCTATCACTCATCATTAACCTGGTATCAAACAAAGAATTTTTCTATTTCTCTGCAAGAGGTTGTTTAACAAGTTAATTTTTCTAAAAAATTAAGGCACATTTAAATGTATTGCCTAGACTGCAAATTATATGCAGGTGTTACAGAATAATAATTTCTAAATGTGATATAGGACAGAACATTATATATGCTTCGTTTTCACTCGTCAATGTGGAACTCGTCACTCATAGATTGGCTGCAATCATGTTTCATTTATTCTTGTTACCATGAAAGTATTAAGTAATTGAAGTTCGTGTGTTTTGTATGTCACAACATATCTTCTATAATATCTGTTTATTTGATTTTAAGTAATAAAATTCCTCGGTACACAAATATTTAATATGTGAAAATGAAAAGGCCATACCTACAGCTAACGGCAATGCTAATTTGGGAAAGCGAATCTCTCTCTGTCATATTTTTGAAAGTAAGTTCTAAACTTATTTCCAAAAATAAAAATTTTAATAGCAGTGTAATCATAACTTAACATTCAATAGCATATACAACATTCAACCAGAGCGGTAATCTCTTCACAGACTATTCACACAGTATATTTTGCTGTTCATGTCAATATATCCATAATATTGCATGATAATCAGAATCACAGAATGTTAATTTTAGAATAAATTTAAAGATTTTTGAATAACAAATATTTTGTTATACAGGATGTTTCGAAACACCGAACGAATATATAGAAGTAGTTGCTCAACTTCTATGTAACACGTATAGATAGTTTTGCCGCCAATATAACCGCATAATGAGTATCGATTAGGCAGTTACAGGAACAACGCCGCGTGCCTCACGCTATCGAAGTTTGCAGGTAGGTGATACACCGTGCCGCCTCTTGTAGTTGTCTGTAAACATACCGACATACTCCACGTTAGCTTGCTACTATTTATAATGTCTTTGGCTTATGATACTCCAATAAAAAGCCTATTCCTTAGTTGTTTATTTATGGCTGTTTAACATGTTCCAACATTCCGTTATAACAGTCGATGACGGCAAATAAGCTGTTAGACATATGCAATTTAAACCTTTTAGAGGGACGTTAATTTCAATGAGATTGAGGATGGAAGCATTAAATGATAAAAAGTAGCAATATCAAAGAATTGCAGATAAAGGTAACCAAAACTAAATGCCTTATCCAATGAGACAAGCATTTTATTACACTGTGTTTAATAATACTAAACAAGCCATTTGTAACTGTAAACGAAGCTGTTGATTTTACAGTAGCTAGTTGAAAGCACTATACAATTATGATAATAGCAAAATAAGCAACCATGGAAGTGTCCGAGTCATTAGTCAACTTTATCACAAGTAACTGCCCTTTGCCTGATTACCTGAAAGCGAGGCTAGGGTCACTGATGGCGAGCAAGAAGAAATGGTTTTGTTTTCGTGGCCGGTGCGTCCTAATAACACCTTTAGAGGTTCGCACACCAGTGGTTCCTGCGCTTCCTAATCACAAAATGATGTAATGTTTAATGCTGCATAAAATTATACCTAAGAGAATTTCGAAGCTGCGACACCGAAATTCGGACTTGCTAAGTTATAAACTACGAAACCGCTATATTCGTTTGGTGTCGTTTCGAAACAACCTGTGAGCCCGCCTCGGTAGCGTAGATGGTGGCATGTCTGCCTCACGTTCAAGAGATCCCGAGTTCGAATCTCGGTCAGGGTGAGTTACCTGGATAAGGTTTTTTCCGGGGTTTTCCCTTATTCTGAAAGACGAATGTCGGGTAACTCTTCATTTCACCCATTTCATTCATCGTCTGATATGACTAAATGTTGGAGGACGTAAATTACAAAAAAAAAAAAAAAAAAAAAAAAAAAAAAAAAAAAAAAAAAAAAACTGTATAGTGGATCGATTGGGATGTCGAGAATTTCGAAAAATCCTGGTGCTGCGCGTTTCAAAGCTGCTGGGTTTTATACCAACTTTGGTAGTCATTACATTTTTCAGTTTAGAGTTACATTTACCGATACTTGCATATATTTTGGGTTCAGTTGTACTTTAAATGAATTCTCAACAGCGAATTTTGTGTGGATTGGATTTTTCTCATAAGGTGCCATAGGAAAGCAGTAGTTAAGTAAAAGAGTGATTGTTCATCAATCCATACTACAATTACAAGTACCTAAAGAGTTAGCAAAACTGGGCAAAACCCTGATTGCTTTTTCAGGTCCATAACATGGAGTCTCAAGCCGACAACTGAGCAGCTTCTGTGGCTTTGGAACTTTGCTTTTAAACACAGGAGGCAGAAGGTGTCAAAAATGCTCTTGTTGTCTACTTGATACTCCATTTTATTGACCTGAAAGGAACAAACAGTATAAAACCATACAAAAACTAAGCACACTATTTGTATAGAGCATATAATTCTCTATGAAATAACATAAAACGCATTGCTAAAACACTTTCTTTTGCACGCATAACTTTTCTTAAATAAAAACTCCGAAACTTATGGGACAACCCATTAATATTGAAGGAGATAAATATAATATTTTGAACACAAATATACTTCCAAAAGAAACGGAAACACAGGTGGTAAAAGTTAAATTTAAATAGATGCAAAGGAAGCGAAGGAATATGTCGGACCTAGATGCACGATCAGTTGAACCTGCAAGAGGATGGCGTGAAGCTAAGGACGCAGATGGGATCTCCAACGTCATGACGCCACTGCCTTTCTGTGAGCCCGTTTTTCATCGAAGGCTAGTGCCAATTCCATAGGCTTCGTCCGCTGTTCACTGGCCTGATGAGAAAATAAAATGGGAACAAACACATTCGCGGCTCATAAAATCCGCTCCAGTATTCGCTTAGGAAGAAACCAGGGCAAAATGGCGGCCCAAAAGAATCGAATCCAGGATCTCCCGAAAGCGAGAGCGTTACCGCGGGATCTACTCGCTCGGTAAGCAAATACAAAATCGAAAAGGAGTGAAAGAGCGCTCTCCAAATTTGAAAACAACTGCAGCAGGTATCTCATAATTTTGACTTGGCCTCGAAGAACTGTAAAGTATGCTGTTCCGGTTGAGCGTTATGTCCACGACGTTCATTCTTCGAACAAACATACATACATATGCTGACCTTCTCGAATATTCAGTTTGTTCCAGATATAACTAAACAAGGTCATTACCACCCAAATAGCACGGCCCACGAACTTTGTGTTCTGACGAATATGTTTTAGGACATGATGTGTAAAACCGCCTATGCTTCACTTCCGGCATACCGTGACATAACTGCAGTGGTATCCGGTTCTCCTTCGAGCGCTTTAATGACCTTGGGAGCTAATGCTTTCAATCAACAGAAGTTTTAACTTTATTGAGTATAACCAAAGTATAAAATAAATATAAAATGTTAGCTGTGATATCATGACTCCCTCTGCCCAAAATAATTTATTTTCCTAGTCATTCTGTTTCTCTTGTTATTCATGGCAATTGTCACTTTCAGTTTATTAATTTAGATATAGTAGAAGCTCATAAAACAGCCACCTATTTTTAAAGCAGGTACATATACAGTAACCTATTCCTCTTCATTTAAAACAAATATAGAATGTATTTACAACTTCCTCTATTCACTATTCTTTATTTTGATGTAACATTTATAAACTATTTATGCAAAAGCACACTTTTCTATCTATTTTGAATGGAGACAAATTTTGGCAGAAATGTCATTACACATTTCGTTGTTGGTGCAAGGAAGGGGAGGGGCAGAAGAAACCGAATCGGTAGTCAGAGGCTTAAAACCCGGATTGCTGTAAGCTGGCCTAGAAATTCCACAATGTTTCCATGACATCTCAAGAAACAACTGTATAACGACATCAGTTTTAAAAATGGCAAATGGTTCAACAATTCAAAACGTAATATCGATATCACGGAAATGGCTGCTGCCACAAAACGTTTATTTGAAGTAAACACTTCAAATACACTTTAAAAAGTTAATTTTTTGTGAAGATGGCTATCGAACTTTCTTTTTTTTTCAATGCATCATCTTCTCTTCCGAGAAAGTGCTTTTATATGTACCAATGGCAGGCTTCACTTTAATTTCATTTCCTGCAGAAATTAAATTCAATCTGTCTTCCAAAGTGCTTTAGCGAACACAGAACTACTCATTTGCTTCCCTAATGCTTAGTTCTCTTAGTTCTGATGAAGTAGGGGGGAGCATTACTTCATCAGTCGCTAACTTTATGTTTACCGCCATCCAGTTCCTGCTATTCCTCCCCATATTAGAAACAAGCGAAATAAAAGAACTGACGAGAATTGATAAGTATGTCCGATACGTGTTCCGAATTCTTGTCCAGTATTGGGTGCCTTACACATAAAACGTGAACGAGTCATTACAGGTAACACATTTAAAGAAAAGTAATGCCTTCATCCATATTTTTAGATTAACATAGGTAAATAATTTGCAGCGCTTCAGGTTAACAAAGTTATGTTCGTGCAGCAGGAATCAGTTCAGAAGTAAGAAATCTCTGTTTTACGTGACCAATTGATTGTTCACAGTCACACAATGGTCTCTTTCCGGCTTGCCTCTAGAAGGTCTAAGATTACCTGAGCTAAATTCGTTGATACATCGTACCAAAACCAAAAACTGATACTGTCCAATACAGGTGCCTTCCCCCTATATGTTTTGTCATGTAAATATCTTAAACATTCGATATTTCAGTCAAAACCCTTAGAAGCTTTCCCACCGCCAAAAATACGAAATTTCAAAAAACTCTTCTTTATAAAGAAAAATTTGTGGAGGGATATTCTTAGAAATGTTCAGTTGCATCTTTGGAATATGCTGCACTAAAATACCAAGTTTTGTATTTGAACCGGTTTTACCTCAGAAATAATTGTTTATGATGTAATTTGTTACACGGATCACGTTCATGTACATATATGTAATATTTGTTCACGAAACCGTTAAACTCCACTTTTGAAGCTACAAGTCAAGATGTTTGTACCGCTTGGCGAAAAATATTTTTGTATTAATTGAGAGAAAGTCTTTTATGTTATTCTTATGTGTTTGGGCACCTGTGCCTCAGGTGACGAGAGAAGAATATCACAAACATAGGGAAAATCCTGTGTCACGTGGTAAGGTTAGCCATGTGATGTGATATTGAAGCTAATGAGAGAAGACCGACGCATACAACAAAGGGAAAAAGCACCCATTATAATAAAGGTGCAATGACCTCACTCGCGTGGTAGATTTTGTGTAAGAAGCCATGAAATATCGTCAAAACCCAGTGACACACTACCAATAAATTTTACGGAAAGCGACGTCACTGTGAGGAGTATATTCACGCGCAAATGCGAAAAATTCGCCAGCTGAAATTTAATTCCGGTTATAGTTATTAGAAATCGCGAAGATGACGCTAAGTTTGCATAAACAAAGTGTGTTTTAATTCCGCGAAGTCGAGGTAGAAAGGTGAATATTAAACAAATTCTTCAGGAACATATTTAACTTCGGTGTGTGCGTCCAGCGAAAGTAAAATAAAGAAATGCAACACAGGTACATTGGCAAGGATTTAATTAATTCCAGTTCCTATCACATGGATAGCATATTGTTTACCTATCAAGCATAGAGCCTCGTCTTTCCACTGATGTAATCCCAGCTCTGGTAAATAATCTTCCAGGAACTTCCAATCAGACTCCCCAACGCGCCTCACACGAGAATGTGACTGTGTGGTCTGTGTGTATGTATGTATGTATGTATGTATGTATGTGTGTGTGTGTGTGTGTGTGTGTGTGTGTGTGTGTGTGTGTGTGTGTGTGTGTGTGTGTGTGTGTGTGTGTGTGTGTGTGTGTGTGTGTGTGTGTGTGTGTGTGTGTTCCATTTATACCCCGCCTTTAACTCAATGGTCATATCGACTGCCGTTTTCCTGTTGGAACAAATCGACTACTGGCGATGGTGTTAACTCCTAAGTATACTTTGAGTTGTTGGCACTTTGTATTTTAATCATTAGATCACACACACATTCCCACTCTCATTCACACTTGACGCGCGTGTAGGTAGCGTGTCTGCCTCACGTTCAAGCGGTCCCGAGTTCGAATCTCGGTCAGGGTGAGTTACCTGGGTAAGGTTTTTCGGGGGTTTCCCTTATCCTTCAAGACAAATGTAGGGTAACTCTAAGCACCATTGACCCTGGACTCATTTGAGCATAATTTCACTCAATTCATCCACCGTCCGATATGACCCCTCATTCATATTTCCAGACTCTGGGGAATGATCTTGTATGGAGAAAATCCCCACCCCCAGTCGGTAATCGAACCCCTAACAGCTCGCACGGCAGGCAGGCGCTCTACCGTCTGAGCTACAAGGTCGGCCTGTGTGTGTTTGACATCTAAAGCTCTTGCGTTTTCCAAGAAATATTATGGCTAGAGTTTCAACATATCAAACCGAGCGGGATGGTTTAGGTAGTTTCATCTGTGACCCGTTCGATTCCCGTGGCCGACCTACCTAATCCTTAGCTTTTTCGGAGGCTTTCCCGGGTCGATAGGCGAATGCTGGGTAGGTTAATTGCATCCCCCGAATTTCCTGTCCATCCCTTTTATCTCCATTATCATTTCGCATCATCCCTCATCTGGTGGTTTCTTTCAGGTTAGAAAAGTCGGTGGGTGTCTCGGCGGTGCATAGCGGGATGATATGCTCTGTCCGGTATCCGAGCCGGCGTGGTGAGTCGATTGAGGAACGCGGCTGGCGGGGTGCCATTTGTGCCAGCCTGCCTGGAGACTTCCTTACTTTGGGGAGGGGCGGCCTCCGGTCTGCCAGCCAGCTTCGTGACTATTTCGGGGCCACGGTAGGTGGAATGACGATTGTTCTGGACCGCCAAGGAGTTTCTACCTAGTAAAGTGTAGGGACCCCGTCCTCTGTACTATGGACAATCCTTGGGGTAGGCCGCCCTCTGTCTCCTCTCACCTCATCCTCCATTCCCGGGGTAGCTCATTTGCGGGCATAGGTACAAAATACCAGTCTGGTCGAGGTGTCGAATCCTCTCCGAACAATCCAATCCAATCAACATATCAACAAAGCTCGCCACTTAGAAATCTCACTTTCTTATGCTAGCAATGGGGATACTAACGTAAGGCGGAGCGTACGATTCCAGGGGACCGCATGTGGGAGGATTTTTTCTAGTGCTGGTTTCCCCCTGTATCCGCCGCCATTCATTCCACCGAGTGCTCCTAATCACCTTTCCTTTTACACATCTCACAGACATTTCATGCCATCCACTTTTTCACTCTCATACCAAATTTTGGGCTGATGCCCCATTCTAGATGTTCCTTCAGACCCAGAGTTCCTCCTCTCTGCGATAGGCACCTGAGCCAGGAGCCCATAAGCAAGACCTTCATGGGAGAAAGTTAAAATTGGAATGGAATGGACACGGATACTTGATGGAGCTACTACTAATTGTGAGAAACAGAAGAACGGTTAGTTAATATTCAAAAACATATCGGTTAACAATGTAGGAAAGTTGTGCTAATAACACTAAAAAGGTCGAAGTACTTACTGCTACAATCTTTGTTTTATATAAAAATTATAAACTCGCAGTTTAATTGAACCCCTTCACTACATTTGGGCTGCTTCTACTTTTTTTCTTCTATGTAAAATTCAATCAAATGGAAAGAACTTCAGGCACCTTTTAAAAGAATTCAAGACGTACGACAGGCAAAATATACACGGTGTTCATTTTATCTGTGATTTTACCGCGCAAAATTTGACGTCATCAATAGCATCGTGATAGAGCGAGTTTATATACGATTCTCCTAGCGGCTTGCGATCGTATTTGATGTGCTGACAGCAGCTTTGTGGCCTCCCTCTACCGGTAGCTAAATATACTATTTGAAAGGTAGGTCTGCCCGCGTAATATAAGGGTGCGTAATGTCGCCTGATGCGTAGACACGATAACTGTTTTTAAAAAACTATATACTGCAATGCAATTTACTACAAAGCTAATTATGCAGTCATAAAAGGATACCATGAATAATATACGAAATAATAAGTCAATGAACACTTATTTCAAATTAAACACCTGTTTTTCTGTTATAGTACACATATATGCATATTGTAAACCTGTGATATAAAATAGATATATTTCAATTTGATCTCAATTCTTTTATATCACACACAGTTTCCTCACAATGTAACTTCATTACAAACCAGAAAATTACCAGAAATGTTCTAGGAATGAAAAATAAATTAGTGTTACAATACGTACAAAGCTTTTATCCAAGTCTTAACAAGAAAATATCTATAGTACATAGTCTTATGTGTCCATTTTCTTATATTTGCTTCCTCTCTTCCCCTTAAACACTGTCTGTATTGCGAGAAGGTATGCTTGAGGCCTTTCTGTCATTTCATTATTTATTGCTTCTAGAGTGGAACCAGTCAGTTTATAGCGTCCAATGTCTCTCATTTGGCGAGTAACTAATCCTGTATCTTGGAAATGTTTGATGCACCTATTGGTTTTAAAAGACATAAGGATACCAACATTAAAAGACATTTTAATTAAGTGTGAGAATGACAAAAAGTTGATATCGTATACTGATAAAAAGTAAGACGTTTATGTCGCAAACAAAAGTATGACAATTTGACGGTACCTGGACACTTTTAACAACATTTCGCTCTCAGGGACTTGTCTAAATGCCGGATACCGTTACATAAACTCCTCTATGCCGCGGTTTAAGTTAAATTTATATTTCGCACCAATTTAATGCCGGTACGAAAGTAGCATTCAACCATGAAGACGCAGTGCTCTGTGTTCATATCCAGGGGAAGCTGGTTGTGTTAGTTACCAGCGTAACCACAATGAGAGTGCTGTAATATTCTTACTGTTCCGCAAAAATTATCGCTTCTTCTTCGTAGAGGGCACTATGATTTCAAGACAGATTCACCAGTCAACCATGACGTGATTCTTGCTCAATCGGAGAGCGGGAAATAACGAATAAAAATGGACACCGTGTATGTATCGAAATATTATAAATAATATAACTGGTCTGCAAATTTACTACCCAAATTAAGACGCCAATATCCTGTTTTAAATGGTTCATAAGTTACGTAGCAATAGGTTCGGTCACTTTTGCGTCAAATTGGAAATAATACACATCTATTTTTAAAAACTTTATCTGTATTCAAAGGAGTTCATTTCATACGTTAGTATCAACTAAACTGATGTTGTAAAAAGTGGTTAGTCATCAACTTAAAAAAAGTTCATTATCCGGTCCACTGCAGAATGTGGAAATCATCCTCATTGAGTTAGACAAGAAAATCTGTTCGATGAGATGTAAAACTTGCAATTTTATGACGTCTTTTTGAAAACATGCCAGTTTGTTACCACTTTTGCCATCACACAGTCAATTATTAATCCAACATCTATTACCAAAAACGTTTCAACGACGATTGCAATATAGCGGAGGCTGAGGCAAGTGGAGTCATGTCATATTTGAGAGCATTATGTTGAAATCAGAGTAATCTTACAGAATTTTTTTTTCATATCGTCTTTATACGTCTAAAACAAACGTTATTTCTAAAATAGTATTGCGTACCGCTGATGTATACAGAGTAGTGTACAACTTTTTAACCAATAGCAATGATTTCTTTTACACATGATATTAATTGCAAAAGGAATCATGGTTAAAATGGTGGATGGTGATACAAAGTCTTTACTGCTGGTTTTAGGTTAATTACCTGGTTCAGCGTTTTCCCTGCGGAATTTCAATGTTTGCTCCTCAAATTTTGTAATTAATTTCGTTTTATACTGAAAGACGGAGTTGTAGCAATTAATATTTTTATTTCTACTTTTTCCAATTTTTCTCCCTTTGTAGTCACATTAAAGAGGACATTTCATTGTTAATTCTCTTACCTAGACTAAAAATAATGACATAGAGATAACTTAAATTTCAGAGCAATTTTTCGGTAGATAAATAAATTGACTCTTACCTGATTTCATTTCTTTGAAGTTTCACTGCAGGACAATATCGGCAAAAATGATAAAACATTTACCACCTCTCCCCCAAAAAACACTGACAAACACACATTCTTAATTAGAACTTAGCAGATATTAGTGTCGTAATAATGAATGCAATTGCGGTGATACTTATTACAATTTAAGAAGTGATTTATTTTAGACATCAGAGTAAATAAATTACAAAATCGACGGAATCTCTGATAAGTGAAAGTTACTCGGCGTGCGCTCTTCGACTTCCACGTATATGTAACGCTCTCAGGTAACACCATTAACTACTGCCATTCTTGGAGATTAATAATATTAATTCGTTTTGCCTACCTACATGATTACCTATGCCATTACAAGGTGTATGTACTTTATTTAATAGCAAATTGCTTATTAAAGTTGAGGATGAGAAATTGCGAAATGAATGTTGCAATTGCTGTGGAAAAAGTGTGGAATAAGGGAGCGACATCTATTCAAACAATAAAACAAAGCAAAGCAAATGCAAGCACACGAAACGGAAAGATGTGATTTAGCTTGGAGAAAATTTATGCTGTCATCATTAACTTGTTAACTCTAATGATGATTTATTGCTCATTAGATACGCAATAACAAAAACACCTTAATTTTTGCAACGCCATTTGGAGATAAACTCAGGCGAACGAGTCAGTACAAAAATACGCATGACTTTGTGCTTTAGATGGAAACTTGCTGGTAGCAAACTTTCATGTGTTTTACGTATTTTACACTATCGGGCGTAATTTGCATGCACTCAAATGTGAAACGGGTAGACAATAGACTTTATCAGGAATGTTAAATAATGTTAGTAGTTTGCATAACAAGAATATTTCAAGGAAAAATATTTATCCAATATCATACTGAATTCCTATATTCATAGTTATAACGTTTTCTACTTTTGGTTTGGAATTCACGTCACTTATTTATAAGAAAGATATTAGATGATTTGAAATTAATAACTAGCTATAAACTTATAACAATTTTTATTTAGCATTCATAGGAGTATTTATTTTTTTAATCACTTTGAGTAACATACAACATCGAAGAGTTGAGAAATCTATGTACATGTACAACACTGCAACTGAAATGTTTGTAGTTATTTTATAAATTTTTGAATAGCTAATGCAGAAAAGGGTAAGGGGCTTACTTGAAGTCAGAATCATGTTTTAAATATTTTGTGTGGCGGAAGGGCTAAATCACTTATGAAAGGTTTTACTCAGAAGTGTTTGAACGCCTCTAATATTCAGTATTTAATAAGAAAATCAAAGTATGTTAATATGGTTCATTATGTAATGGAAGTTCAATATTTTACTTTCTTCGAAGTATCCCCGTTTTGCCGTCACCTGTGCTTCGTGCACATTTGTTCAATTTGATAAATCAGGATTTTACGAGAAATGCTCCTCGGCACCTCTTGCAAACGACTTCATACTTCATTTACATAAATCAGAGACGTCTTTTGACTTCTCTGTCAAAATGACTCAGGACCACCCATTTTCGGTGCGTAGGTCACCATACTGGGCCTATTGTGCCTATGCCCCCAAGTGGGGCACCCCCGAGAGGAAGGATGAGGCGAGAGGAGACAGAGGGTGGCCGATATATTCTTTAGTTCTGCCCTTCTTTGTAATTGAATGGAAACAAACAATCTCAATCTTCTCTATAATTTTCTTAATGATGATTATATCGTCTGCCTTATTGCTTCCAAAAGAACCCAAGGATCATTACACGTTATCCTCCATACTACTGTATACAAGTTATACATTGAAATGCTATAATCTGTCTCAAATTAGAACGATCTTGTTGTAAACATGTGGGAGGGGAGATAGAGAGACCGAGAACTTTAACGGTACGCTCTTAGACTGCTGATAGATGGAGGAAATTATGACCTCCAGTACATTATACGCCTTTTGTTATATATACCTATTAACACATTAACATATTAAACTCGCTTATTGCATTTCTCTTTTCTTAACAAAGCAGAATTTTGGCGGCAGAGTGGAGAACCTTGCTCGTGTGCACTGAATAACAAAGAAGGTTGCGAACCTAACTCTTGCATCTTGCTGAGACATTGAGAGTTCGTCAATGTTAACTGAATTCTAGTGCTATGGCACTGGTTTTAAGCAATCATGTTTATTGATCATGACCAATTTGGCCATTACTTACAGAAATTGGCCTGCCCCTTACAGTGATAATGGTTTGCAACACTTTATTATTTTCTGTACTACTTATTTCAGTGCTCTGCTTACTAGTATTGTTAAAAGGTTAACCCGTGGCGCGACAGCCCTATGCAGAGCCTTGGCCTACCAACCCGACTGCCGGCCTCACACCCACATATGCTCGGCAGAGGTGGGCGATCATCCAACTTATTAGTATTGTACTTCATCCAAAATTCGGCACCGATATTTCTGCGTAAAAGCGTAGGGCAATCTTTCAACACAAAAAGGAGCATTTTTAGAGAAAGGTATAGTGTATGTGTGTGACTATGTGTGCGTGCAGGCACGTCTGTCTGTCGGGCTGTGAACACGTAACGTAAAAAAGAAATGTTGTTTAAATATCAGTATGGTATTTACTATCTACATCACCAATCTATCATCTACATGGAAAAATATTCTAACGATTTTCAGTTTTTTCATTAAATTTGATTAAACTGTCGAAATTTTAAGGTGTCATGATAAATGAAACGTATATCTTGAATTTTTCGGAAATAGCCTCTGAATCCTCTTCATTCTCAATAAATTTTGCACAACTTGTAATGCGTAAAAGAACACCTTATTTTATAGAACTTGTGTAGAAAGTGTCAAAGCATACAATGCATATCAAATCATTTATTTTGTTTAGTTAAAATTTTCAGATATATTCCTTGTTTATGGTTTGAATATCTCAAACATACTTTTCTCAAATGGGAAATAATTCGTTTTTTCTCCCTTCTGACTATGCAAAGCTAATGGACTTTCAATACCATCAAATAACCACCAGCTCAAAAAATATTTGGCTATCGCCTAAGTATACTGCATCCTCTATTTCTATTCAATATATGAAGAAATATGCAGTAAAAACATCACTACAAATGTTTATCTGGCTAACATATAGAGATAGAAGAAAAGGCTTTGTATGAACAGTTTGTAGAAGAATGGCCGGAGGAAGCGATTTGAATGTAACACAACAAATTATTTTTAATCGCCTTTCCATTCCTCATTGTACAATATACACCGGAAATTGTACCCCATGCTGTGTTAAGAAGCATTTAGCTGCTGCTGACTGTCTAAATCATGATGTAAATTTAATATCCACAACATCATGGAATAGTTCTGTATTACTGGAAGTGTGTAGTTGCTCCCGCGCACAAGGCCATAGTTGTTGCGGAATTTGTCATTTAAATAATCTTGGACACCATTCTCCTAGTCCTGCGCCGTGGCGTAGTAGGTTACAGCGTCTGCTTTGGTTCCTTGCCTCAGGAATACGCTGGGATCGAGCCCATCCCCCAGGGGTCCACATTTTAAGTCCCAGGTACAGGACTTGTGCTCACTCAGCATCGTGAGGAAATCGAGGAGCAACGCTAGATAGCGAACCCTGGTCTAGAAAGCCAACTTTCCGGCTGGAGTGCCGAGATGCTGACCACATCTCCTTCCCGTATTAGTTAGATGATCGCCTAACTCTTCCCACCATACCTAGGCGTGAGGCCGGCAGTCGAGTTGGCAGGCTGAGGCCCACTTCCGGCCCATGGGTTACGTTTATCATTCACCTAGTTATATGGAACTGGTTAATTAGCAATTGCTGTGCGAAAATTCAGCATTTCGCGGTACACATTAAGCTGAGCTATAAACCATATTTTGCCAAATTTTAGTTAATAATGAACAACTTATTTTGACAGTATCAATGATAGTGAACAATTACCATCATTATACTCACAGTAAAATAAACAGGACTAGTCCTAATATTACCTACTGTATTTTAATTTTTGGTTTCAAAAACGAATTATCTTTATTGAGAGATACTGTAAGAACGCGGGTTTTGCTGGCAATGGCAAATGTTTTTTCTCAAATACGTTATTTTCAGTTGTCTAACCCTTCATTCCATATAATATTTTAATACTCGTCGTCCGTTCTTCTGTTTGCGTATTCATTACTTTAGAATTGCAGAAGATTGAACATTTAATGTTATGGTTATGGAACTGTTTTACCCAGGGCCGTAGTGGAAGGGGCACGTGGATGTACGCCGTCCCCCCACTATTTTTCGGAGGGGGACGCAGTCCCCTTACTAATAATAGTATTTAAACTTTTTTTAATTCATTACCTTTCTTAATTTAACATTTAAAATACTGCAAAAATACAAAATATATACATTCAAATAAAGTTTATGACTATTAAAGGACCTCCAGTACATATGTGGAAGCCAGAGGATTACATAAAAAAATGGCTAAAAAGTCGTACGCATGCTGAGGACAACCAAAGCAGCAAGTCGAATCTACAAGTGCAGAATTCTGATGGGTTCTCCAACATCTTGAAAAATTTTAGGTATGCGTCCCTTCACTTTTTTGTTGTTGGGAATACAGCCCTGGTTTTACCCGTATGCACAACAAACAGTTTTGCTCACATCATCATTAGCACCAATAAACTTTACGGCATGATAATAGCAAATTATTAATAAACATGTCATACCTTCACTTCTTCTGGACTGTTTTTGCCCCGGAGTCTCATGAGGGAGGTTTCTGCTCCATCCATCTGATTCTTCATCACGTAAAAAACGGGCGTTTCAGGCATCACAAACAGCAGCAGAAAAAAGATCGCAGGAAAAACAGCTGAGAGTAAAGCTAGGGTCATATAGGATACATAAGGTCCTACACAGTAGGCGAACATTGTTCCCACATTCATTAGCAGCTGCATCAGTGTACCTAAAAAAAAAAAAAAAAACAATAATAATAGTAATAATAACAATAACAATAACAACAATAACAATAATAATAATAATAATAATTATAATAATAATAATAATAATAATAATAATAATAATAATAATAATAATAATAATAATAATAATAATAATAATAATAATAATAATAATAATAATAATAATAATAATAATAATAATAATAATAATAATAATAATAATAATAATAATAATAATAATAATAATAATAATAATAATAATAATAATAATAATAATAATAATAATAATAATAATAATAATAATAATAATAATAATAATAATAATAATAATAATAATAATAATAATAATAATAATAATAATAATAATAATAATAATAATAATAATAATAATAATAATAATAATAATAATAATAATAATAATAATAATAATAATAATAATAATAATAATAATAATAATAATAATAATAATAATAATAATAATAATAATAATAATAATAATAATAATAATAATAATAATAATAATAATAATAATAATAATAATAATAATAATAATAATAATAATAATAATAATAATAATAATAATAATAATAATAATAATAATAATAATAATAATAATAATAATAATAATAATAATAATAATAATAATAATAATAATAATAATAATAATAATAATAATAATAATAATAATAATAATAATAATAATAATAATAATAATAATAATAATAATAATAATAATAATAATAATAATAATAATAATAATAATAATAATAATAATAATAATAATAATAATAATAATAATAATAATAATAATAATAATAATAATAATAATAATAATAATAATAATAATAATAATAAATATTACTAAAGCTGCTTATTTAATGAGCACAAAACAATTTTTGTGATACAGATTATTTGCTATACTTTTTAATTGTACTTTAATAAAATATATTTTAATACTTCAAATCTAGATTGCCATTACATCATACAATTTTGGACCAAGACTTTTACTGTAGTTGAAAGCTCATACAAGCACACAGAATAAGATAATTTCATATTTATGGAGGTAGAATGGAACTTTTTGCGTATATAATTTATCAATAAGTTTTGTGGTTTTTAATACTTCAAATTTAGAGAGCATAGGTTACGTTGGAAAATCAAAAGCCTTTTAGCCAAACGTTAATGAGTTATTTTTGATAGTATTACCAGCGTCTGTGGCTTACATTTGGGAAGTCTTGGATTCGATTCCTGTGATCGACCTTCTTGACCCATGGGGTTTTAGTGGTTTCCTCGTGTAGCTAGGTGAACGCTGGAAATGATATTTACATCTCCCTCCATTCTCATTTCATTTCACCCATCATCCGCTTGGTCCTTAAAGGTGTCGACAGGTGTAGGGACGTTACATGACGGAGAATTTGGCTCTGTAATCCTTCATGCCGTCTCCGGCTTCAAGCCTCATAGAGCTCATTTCCGGTTCATGTGGGTGAAGCTGGCGTTTGAACTAGAACTACAGTAAAATCTCCATCTAAAGGATCCCTGTTCAACGGACTTAAGATTTAACGGACTAAATTTGGTGTTGGTTATAAAATAAATTTAAGTGAAATTTAAAAGATCTGCGATGATTAATTGTGGAATTTCCAAAAGTTATATAAAAGTATGGTAATTAAATGGCCTTGGTTGTAATTTCCTCTACGGAGGGACGTTCCGCTGCATCGACTATCTATATATTACTGATCGATATTCCGCTGCTTGGCCACGCCGTGGCTCAGTGGTTAGACCGCTTGGCTCTCACCAAGGCGGCCCGGGTTCGATCCCAGTCGACCGCAAAGTGAGATTTTTGGTGGACAACACGGCGCTGGGGCGGGTTTTCTCCGGGACCTCCGGTTTCCCCCGCCATCTTATTCCACCGGTGCTCCATCTTCATCTCATGTATCATCAGTGTCGCCGTATGTAGTAAAAGCGGGCGTTAAACACTACACATTCACATTCATTCCGCTGCTTGTCTGATCGAGAATGCTAGTTCATGCGTCTTCGGTTACATTCGTAGAAGTTCGGGTTCGCGTCACGCGCTCATGGGCTCACACGACTCTTTAGCTTCTGAGTGAATTGGGCATTCTCTGGTGCAAACATTCTCTTGTGTTCATTAGGGGTCTACTCTAGTTTTGTTACTTAGAAGAGTGGCTGGACATGCATGAGGGTGACCCAGGTTATCAGATTCTGAGTCATGAAGAGTTCGCTATAAGTGTTCTACAAGAGGCTGAAGATGAAGACTGTGACAGTGATGATGAAACTTTGAAGTGTATACCTACCTAAATTATCTGTAATAAGAGACCACATGGATAATGTTATTTCTTATGTGGAAAGATCTTCAGACCTACAAGTGCTAGCCTATTATGAATAGTTCAGACAGTTTCGCTCCTTAATAATAAAGAAACAATATTCAAAATGGAAGCAACTACTTCTAACAAAGAGTAAATAATGTAAATGGTATGTACCAATAAACACTTTCAATTGTTTTTGCTTCATTTTCATTCATTTCGCGATTTAACGTACTTTCAATTTTCCGGACAACCGCTGGCCCCTTTAGAATCGTTAAACCGAGATCTTGTTGTAGTCTATAAATGGTAGCGTGCTAAGTGGGAGCTTCAGAAACGACTGCCTTTTGTTTCCGCTCTCCTTACTCAGGGAGCACAGGTAAAAAAGACCGTAAGATCATATTACCTTAATTTACCTTGTAATAATATAAAAGGCATAAGACGGCTAAACTAATTTTTTAACTCTATTACACTGCAGATAAGAAGAACGGATAAATAAAGGAAGAAAGCCTCAGCACAATGATCAATCTTCTTTCGCAGCCTCCACAACGTTCCTGAGGCTGTGTTCTTTTTCCTCTGCCGGCAGACTCTTCTCCATCAGAATTAAGAGCCGTTTGCCGCAGGACATTCTTCTACTCTCGGAAGATTCCTTGCCCTGTGTTCAGTGCTACTGAGGGCCCAAACTGAGGTCAACCTCATTCCTGAATTTCTAACACCAGAGTGATTTTAATTCTTTCCGAACATTTTATATTTATGTGTTATGAATTTGTCTGTGGTTTACTTTATTTTTAACTCTTTTATCACATGTTCCCAGCATACGCTTTTGTTGACCTTCTGGTTTTGAATGACCAAATCCTCCTACGTATACTGGCTGCTTTTCTAAAAAAAAGTGCATTCGTTGACATTTTAAGGATATTGTTGGCCTCAATGACTTCAATTAATGGCTTGAAATTCCAGCTCACATGCGCATAACTTCATTTGTGCAAAATTAATAGAAAATATAAAGTTCAAACATGGTAATAAAGTATTATAATGTTTTGTGTACCTACTTAATTGTATCTGGGAGAGAATTTTCCATATTTTCTCAAATTTGTTACAGACTGAAACTTCCTAGTGGTGGCTCGCCCCTTGTGGCTTAGACTTTCCCTGGGGGTTCCGGGACTCGGATACTTACCCGCATCCGAAGGACAAGGATTTAAATAGAGCAAACTCCTTGCCATGCATTCCGAAACTCCCGTCGGCACTTAGAACCCTGGAATAGTCCACCAGAATAAAAGGTAAAGTGAAATGAGAAGTGTGGTGGCATAGTCAATTCGAGGATGTTACTATCCTTCTAGGTATTCGCCTGGCGACCAGCCGAAATACCCAGAAAAACCCATGGATCAGGAAGGGGGAATCGAAACCACGACCTCTCACATGCAGGCTACAGACGCTACCACTGAGCCATCCTACACAGTAGCTCCTTCTTTAACAGAATTTCTATGATAATTACGGGTATACCTAGCACAGCGAATTGAAGACTTACCTAAAATGCCTCTTATGTCCTCTTCAGCAATTTCTGCGATGTACATTGGGCACACCGCCATGAAAGTTCCAATAATAACTCCAAAAACAATTCTAGCCACTAGCAGCTCAGCTACGGAACTGTTGACAGACAACATGACAATATGAACATGTAAAAACAGTTTTAGTTACTTGATAGAAGTGTAAAATTAGTGCAACAAGCTATACAAATAAATTGGCAGTTGTCTACCAAATGCTAGAATTTTTTTTGGTGTTTTCTTCTACCAAACGTGGTGGAGTAATTAGACCTCTCACCAAGACGGCCCAGGTAAACTTTATACAAAAGAACTATGACGGGGACCAATGGAAAGATGTGCACTTGCCACAGCAACGACAGGACCATTAGCAGCAAACTGAATGAAGATAGCATCTTTCTTCGGCATTCAGCAACCGTTGAGACCGGAAGCGTGTGCAGTTCAGTGTCTGTGGCATTTGTAGTGGACAAAGCGGCCCTGAACGGGTTTTCTTAAAGTTCTCCGGATTCCCCGACATTTATTCCACCAATTGCTCCCTCACCAACTTTCCTTTTATGCATTTCGCCACCATTTCCATTTCATCATTCTCATACAAGGTTTCACGCTGCTCCGGGCTACTCTATCTCTCTCTCCCTCTCTCTCTTTGATCTACGGGCATCTCACCCCATTTGTAACTTCTGGAAGGTGTAAGTCCTCCAGATGGAGAATGTAAACAGAAAGGAGGAGATTTCTTTTACCACCATTCGAAGTGTATTGCGCCTTCCTTTAGTTCGAGAACATTAATATGGGAAGTAGTGAAAGAAAAGTAAAAGTATCATTTGTTGTGTTCACATCACTTCTCTTTACTCTTTTCAAATTCTTACTACAAAAGTTACCCGCCTCTGTAGCTTGGGGGTATCCTGTTTGTGTCATACTCAAGGGGTCCCGAGTTCAAATCTCGGTCGGGATGACATAAGGATAAGTTTTTTCGGAGCTTTCCCTTATCTGAAGGATTAATATCGGTCAACCTTAAGCTATATGGATCCTGGACTCATTTGCGCATCATTTCACCCATTTCATTCACCGTTTGATATGATTTATCTGAGGTCGATAATTAAAAGAAATACGATAAAAAAGCCGAATAGTGACTTGCCACCCGAAAAGGAATAAGTACCCATTTGAAAATTAAAAATAATAACTGATAATATCGGAAATGGTTAACGTCATATGTAAGTTATTTATACAAATTGTGTAGTTCATTCATTTTCTTTTAGTATTAAGAATGTGTCTACCTCTTACAGTTTACCAGTTATACTCTAATAATTGAGAGAAACCTCAACGTATAAGTAGATTTGGTTTGTCTTAAACACATGACATTTTAAACAAATTCGTGAGAGCGACGTTTGACAGCATAACGACTAAGTTGTCAGTTTTACATTCACCTATAAACCTAAAATATCCTGTTTTCCATTTGGTTTCTATAAATGCAGGGCGAGACAAGCGCTGAACGTATACAAACATGGGTAAATTATCCTTTTGTTTGGAGATAAATAGCTCAGTGCGATCTGTTCATATTATGTAAATAAAAGCAGAAGAGGGTTCAGAATCAACTCACGTACAATATATGCAAGGCATTCAACAACAATGTTTCATAGCATTTTTAACTTTAACTCTACCGCTTACCACGAAAGAGAGAAATTATTGCATTCCATTCAAAAATTTTATTATGAGATCTCAGAAGAAATAAAAGTACAAAAAGGTCTGTAGCGTGTGTTTCTGTCTCTGAATACTTAAGTCTGTAGTCGGTTAAATAATGAACTTGGCATTTAATTTTAGCAGCTGCCATTTTTCTCAAGTTGATTAAAATCCACATGTTTAATCAATTAAACATATATATTTAGGATATTTTTATGATAAATAAAATGTAGGTATGTCTTGATGTTTCTGGAAATATCTCTAAAGAAAGCAAAGACGGTACCTAAGCGATGGCGATGACCTTTTTTTTTTTGACTGTGAAAGATGTCGTAATCATTGACTTCCTAGAGACCGGAAAACCCATTACTGGGCAATACTACCCTGAATTATTGGCCTCCTTCGATAAGAAGTTGAAGTAGAAACCGTCCCATTTGGTGAAGAAGAGAGCATTGTTTCACCAAAAGGCACCAGCACATTCACTGTGTGCTGCCCCCACCAAACTGCATGAATTGCGTTACGATTGCTGCTATACCCCACCGGGGAACGTGAATTCTACAAAGTAATATACAAATTACGACAAAATTAGAAGTTAAGTGAATTTCTTCAAGCCGCAGTTAGCATCATTAAAATTATTTCAAATTTACAAGATAAAATTTTTCCTCCCACTTTGTACAGACTTGGGACTGTGCAACCGTGTTATTGATTGGCGTGGTTAAAAATGTTATCTTGGTCAATCGTCAAATAACAAAAGTTAAAAAAGAGTTAAAACTTACTGATATTTTGTTCCTGTAAGACACTTTCTTAATGTACTGAAATCTTGTGATGTGCCGACTTGAATATTCGCACATGGCCTCTTGCATAAATGCCTCTTTCTTCAACGCTTTATTTCTTCTAATCAATATACTATTTGCTGCACTGCGAAGTTTTACATGTGCTTGTTTGCATAGTTTAAAAAATGTGAATATGTGGGGATATGATGATGATAAAAATTTCCATTTATGTCCGCATGAAAACCCCACAGGCATTGATTATATGAAGGAAAAAAGGATAACATATCTGGGGGAAAAACACTATATTTGCTGTCATACGTGTTTACAATATAGTCATAAAAATCGTCTAGTGCTTGGTTCTGAGGCTTCACAGATATTAAAACCTCTACAAAGCATTCACTTACCTTGAACAAGAAATGACAACCCAAATATATACGTGATCCACTCTCCTATTTCACTCTCATCTGTAACATATTTGTTGCATGTTCCTATACGAAGCCTGGCCTAAATG
>CM060950.1:212439841-212452341 GCA_030765055.1 Mantis religiosa
ATTTCTTGTGCTTTATCTGCTTTAACAATATTTATATGGACTTCTCTCAAAATGAAGTCTTTATTAGCTTTGTCTCTTGGCCATAAAAAGAGAAGGGAATTTAAGGACACCCATCTGTGCAAATTAGTCAAGAAGTGCAAAAAATAACAAAACGTTTTTTTTTTGCCTAATTAAATAGAGAAAATCCTTATGCTGCAATTTTCTATTATTTTTAACACAATGCTACCCTTTAAACTGTGTTACGAGACTATTTAAGTGGTTTTCTGTAAGTAGGCTAGTAATTTAAGTCACATATTTTGGTAATTTTCTCGTGTTTTTAATTTTCAGCGCTTTTGAAAACATAAATTACTCTACACGATGTAGTTTTCAAAATAGAATCTTGAAAATGTTTTTGCTTGGATAAAAACACTACCAAAGAAAATTGGCGACATGACTTTTTTATAATTTCACCATAATTTATGCAATTAAATAGCAAAATAATGTTTCACATGCAAATATTAAAAATTAATAAAATGAGAATTCAATAACTTTTTATCGTAAACAAAAGGTAAGATTTAAATATCAAATCATACATTTACTAATAGTGTATTTATGAGCATGGCAGCAAAATATTATATTTATCAAACTAAAATTGCATCGCTTGGAACAGTTTAATTAAGTGACAACAGAACACTATAAATATATTAATATCACAATAACTATTTTGCATAAACCTGAAAATTGGCTTGTGCACTATTGTTAATACTACAATAATTGTGTTAAAACTTCAAAGCTAAGCAAAATTGTACATTTAAGATTTTTCATGAATGGATACCCTTAGAGAACGATAAGAGTTTAAAAACTTGGCTATCTCCTAAAGTCACTGTATTCCCGTTTTTCCTTACACCTATAAGAAAATTGGCAATAAGATAATTTCTGATAATGCTTATCTCACTGACATGAAGTAAATGGAAGAATAAGCTTTGGTAAGAGTAGTTTATATAAGAGTAGAGGAAGTTGTGTTAGAGTAGCTACAAAATAAGAATGGACAGGGTTGAGCCAATACGCTTATCCTAATGTCTTGGTGTTAGCAGTTCCACGGCAAGCGTGGAAGATATATCTGTCTTTGTCTCAATCTAGCAAGTGAGATGCAAGTGAGATGCTGAGATGTACAGTGATACAATGCTGACAGGTCCGCTTAATATTTCATTATGTGTGCGAGCACATACAAAATGGTTATCGCACAATCTGAACCTTAAAACCTTCAAGTGGGGAACATTTTGCTTACATAGCTATCATTCATATGCACACAAAACAAAATTATTCAAATTGAATGCCTCCCACGAGATAAGGTGTTTGTTACAGTGAAACAAAATAGTGACATTTCACGATCTGTGAATATAGTTTCTATTTTAATTATGTCATATTTGTATACTGTCTGTAATGGACTTTAAACCAATTTTTGTTTCATTAAAATACTTAATAATTACGGAAGATATGAATGTGTGTTTATGAAGCATTTTTATACCATGAATCTAATGTACTAATGTTATGTATTGTACACAGAAATTTTAATCTTGCGGCGACAATATCGCTTCTTTCAAGCAGAAATTTGCGACATCATTGGTTCTCCTATATTTGAACCCAAGAGATTTCAGAACATTATGCATAGGAAATACAGAATCCGTATATTCTATTTTCCACTCATTAAATTGGCAGCCTTTTGGAAGTTGGATATTCATCCTTGTCATATAAATCATAAACTGTTCTACGTGAAACACACTTTTGAAAATTGTCTAAGTTGGTAGCACGTTTTGAATTTGCCCGATGTTTTCCTGCAGATTTAAATATTAAAACTTCTTCTAATTTGGTAAACTGTTTGGCTCGTTTAACAATGTTCGTCACAGAATGAGTACTCACCTGACAAGCTTATAACATTAATTCTTGACTCTGAGCGAAATTTATACTTTCGAAAATGTCTTTAACTGACATCTGTTTGAAAAAGGAACACACATTAACAAGAATATCTCTAGCTTATTTATGTAAAATCTTATGAGTTGTTTCGCAGTTACTACTAGGCGCACCAGTACTAGGATTGCTAAGCGGTACATTTACTAACTTTGAAAAGCACGTGTGCGCTCTTAAAAGATCATCACTTTAGTGAATGCAGGGTACAAAATGCAACTGCAGCATAGCACGTGTGTGCTTTTCTTCACTGACAGTTGATAATTCTTTTCTTTCTAGTCAGGTGCCTTATCTTTCCATATTTCCGAAACCAGAAGTGCTACAAACATGGGGTTTGGACAGTTATCCTAGAAAAATAGCTCTGTAACATTGTAAAAACAAAATAATTCTTTAATTGGTATCTTTAGAGTGCGCAAAGAAATTAGCCGCATACTTCGGCAAAATGAGCCAGATGCGTGCTTAACTGTACAAAGTTGCACGCACCGCATTGACTAGTAACCATAGAACAGACACGCCAAGCCCCGCCTTATGTTCATTCCTATTTTGTAGTGACCTTAGTGTAACACATTAGGCTTTTATGACAAAATGTATATCTCTAATTTTCTGGGAATTGCCCCTGAACTGTTCTTCATTCTGAATGACCTTCGCACAGCTGGTAAACCGTAAGAAATAAACAAAATCTTACTACACAAAAGTGTAGATTTTGTTAAAGCACACAATATATGTTAAATAACGTGTTGTGATAAGCAATTTGAGATAGTCCTTTCTATTGGTTTTCATTTCCAAGTACTCTTTTACTTTACTTAAATAGGAAGCCATTATCCTTTTTCTGTCTTGTCCACGCAATGAGAATGAAATGACAAAGCTATCTCATAGCCACCAGATCTTTAAAAACTGATTTTGATTAATCTTATCACATTTCCCTATTCTCATTGTGTTTAACTATAAGTAAATATGTAATAAAACAGTTTATAAAAACGTTCACCAATGTCTACATAACGTAGATAGAGGAATGCACGTTTTAAGAACACTTTGTTCAGAAATGAGAATAGAAAGGCAGAAATGTAAGTACACGCATAAGATATGCTGTTATTGTTTAAAACCTGTCTTCTCCCACGAAAATATAGCTAGTGTTCTGAAAAACTTAAACGTTGCACTTCAGAACGTAGGTAATAAAATGTCTGACTGAAATTTTAACATTAGTAATATTTAATTTTTTAAAAATTATTATTCTAAAGTAATCATTAGGACCCGGAAGTTTAGCCTAAACTTCATGAAGTTAGTTGTGCACGAGGTATATAAATCGTCAGCTGAGTTAGTCATGAACTCGTGCTGTTGGCAAACAGAGAATGAAAGATGAAATGTGTCTTCAGCGTCTAACGTTAATGGTTAAAGACACAGTAGTTTTTGTCATAATCTGTTCAACATGATGGTCGGAGCAAACATCCCCTTCTGAAAAGTAGAGTAGTTATTTCAAGCAGTATTTTAGAAAAATATACAGGAAAATTACTGTCATCCGAGTCTGCAATACTCGAGGAAAACCTAAAGCTGTGCTACAAAGACATACTTCAGGAATTAGAAACTCCGTGTCCGACAACAGAATACGGGTTTCCATGGACGAAACGACAGAATTTATGGGAAAGACTCTAGCGCATGTAGTTGTTGGTACATTGGGTACACAGACATAATGTAGTATTGTCACAACGAATTAGCTTTTCATTTACATTGTAAATATTGATGATTTTTTTGTTTATATTCATATATCTTGAAAACATAAGTAGTTTTCTGTATAATTTCTGAATAAATGTGCAATATATTCTATGACACTGTGTCCGTCGTGTGACTACGTCTGATAGATTACCTTTGTCCGTGACCTAGGCTATATGAGTACGTGCGCAACTGCTCGGCACTCAACCCTCTCCCTTGTGTTTACGAGACAAAGGTAGCGTATAATCTCGTCACTACTAACTGTTGTATTGTCTTCTTTTGTCTAAACTTCCGGGCTCTAGTAGTCATTAACTGTATTTATGACTATACAAATTTTGCGCTATAAAATATTTTGCTCACTCTATGACAATTTGTTCCAAAATAATAATGAATGTAATAAATTTGTAAAATCCAAAATTCAGGCGAATATCTGTCTGAGTACACTTTTATTATAGCTAATAAAATTAATATAGTTAATAACTATTTCAAGAACGCAATTGCATATTAAAATTAAACTTTGTACCATTATTTTTTAATTGCTAGTAGTAATGCCTGAACAAAAAAATTAACACTTTATAAAATTTCTTGGAACACTTTGGTGTCCCCTTAAGTAGAGCTTTCGTTTAACACCTGACGACTTATAAGAGAAAAGCACGTTAACTAATGGAGGTCGAGGTTTGCTCTTCATTTATTCATGTTGCACATACTAATGCCAAAGACTACAGTATCTCGCACATGGCTTTCAAAATGGTAATGAATGAATGGATATCATTGAGAAGTGAATCTTCTTTATGCTCAGGGACAGGAGCAGCAGAAGCACAAATAGGAAGTGTGGAAAACGCTTAATGTGCACGGATATACATACAGATACGCCAAAAAGTATTCGTCTAATCATCTCACATAGAAAATAACGAGCACAATAAGAAAAATATAGATAAGACACGAACAATAACTATTTCCTTACATCGGTTGATATCTAGATTTAAAAATAAAACACAATTTGGGTTCATATATTGGTTAGTGAGCAGCTCTACGTCATTTAAAATCATGTCCCATTTGATGTCAAACAAGTATTCGTCTAGCAAACAGGATCCCAGGTATGGTGCCTAGCTGACACACACTCCTTCCCTTTTCTTATGTAGTTGTGTTTTATCCACTGTCGTTGACAGTTCCATCTCTCTTTTCAAAGCCATTGATTGTTATTTAAATAATATGGGTCGAAGATGTTGTGAAACTACAAAAGAAGAAACACGAATTTGCATCGGGTTGTATAAAAAAGGAAAATATTTTCAAGAAATTGGAGAAACCATTGAAAGACGTACCAGTACAGTGAAGCCTATTATATACAGGTTTGATAAGGACAAAACTTACGAAAACCAACCAAGAAGCGGTCGTCTGAGATGAGGAAACGACAGTTACTTAGACAAGTCAAGGAAAATCCTAAACTAAGTGCTCCAAAAATTGCTATTGCAGTTCAAACACACATAGGAAAGTCCGTTTCAGCACAAACTATAAGAAACGTGCTTTATATAGCTGAGTATGGAGGCCGAACAGCCTGTAGAAAAACACAAATCAGTAAAATCAACGGAAAGAAGCAAGTTGCTTTTGCAAAACCACATAAATACGATGGGTTTGATTTCTGGAGGAACGTTGTATTACTGACGAGAGTCAATTTGAGCTCTTAGAGTTAAAACAGTGAATAATAGTGCGGAGAAAAAAGAATTGTGAGCTGAGGAGACAAATATAACAGCTTCAGTTAAACATGGAGGCGGTTCAGTACTTGCCTGGGGCTATATGAGTGCAAATAGTGTGGGGGATTTGTGTTTTATTGATGGAATTATGAACCATAAGATTTATATAAACATCTTAAAAATACATCTGTCCAGAAGTGTGAATAATGTGGGTATTTCTGAGGACTATATTTTCACTCAAGATAATGATCTAAAACACACAGCTCTAGATGCGAGGCTATGGTTGTTGTTGTATAATACTCCACGATGGAAGCCGACATCACCGCAATCCCCAGACATGAATCCAATAGAGAACTTGTGGAGTATGCTGGACAAAAATTATAGGAATCATCAAATATTTAATATAAGGACCTATAGAACGCTCTATTGGAGTAATGGCGTAAAATTACAGTGGAAACAACACAATCTTTGGTGAAATCCATGTCAAGGAGAATGCAAGAGATTATAAAGAGGAATGGAGGGCCTACTAAGTACTAACCGTAATATTCTACACCATTTTCGGTATGCAGACCAATACTTATTTTGTATCCTATAGTGCAAATATTTATTTCTGAATGTTTAACTATGTTTATCTGAGTAGATACTATATGTTTATTTATTGTATTCCCTTTTTCACTAATAAATAAATAAGACAGTGTCCCTGTTGTACTTATTCTGATGGTTTTCCACTATCCATACATCCTGAAACATAAACGCATGCATTAGACGAATACTTTTTGCAGTAACTGTACTTCTTTTGAGTCCTGTCCTGCCATTAATTTATAAAGATAGTGATCCAGTAACAAACGCGGCATGACATGATGGTTGCATATTTGCAAAATCATGCTGTCCTTGGATATGAAGTGGGTTTTCCATAACTTGTCTCAGCCCTTCCTGATTACTCCAAACTTGTGCTTCCCCTTCTGGATGTTTCTAAACTCTTCACCACATAATAACCACATCAGCGAGTACGTTGACGGCCTTCAAGGTTTAAGTCGTCTGAAGTAAGCGCGTCAAGTTCTGGAAGGGAATAAGCTAGGTGTTCGGGATTATAGGAGGTCAGAGAGGTGGTAACATAACACATTAACATAGACACAAAATAAAAGTGCACTCTCTCATAAATATGAATTTATTATTATTATTATTATTATTATTATTATTATTATTATTATTATTATTATTATTATTATTATTATTATTATTATTATTATTATTATTATTATTATTATTATTATTATTATTATTATTATTATTATTATTATTATTATTATTATTATTATTATTATTATTATTATTATTATTATTATTATTATTATTATTATTATTATTATTATTATTATTATTATTATTATTATTATTATTATTATTATTATTATTATTATTATTATTATTATTATTATTATTATTATTATTATTATTATTATTATTATTATTATTATTATTATTATTATTATTATTATTATTATTATTATTATTATTATTATTATTATTATTATTATTATTATTATTATTATTATTATTATTATTATTATTATTATTATTATTATTATTATTATTATTATTATTATTATTATTATTATTATTATTATTATTATTATTATTATTATTATTATTATTATTATTATTATTATTATTATTATTATTATTATTATTATTATTATTATTATTATTATTATTATTATTATTATTATTATTATTATTATTATTATTATTATTACTATTATTATTACTATTACTATTACTATTACTATTACTATTACTATTACTATTATTATTATTATTATTATTATTATTATTATTATTATTATTATTATTATTATTATTATTATTATTATTATTATTATTATTATTATTATTATTATTATTATTATTATTATTATTATTATTATTATTATTATTATTATTATTATTATTATTATTGTTATTATTATTATTGTTGTTGTTGTTGCTGTAGCTTAAGTCAATAATAACGTCACTGTCAGTTATAAATATGTATAGTGCAGTGTACAGTAATCTCAGAAACCTTGCGAGGCTCGTAATTGGGTGGTCAGGTTTCGATTCCCATTGACCATCCGCTCTGAACTTGGGATTTTCGTGTTGTTGTTTTGTTGATAGCCAAATACTGGGATTATTTCTCATCCATCACTTATTCTTTTCATCATTTTACTGCTATTCCGTTTGCTTCTCATCCTCTTGGTGTACTTCAAGGTTTCGTGACGCGTAACGGTGTCCAACAGATGGCGCAGATGATTGCTTAAGTGACACTTCTAGCCTGGAATTGTTAGAAACTTTCGCAAGGCTCTGTGGCCTATAGCATCTTGTGGTATCTTCACTTGGTCCCTTCTTTCTACGTAGCTCTAATGAGTGTGGCTCTGGTATGGCATTGAATTTTTCAAGTCTTTCTCTACGCTTTCATAGTGCGTCCTACACACGGCTAGTGTGAAAGAACAATTAATTTCCTTTAATTGTACCTAATAGTGGTCCGAAGTATAAAGCTCGGGCCTTAAAGTAGTTACAGCATAGTAAGTCGCCATTAAGGTAGTTGTCTCATGTGTTTATGAGAACTGCTAGTGGTTTACCGGGAGAAACACGAGTCAGTTGGAGAATTTAATGTCATTTTGGCACGTTGACCATAGTAGCTCAAATGGTTAGAGCGGCTGGACGGAAACCAGAAGATCCGTGTTCAAATCCCGGCTATGGCATTGAATTTTTCAGTCTGGCTCTACCCTTTCATGAAATAAAATACATTATTAAACGAAAATAGCAATTTCTGGTACATTAAAGGTTGCAATTTTAACGCTACATAGATTTCATCATAGCTACCATTTGTAGTACAGCAGATTGTGGCCTCTACCCAACATATAAATTTCGACTTTTTTAGTCACAAGGTGAATTCAGTACTTCAAATCACCGATGTCAGCTATTGGCTATTTTTCTCAATACAATAAATATCTAAAATAGTTTGATCTGGTGAACTGCACAGTAAAATTATGATCTATAATCGTGATCTTGAAAATTGAGAAAACTTGGTGCCTGGTTTGCGCATTGAGGACCGCTGTCGTACTGATAAACGACTCAAGAAAGCTGTGACATAACTTAAAGTTGAACAGTATATAAAAGTTATGAGGTTTACCATAATCTGTCTCAAACTAGAATGATCCTTCTTTAAACACACGAGGCCGCGCCATGGTAGAATGGTTAGACCACTTGACTCTCCCCAAGACAGCCCGGATTCGATCCCTGGTGACCGCATGTGAGATGGTGGTGGACAACAAGGCGCTGGGGTGGATTTTTCCGGGATCTCCGGTTTCCCCTGCCATCTCATTCCACCAGTGCTCCATCTTCGTTTCATATATCATCAATGTCACCGCCTGAGTTGCCGTATGTAGTAAAAGGAGGCGTTAATACTACATATTGATGTTTTTAAACACGCGAGAGGGGACAAAGAGAGAAATACTTTAACTGAACGCTCTTTATTATATGTATTTATTTTGTATGTATTCCTTTTACGTTTTTATTGTCCGTTTGTTTATTGTTTGCTTTTTGTATTCTTACACATCACACAAGCGACCACGGCTACGAAGGTCAGCTCTTAAACTTCTGGTTGGTGTTTCGTGCCCGGAAACACCATGAATTTTCCTCCATTAACCAGCAGGCTAAGAGCGTTCAGTTAAAGTATCTCTCTCTTTGTCCCCTCTCATAAGTTTAAAACATGACTGTTCCAGTTTGAGACAGATTATACAGATTTGGTGATTAAGAAGGGGCTTGCGACACTATTTTAAATTAAGCCACAACAGACATTAGTTTTGGGCGAATTACATTTTGTTCAAACACAATATGCAGATTCTCAGTTCTCCAGATTCTGCAATTCTAAGGTGAAACGTAAGAGAGTTGCGCACGACTGTCTTGGTCAATTTCGTAAGAGATTCTCGCAACTTGAACCGACCATTGTTCTCATCGCTGGATCTCACCTACTGTGTTATTTGGATTTTGTATGACGGCGTCATCTCTACGCAACGTCATGTACCACACTGTCAGGAGGCTGAAGTTAGTTTTTCAGATTGATTTTCTTGGACTTCTGCCAAAGCAAGTTCCCGTATTCATTGTTATCTTCAGAATCTCTTTCCTAAATCTTGGTACATATGTTTGGGGTCATGTCAGGCAGTAGCCCACAAATACTTACAATGGATGAGCTGGTTATTATTAGGTATACGTATTCCGAAGCATTTACCTTCAAGCTATCTGTAAACAAACAATCCTGTAGTGATTATGTTTGGAGTGTAAGTAAAAAAGCACAGGTAAAAACTGGTGCGAGAGCTATCTACTCGTGGAAATAACAAAAGAGAGTAGACGGATGGAGGATGGTTTGTTATCTCGTCCTCCAGTGACAGTTCAACCTCTTTTCTTTCCGTTCTGACTTTATGATTAGACTTTCCTATGCCTGGTAACTAAATTATAAAACACTACACTACACTACACACACACACACACACACGCACACACACACACACACACAAACACACGAGTCTCAAAATGTATACTTCCAATCAGAGAGCAATATCGAAATATTAAACAAGCAGCAGAGAATGTTAAAACATAAAAAGTGAAAAATATCTGTAAAGCCCGCTTTCTTATTGATCATGTCAGTCTATTCTGCAGAGCTACAGAAGCAGTTGTAGCTGAATGCCAGTGACGTAATTTTTCGACAAAATAAAATAGGCATGGTTAGTTATGGGCTACAGCATAACCGCGTGCAAAGCGTTTTTCAGGACGCATAGTGAAAGTGAACAAACCGGACGTCTGGAACCTTCTCGACAGCTAAAAAACGGTAGAGGGGAACACACTTTAGTTCTGCACACTTATCCGACTTTCAACAGTATAGTCTAAAACAGTTCCGTGATTATCTCATACCTTTTAATGTGTACACAAGTAATCTGCATAGACTTTCTTATTCTGTCTTCAGGAGAACTAAATAGGTTTCGATATCATTAGCTATTTAAATGAATGATTATTGTACAAAGATATAATTACTGACAGTAGCGTACTATTGCTCATATTAATGACATTTTAGAAGAAATAATATTAATGCTGCAGAATTAAACAAAATTTTGACCATTAGTTATTAGTGGAGCCCGGATTTCTAAGCGAAATGCTTATAAATGCCATTTATATGCTTTTTGCTGAAATACGGGGTTTGCTTACATATTTCATGCTTTTTAATTAAAATAACTTATTTTATCCAAATCATGTATACTTAAAAGAAAATGTTCACTCTTAGCCGCCACTTTGTCATTCAGACGGTTCGTCTCGCTGAAACAGTAAGGAGTCAATATAAAGATGTGGATCTTCTTGTCTCTAGCATAAAGAAAGTATTTGTACTGTCACGGATTAGAGTTGAAAAATTTCATGAAGTCCTTCCAAATTTGTCTTTACCACCTCAGCCAGTTTTAACTCGATGGGGTTCTTGTTAAAAGCTGTACCATACTACGTAGAACATTTCAATGAAGTAAAAACAGTGTTTTACTCCTTAGAAGATGCAAGCAGAAGTGCCACAGCACAGGAATGTTGCTAATATTCGCATCCAAGATAAGATAGAGTACATCCATAATTGTTTCTCCAAAATAACTCCAAAATAACTGTGTTATTATAGCACAGTTGGAAGCTCCAAGTAATACCTTGAAGCATTCGCTTTGTTTGATAGATGAAATATCAGTAACGTTGTCCTCATAGACTCAAGGCATTGTTAAAAAAAGGTATTAATAAAGAACCCTGTTTACAAAACACTGTGTAAAATTTCTAAAACGCTTTCTGGTACAGAAACGCATATCAAAGGAGAATTCACTGTAGAAGAACTATGGTGCTTTTCACATGTTCCAGTAACGTCATGTAACATCAGAGATCCTTTTCGCTATATAAAAAATTCTTTACTGATAAACGCAGGAGCTTCACACAAGAGAATCTCAAAATAACCTCCCTCGTGTACTCTAAGAAACTTACGTAAGATAATAATTCTACTAAACAATATATTTATGATTAAATTGTAATTTTTATTTGTTTATTTTGGTGCTTATTTGTTTCAATTTTAATGCCTATATGGTTGTTTATTTCATCATTTAATTGTGCTAAAAATCCGGGCTCTAGTAATTAGAGTTCCTTCACTTGCTCTCCTCAAGATATTGTTTTTCATTGCAAGCAATAAATTGGGTGGGAGTAGATATGGCTTTACCTTAGAATGTGATTCCATGATAAAAGAAAATGAATAAGCTCGTATGAGTTTGGTCTCCTGGACGCTTATTTTAGAAGATAAAAACCCTATACTTGGATTCTCCATACGTCTAATTTTACCATATTCCTGCTAAGGCAGGTCTTGTTTAGTTATACGATACCGAGCGTCAGCACGGTGACAAGGATTGACATTCTGTAGGTCGCGAGATCAGTCCTTGTCAACACGCACTCTGACTTCAGTGTTTTGTCAGGCAAATGTTGGGGTCATACCACGATTATCTTTCCATCATTTCCCATCATTCCATTTCCTTATCATGTTCCAGATGTGCTTTCAGTTTCGTGGTGTATGGAGATACCGGACTCGGTATCCGCAGGCTTCGCAATGGAACCTGGCACCGGGAAAACATTTCAGCACTTGACTGCGGTCTGTCTGCCCGCGACGCTGTGGCCTCCTGGTTCCTTTACATCATGATTTCCTCCTGAGGGGTGTTAGCCGCAATAGATGTATTTTCTCTCTGTTGTCTACCCTTTACATTTTATTATATGGTGGAACAGGGACAAATATATATTTCTTTTTTATCTTTAATTTCTTCCCTAAGCGCCTCATTTCGCTACAGTTTACCACTATTTTGTGCAAATATATTAACGCGCTGAAATTAGGACAACGGCTAGCGATTGAAGAACTGTTCAGACACGCCCTCCAGACTGCTATGGTTTTTTCCAACTACCTACTCACTTTATATATTCGGTTATAATGTTATGCCAAACATTATAAGGCTTTTTATTTCATTTTGCTAAATATTTAAATAAAAACAACGTAGTATTTTGTTAGATGACGCTGTGGTTAGGCGGTTAGACGCTCTCTCACACCAGAGGGCCAGGGCTTGATCTCAA
>CM060950.1:212457341-212494841 GCA_030765055.1 Mantis religiosa
TGATTCCTCTATAATTTTTACATTCATTTCTGTCTCCTTTTTTAGATATTGGCTTTATTACAGCCATTTTCCATTCTTCTGGTATCTGTAGGCTGGACCAACAAATATTTAAAAAATTTAGTAGTCGTATTTTAAATTTTTTTATGTATACGTTATCAATTCCACATTAATTCCATATTTTCCTGGTGTTTTAAGATGTTTAAATGACGTTAATATAGTTTGCAATTCCTCTACTGTAATAGGGTCTACTTCTTCATATGTAGTATTTAATTGTTGCATTTCACTATCCGCCGAATAATTCCATAGTCCTTTGAAGTATTGAAGTCACTCTTCTTCTGAAATATTATGTAATTCTACTGTATCTTTTTCCGATTTATTTAAGTATCACATGATTTTATATGCTGTTGTCTGATTAACATGTATATCATATTCTATATCTGATATGTATTTATCCCAACTTTCTCGTTGTAATTTTCTTGGCCCTCTTTTAGCTATTGCACATTTTCTTCTATATTCTATTAAATTCTTTTGGGTAATTGTATTTAAATACTTCAAATATGCTTCTTTCTTTTCTTTTATAAAAGTTCTATATGGTTATTCCATATTCGTAACCTTTTAGTATTAAACTTTTTCCTTCTTCTTTCTAATGCTTAAGTTGCAGCCTTTATCAATATTGGTTTAAGGTCTTCCCATTCTGTATTGACATTAAAACTCATCGCTCGCTGATCTAATTTATCATCTAATCGTTGGCAGTATAATCTCCTTATACTGTCTTATTTCAGCAGGTGCACCTTAAACATCTCGTTTTTTCTTATATTCTCAGTTTTCTTTGCTCTTAATTTGTTAGACCATCTTTTCCCGGCTTTATTTTAGTCATTAACATAAAATGTTTAGAAGAAATATCGTAGCTTCTATAAACTCTTGTATCCAATACTTGCGATGATATTTTATTTACCAGTATGTAGCCTATTTATGCTGCGTTGTCCTCTATTTGACCATGTGTATTTGTGCACATCTATATTATTAAAAACAAGCTGGTATTTTTAAAATTATTGAATATAGCAAAATTTCTCAGGTTTTTGCCGCTTTCATTAATTGTTGGTTCTCTATTGCTCCCTATTATACTGTACACTGCTAATTGTCCTATTCTTGCGTTGTAATCCCCACCATGATCTAGCTCATCGCTTTTATTTAACGAATCTACATGTTTCTGCAGTATTTTATAAAATGTTTTACTCTGTTCTTTTCTCCCTTCTTCAGGGGCATACAAAATTATAATGGTCATATAGCCTCTTGATGCTTTTATTCTGATGTTCATTAATCTTTCATTAACACAAGTGTAAGTGTGGATTCCCTTTCTATGGACGAGAACCTCAAAGGCTATTCCCACACACAATTTAAGATACACATTTTGTGAAAGAAATATTTTAAGAATAGTTATTTTATTCAAAAAGGTTAGAGATATTTTTAAACTAGTTCAAAATTTCTGGAAAACGTCTCTGGAAATAGTAATTTGGTTTGGGAACTTGTTGAAAATCTTTCTACTGCATCTTTAGAGAATTCTGAACTATCGCCAGGTCATTGTTGATCGAGGCAGCAAGGCATTCAAAGGGATGCGCAGTGCCGTGTGTAGATAAAAGCTCGCCGAAACGGCGGGGGGGGGGGGGGAAGGAGACGGATTTCTCGAGCGTTCGCCTTTGTTCTAGCCGGATCTCGATTGTTTGAGAAATTTCTGGAATGTTAGTAAACTATAAAAAGGCAGCCCGCCCGCCAAAGAGAGTCAGTCGGTATTTGAACGCCTGCGGGTAAACAGCTCTTTGTTGACCTTGTATATTGTATTGTGTATGTGTACGAAGCGTATTACTATGGAAATAAAGTGCAACTTTTGTGTTTGTAACCTGGACTTTTGATTTCACGAACCCACAAAGTCACAATACCAAGTTTGGTATTTATCACCGTCTTCGTTTTTGAATCACACACACACTCACACTCACAAGCGCGCACACACACACACACACACATATACACACATACACACACTCTCTCTCTCACACAAGGAGATCTTTTCATAAAAATGCTTCTTTTGAGTTCAAAGTGCCTCAAAACTTGCATGTATCCAGTGAAATTTTGGTATCGAATTTTGAGTGAATATAGTGCTTACTCTATTTACTGTAAGTATGGAGTAGAGAAAGTAAAGCGTGTCGAAATTTAGATTGTGTGCATGACTGCACTATATACAGAAACAGCTTTTAAAAAATCAATTGCCTTGAAGCACATTTTATCCTTTGTTTTTGAGTATATGTATTTTCCGCGAATGTTTCGCATAAAAAGCAAGGGATTGCATTTTGACAAAAGTGCGCAGTGAAATACGGCAAGAGAAGCATTATCATATCACGTCCTCAATGACCAGAGCTTCTTAAGCTTTATCTTGGCCCTGATTCGTGTATTTCTTACCTTGACTGGTATTGTCATTGTGACCTTGGGGCTTATCACAGTAGGCTATTGCTGGTTAAGTAAATAATAGCCACATTCAACTTCGTTGTGTTCATAGAGCACGCATTTGGAGGATGGCGTGGCCGTTTCAAAACAACCACGCTCTATCATTGGTTTTATTGTCTTTTTAGTGTTTGGATTATAAATACATTAAAGTGCAAAAAGAAAGGCATGGTGGACATGGCTTTTGTTTAAGTTTAATGTTGTATAATGCAGAACTAAATATGAACTTATAGAAAAGATAAGCGGAACATGATTTAAGGATATCCTAATTTATTACATTCACACCCCTTCCTTAACAAACTATACTAATGAAAGGAACTTTTTCTACCTACTTCATGTCAGGAGAAACATTTGTAAAAATAATTTAATTATATTCCTTGTATATACAATAGAAAAATCCACTTTCTTTAGATGACCAGGAGAAAATAAAAAAGAAATGACTTATAGTTTGATAAAAGTATAAATATACAAACATTGGAACTAATAAAACGTTATATTGGGAAATGGTTAACTGCACAAAATATTTCACACAAATTGCGTGCTTTGAGTTCTACTTTGTTGTAGAGCAAGATTTTGTCTACCTCTTACGTTTACTAATTAAGTAGAAGTTATTCAGAATGAAGACTTCAGAGGATACTTGTAGAAAATTAGGATATACATTTCATTGGTAATGAAAATATATTTTTTAAACGTATGGTATTTTAATAAAAACCTTTAGTCTCTTTCAGGAAAACAAAATTTTAAAAACATTTCCCAAATAAAGGTAATTCGGGATGGAGTGATTGCCTTGAAAATCACGTCGCATTTTTATAGGACGCTGAACTTAAATCCCAACCTGGTATTTAGCCGATGTTTCGCTTTTGAGTTATACTATGTACACACGCGCGCACGCACATACACACAGCGGGCCATTTTCTAAGATGCTTTTTTTTTATTATGGATCTGAAAACCGGGTTTCCAGTAAAATCTCGATGTTGACTTTTTGGGTGGAATGCAATACCTAGCTTCTTTACCTACAGACGAAGTAGTGCAACGAAAATCATCTTATGCAGGGCTTAGTTTTGGTATACATAAAGAGTAACTTACTGAACTATCAAATTTTATACTCCTTGCACTTTTCTTTTTTGTTAATCCTATTCATAAATAGATTTAGATAAAAGCGCAAAAAAGAGATCCTTTCGCAATTTTTGTTGAGGGTTTGGATTGGATTGGACTGGATTGTTAGGAGAGGATTCGGCACCTCGACCAGACTGGTCTTGTGTACCTATGCCCATAAGTGGGGCACCCCCGGGAGGGAGAAAGAGGTGAGAGGGGACAGAGGGTGATCGATCCAAAGAGTCGCTACATTTTACTAGATAGAAACTCCCCGGCGGTCCAGAACCATTGTACTCTCACCTACCGTGGTCCAGAAACAGTCACGAGGCCTGTTCCGAGACCGGAGGCCGCCCCGATCCCCTCAAAGCAAGAAAGACTCCAGGCAGGCTTGCTCAGCCGGCCTCCCGCCAACACATTCTTGAATCGGCCTACTAGGCCAGCTCGGAGACAGGAGTCCGTGCCGCCGGAGGAATAAGTTTTCTCTCAGAGCATCCTGTCATGCACCGCCGAGACTCCCACCGACATTTCTGCCATGAAATAAACTACCAGTGAGAGATGATATGAAGCGATAATGGAGGGACAGGAAATTCGAGGGATGAAATGTACCTACCCAGAATTCGGGAAATCCCCCGAAAAACCATGAGTCAGGTAGGTCAGCCACGGTAATCGAACCCTGGACACCCGAATGAGGACCGCAGACGAAACCGCCTGCGCCATCCCGCTAGGTGTTGAGGGTGTGGCACTACCACGGAATTCCAAACTACTCCCGTTTCGCATAACTCGTTCTTAACGTTGTTTATGTTTTATAGGAATATCCACGTGAGAGGAACACAGAACCTAGGTCAAGTATGAGACTTGTTAGTTTCCTAGTATAACCTTATAGATGTTTGGCGGCGTCATGGACCACATTTACATGAAACAGTTTAATGGAATCATGAAAGTACGATAAACGTAAAGCGCAAAAGCGAAGCAGCAGGAAACATGTCAGAGCAGACTAACTTGAAAAGTAAATAAGAATGAAATAAGTTGTTAACTATTGTCTGGAAGAAGATACATCGTCAAAGTCGACCAATCAGATTCATGAAATCATACACAACAGTGATAACTATTCTGCTGTCGTACCCTCAAACACGATAACAACACATTCTGCATGTTTACGAACAGGCTAAGGATTATACATCTCACGGACCGTCGACTGTTACGCGACTTTCAAATGTCAAAATTGCTGAAAGGTTTGTATGACATAACTTGGGAGGTTAAGTTTTATTCATGTTAATGTAGGCCTATGTGATTTCGGGAATCAAATAACTTGTTTTATCGCTTTGATTTTTTTTTTCGTGAAATAGCCTCTATAAATGCAAACTCATGGTTTTTAACTTCTCTAGATAATTCCCTCTCGACTTCGTCGCTCGTGAATTTATGGGTAATTTTAAAACCACCCGTGACCTTACCTATGATAAACTTTGTAATAACTTTTGAGAAAGACAAAAGAGAGGTCGTTCAGAGAAAATAATTCAATTGGATGTCATCACCAAAATATCAGCAGGGTACGTGAAAGTTTTCAGATGGAAGTCAAATGCCTTGGTGTACTCCTCGCCACTTTGATTGCTCAAGAAATTCTCGAGGACAGACCTTGGCCTAGTGGTCCACTGCATGAACCTGTCAAAGTAGGAACTGGCATCGCGTTCACTTCTCGCTTAACAGGCATCACTTACACTACTCATATGGGTTTCTCTTAACCTTCACCGTTTCTCTAGTATCTTTTAAATATTAAGTTGCATTCACATGACCCCCTACCAACTCTTCTCATATTGTTCTTACAAAAACTTATTTTCCCATCTAGTTACCAATGCATTTATTCATTACAGATTTACACGTTTTGCTGTAGATAAGAAGCGTGACTGCCTCCGTAGTCCAGTGACCAACATTCTGACCCGGGTTTCATTCCCAGCTGAGAGAAGGAATAAAAGAAATTAACCTAAAGCGATAGTCAAAATCTTTCGAAGCGAGTCATTTTATGGCACAAAAGTATAAAGTATTTTAAAATTCAAATCAAATTAAAAGAATAGTTAACACCAAACGTTGAATTTGAACGGAGTTCTGTGTTTATTTATTCACATTTTCTTATGTCACCTGCAGATTCCTAAATTATTTATAATAAGAAGGACTTCGCAAATTATTCTGAGAAAATTAAAAACACACATTTTATTTTTATACAAATATCTTAAAAATATAGTATTTTAATCAAAATATTCACAACTATGAGAAAATGAAACAAAGGAATTGCTTTGAATGTAAGTGTAGTTAGGATGGAGGACTTTATTTAGTGTTCATATAACATACAGGAAAGATGCTGAAGTTAAATGACAAGTTTATTTTATAGTTATGCTGTTGATACACACACCTTCAAAGGTATCGAAACTTCTATTTTCAGTGCCACCTGTGTATCGAATTTTTGGGAGAAGTGTGATACTTCTTCTACTAGCGATAGGCAAGTAATAAAAACCTTTTCTTGTAGCTACGTTGACTTACTCGCGATAAGTGTTATAGTTTCATAAAAAGTGCGTATTACACATGTAAATGCAGCATTTAGAAACAGCATCAATAACAAATGGTCTGAAGCAAACAAATAAAAAATAAAAAAATAAATAAATAAAATAAAAAATAAATTAATAAAAATAAAAAATAAAAGAATAAAAAAGTAAAATAAAAAAATAAAAAAATGGCGGGGGAGTTAGGGTACAAAGACGGTGCGCAAAATTAAACCTCAAATGTTAACAAAATATTTGGAAATGGTTGGGGCTATGAATGAAGCTGTGTGATAAAATTGTGCATTTTAATGAATAATACAAATATCCTGCAGTAGGTTACTGACTTTTTCTCATGGTTTTCCAAATACAAACATTTAGGTGAGAAGGAAGACGACTTTGCAGGCTCTTAGCACAAGATTCAAAATATGCATTTTACTCTTTATGCCAATATTTCTAATATAGAGTATTTTAACAAACATTTTATAGGCATTTTAAAAAAGAAACATATTTAAAGCTATACTAGCAAAAGGGCAGTATGGGTTAGAAATCGTTGTGAGGTTCAGACACGCCGCGTTCGTGGTGCTCTTTGTTTGAGGGGTTTCTGCGGGTTGCCAGGCGAATGCCGTGTATGTCAGTTACATTCCCTGAATTTCCTATCCCTGCAGTTAATCTCCATTATCATTTAATGTCATATTTCATATGCTCTCTTTCAGGGTAGAAGTTTCGGCGGGAGTCTCGGCGGTGCATGACAGGATGATATGCTCTGAGTGAACCATTTCCTCTCCTCCGGTAGGTCGGTTGCCAGAATTCTAACCATCTCCGGACCACAGTACAGGGGAATGTCCGTGGTCCTGACCTGCCGGAGGAAGTTTCCATCTATGTGCCCTCTGCACTATAGTGGCTCTTTTTGGACGGCCGCCCTCTGTCTACTCTCACCTCATCCTTCCTCCCGGGGATGCCCCACTTGGGGGCATAAGGTATAACAGACCAAGACTGGTCGCAGTAACGAATCCCCTCTGAAAAATAAATCCCAAGATAAAAGAGCCACGAATATCCTGAAGGTTGCAGAGCCTGTTTTTCATGTACCATTATTTTCTTTGTTTAGAAGCTTATTGGAAGCAATGAGGCTGTCTCCTTAGCAGCTACGTGCTGTGGGGAGATTGGGATTGAATTACCAGTATCTTCATCTTGTGTGACGCGCACCTAACGTAGGCCGGCCTTGCTGACCTATGGGATTTTTCGAGGTTTTCCCAGGTAGCCAGGCGAATGATTAGTTACATTCCCTGAATTTCCTGTCCCTCCATTTCATCTCCGTTATCATTTCACATCATCTCTCATCTGGTAGGCTCTTTCAGGATCGAAGTGTCGGTGGGTGTCTCGGCACTACATGGCTGGATGATATGCTCCTGGTAAATACTTCTTGCTTTAGTATGACGGTTTCGGACACCAGGCTGATCTGATGGGCCGTTTCCGGACCACGGTGGTGGTATGTCGATTATTCTGGCCTGCTAGGGGTGTTTCCAACTGGTAAACTATAGGGACCCTGCCCTCTGCATTGTCGTAGCTCTTTGAGTCGGCCACCCTCTGTTCTTTCTCGCCTCATCCTTCCTCCCGGAGAAACCTCACTTAGAGCATAGGTACAATAGTGCATGACTGGTCGCAGTACCGAATCCCCTCCGTACCATAATCCAATCCAAATTCAAAATTGCTTGAGGCATTATTACATCCTCACTATATTGCTTTTGCTTCGATAATAACATAAGTACTTCATTATGTCATGCTGGAACTGTATACACCATCCCAACAACGGAACTACTTAAAATAGCCTGCTAATTAAGCTAAGGGGTACTTGGATTAAAAACTGATATTTTATTAAGATGTAACACCAAGCAAGAACTCAAAAATACTTAATGGACCTGTTCAGGCTTTAGATATTATCGGTCCTTGTGTATGGTCTCAACTCATTGGGGAAACATCTCACATATAGGCAGATGGAAGAGATAAAATAGTAAAAGACGCATACCTCAAACGAGTTCTGGGAGTATCACAGAATTCCAGATCACAACTACTGCATATGAAATTACAGGGGACACTTTTTTAATATAAGGTCTGTGGTACACACTACTGTTGCCAGCTACGTAAGACTTCAAGCACCTTCTGCAAGACCTTCAAGAGAAAGAAGAAATATCCCTATGCAATTTTATACAACCTCCTCGATGAAGGACAGATCCTGGACGCAAGCGAACTAAGAAATGAGGCATATGACTACAACACTGGCAATTCTTGGCTTCTACCACAAGATGTATTCTAATAACACTTTCCACAACCCAAGTTACACCTGCATCCGTGTTCTGTGTTTCGAAAAATGTGATCGATATCATATTGTAAAGTGCAATAATAGACGAAAATCCATCGCTGCTTATAGCAAATAAAACTAGATATCAAAATACTCTCTACAAGATGTATGCGTATTTCTACTTTATTATTAAAAGCACTTAAATGGTTCAATAGAAGAATGAATGGAATAGTAGAAATCAGAGAAGAACAGCATTGGAGTTTTTTTCCAGACAAAAATGAAAGATTGAAGATAAAGCATTAAAGACCTACCAAAGAAATGACACATTAAATAGAGATGACCCTTATGGGTTTTATTGAAAAAAAACTTAAATCAATGCAAAAGCAGCAATTGAAAAATATGTAATGTTGAGGATACTCCTTAACACCTATTCTTTTAAAGTGACAAATAATATAAATGAGATAAATGAAGAGAGGGAAAAAGTAAGAGGTTTAATTTAACACATGTTGAGAGATAAAAATTTATATATATATATATATATATATTATTTTGAATACAATGGCAACAAAATTAGTGAATTACTATGGGAGAAAACGATAATAGTGGAAGTACCAATCAATTTGAGACTAGAAGAAGAAACAATCAGAAGATTAGAAACAGAAAATTATGGCAATGGAATTAAAGACATGAATAATAACATGGGATAATAACATAAATCCAGGCTAAGAAGAGTGAGAAGAGTTAAAGCAAATTAACTGAGAAACATAAACAGAATTTTACACACAACAACAGAGAGATAAGAACGGACCAAAAGAACGAAAATTATGTGTAGACCTATAGGAAGACCGGGTAGCCAAGAGGCGCAAAGCGAGTAAAATGTCGTGGAGATGCAGCGGAGGAAGTAGTTAATGTGGAGACAGGACTTGGAACGAAACGAAGATTAAGCTGCTGACTGGAGAGTTCGACCGAATGCAGAATACGACATTTTGCAACCATTAGGCAGATAATTACAACAGTGTGTGTGAAGTGTATAGATATAAAGGGAGGGTTAACCTTCTCCCGGAAAAAAGTATGTCTTTTAAATAATTCAAAATTAGTTCCTTACGAGCGTGTTATTGAAACCTTACGAGCGTGTTTTAGTGAAGTGAAAGAAAGAAGAAAGCAGAAAGAAGAGAGGAGGTATGAATAACTGAATATTAATGTTTTCAAATTAATTACAAAATTAACTAACTAAAATAACAAATTTAAAAAATTAAATAGTCAAATTTAAATGGATTAAAATAAAATAGGCAATAAAATTTAAATACAGTAAAATTATGGAGAAATAGGCAGTCTTTAGTTTCCCTTTGAAGGGCAAGGGTCTCCTACCCACTGGGAGGGTGATCTCAGCGCTACTTATATGGTGATCTAATGCCTCTAAGCTTGCTTCTATTAACTGCGATTATATAAATGTCTATTCCTTACTATACGCTGTTTGTCTTTGATTGTGGTGTATGTTTTCTATCAATAATTACTTCTGTCCATATCAACTTTTGCAATTTGTCCGTTTCATCGGCTTGAATTTAAACACTACCCCTCCTGTCTCAATACTTTTTAGTCTGAGTCTGGTGATATGTTTCCATTTTTCTCTGTTTCTTGCGGTCCTGGTCCACTGGACACCAGCTACTTCCTAGAAGTCTTGTGACCGTTTGTGCCGCGAGCGTCCGCTGCTCCTTTTTCCTATCCGCGGGTCCCACATTGTTGCGAGTAGGTCCATCTGAGCTGGTTCATTCTTGCTACGTGTCCTCCAGTTGGTTTGTCTTACTCTGCTTGGCGCATTTTCCATTCCGCTATTCTTTCTCATTGTCAGCTCATCACTCCTTACCTTGTATGTGATATGATATCCAACACTCTTCTCTCCATTTTACGTTGGCACACTTGGTTTTTGTTCGTCCCCCCCATTTTACACTGCCTTTCACTCCGATGGTCATATCAGCGGCCGTTTTCCTTTGGAACATATCGAAGGTGTTAACTCGTATTCGTTGGATTTTAATCATTAGATCACGCACACATTCGCACTCTCATTCATACTTCCAGACTCTAGGGAAGATCAGGAAGTATCTTGGTCGGAGAAAAATCTCGCCCCCACCGCCGGGAATACAACCCGGGACCCTAGCACGGCAGGCAGGCGCTACACGGACTGAGCTACGGGACCAGCCGTTTGTCCCATTGTTAGAGTCCATCTCTGACTTCCGTAGATAAGAGATGTGGAACTGTAATGACGCAAGTCTGCAAGTATTTCAAATCTTATTTTGGTGTTAAGAAGTCGAATTTCAGGCTCCAAAATTTCCCCCAGTCAAGTTTTATCCTTCTTTGAATATCCCTTTCTCCTCTCACTGACATGCCAATCGATTGTCGTAGATATGCTCCTCACTGCATTTTATCCGTGTATCCTCCACCTGGATGAAACGCGTACTTATCCACCCGCTTATTAATATCAGCACTTTATCGCTTGTTCCGTGGAAACAACTTTATCACACTTTATCACTGCATAGATAGCTACAATCTTCTGTTCTATATGCTCTCTTTCTCTATAGTTCATCGTTTCATTCGCAAAAAGTGATGATCAATAAATGACCATGACACCACCCCAAAATAATATACCATTTAACCAATCCGAGAAACAGGTAGTGATTAATACTACATAGACAGGAAATTTAACTGGTATTTTGAATGTAAAAAACTGAAGCTGCTGACAGTGAAGTAAACTAGGTTATTAATAATAACTAAACACTAGTAACACAACTTCACTTATCTTATTTAAACCCTGGGGACCGGTTTCAAAGCAAACATCTGCTTTATCCTCAGCCACTCAGCTTGACATACACCCACTAACTGACTGACTGACCTTGACCACTCAAGGTCAAGGTCAGTCAGTCAGTTAGTGGGTGTATGTCAAGCTGAGTGGCTGAGGATAAAGCAGATGTTTGCTTTGAAACCGGTCCCCAGGGTTTAAATAAGATAAGTAAAGTTGTGTTACTAGTGCTTAGTTATTATTGGTATTTTGAAGTTATATTTACCTTTGTGTACATGAACCTAGCCCATTCATATGTGTTATTTATTCCTTAAGTCACAGAATTCAAGGTTTCCAAACCTATAAGTGTTGCTTGCATTTTAGCGTTTATGTAGGTCAATAATTTTGGAACATACTATCCTCTAGATGTGTATCTACCGGGAGCTATTATGTAGCTGTCCTGAGTAGACAATTCCCTAAGTATAGCGAGGAACGCGGATAAGAATGGGTGCAAATGCGCACGACGCTTGATGTAACGCTAGTAACAATTGCATTTTAATTACTGTTAGAAGCAGAACTAGACTTATTTATTTCACCACTCATGATAATTTATACACCAGAGTTATTTTATCAACATGATTCACCAGTCCGCATAACGTAGGGTAACAATACCATATTTTTAGTTTAGATTGCTGTTACCACGTGGTACTGTTATTTTGTCATTGGGTTAGAAGCTCAGTCCTGGTAAGCAATTTGCTTATGTTATGTATTTAGCCAATGGAACAACAAAACATCTGAGGTCCATGTTTCCCTGGCAGGGGAAATATGACATAAAGCAAAATGCGAAACGTAACTGCCATGAAATGATAAGAGTTAATGTGTTCAATGCTTAATTTTATCGCCAAACTATTTATAGCAATATTGTAGTAATTTATATATTTTATTTAGTTCTAAAGAATGAATCTCTGAAACTGTTCATTAGCAGTTTTTGTTGTTAGTCTATCATTCACAGATTTGACATTTTTGCCCTAACGGAGTTTTCTGTTCAAATACAGTACAGATTTTGTTTATTGTGCAGTTACAGAACAATGTTGTTGAATTAAAAAGAAGAAGAAGAATGCAATTAAAAGCGTTCACAAAGTCAGTGAAATTTAAGTTTAATATACTACTTTACCGTTTTAATTTAACTTTTTATTTAAAATGGTAAAATGCTTCAATTTTTCATGAATTGGTTGTGAACTCAGCTGCATTTGCTTACCACTTTATACAAAATATAAAATGCGTTGTAAAATAGTTTATAAACCACACATTTATAAATCTGATATGCATCCTCAAATAAAAAATATTTTCAGAGCTACTAGGAAAGTAGCACTATAAGTTTGCGTTGTCACCTTCAAGCAATAACAAAATCATAAATAAAAATTAATTTTAATGGATTGGCCTTCAGTTTTGAATTTTTAAATCAATGTTTGCCCACAAATTAAAGCTTCTTGACAATGACGTTTTGTTGATAGAGAATTATTTTTCAACAAAATAATGTGTTCATTATTTTATGCTCACATGCTCTTTGTTCTTTTCAGGTTAATGAAATAGAGTAAGAATTAGAAAACAAAGCTCTTTTCCGACACCTGCTTTTGCATTTAATCGAGGTACCAAAGTCACAGAAGTTGCCGACATGGCACTTCATTTTATTAACCTGAAGAGAACCAACACCAATATACGTATACAAAAACTAAACACGCTGTTTTGTAATAACGTATTTCTGTATCGAGTAACATAAAATGCATTGCTAAAATATTTTATGTTGAACACAAAACACTTGAAAAAGCTACCAGGAATTATGGGCAAATCCATTATATTTTGAGTTCACTACAGAGAGTATAAACCATGCCTGTAAAATCTGTGTATTTAAACTGTCTTTTTTTAACTTGTACGGTTTATTATGTTTAAAATCACTATTGAAAATGGTTATAAACTTTTTTCGAAAGACAGAAATCATATAAAAGCACAGGGGTTGCAGAAGTTGTGGCGCTACCTGTGGTCGCTGCGGCATACTGGAGAAACCTTCCGGTACGGAGTCTTGAGAACACCTGTAGTACCTGCAACATCTCACTGCTGCACTTGAATCACTGAGCACATTATGCATCCTGATCCTCGGACACTGCCACACTACTTTCCCCTCCTTCTGTTGTCGTCACGTGAACATTACGTCACTGTTAATGTGCCCTTCCATTGTCGAGAAAGTGTATTGCATGTTGGGCGAGTTTTGGCGGATTCCGGCATTCTATTATCTTTAACTACATAATACATAACAAGGACGCTAGTGGGAAGATTTGTCCTTCATTCCCACGATTTAAATAGTTTCTCACGGCTTTCGGTAAAATTTGTTTCCATTTTATAGAAAACACAATGATTAAACCTTATTTGAAAATATAGATAATCTTATTCACCTCCTTCACATTAAGAAGGGGTAGCAGTTGGAAACAGACACGATGACCACACTGATTTCATTTCAGGACATAATGTTCTTGACCGCGTTACAAATACGGAATGGCAATAGAAAGGTTCAAAAGCACTTCTAGCCAACCATTCATGTATCCCGTTCAGTGGTAGCATTTTGTAATTCTTAAATACTTAAATTTGATATATACTCGGCCTTACCAAAAACGTTGTACTATAGATACGAAGTATGATAAAGAGTACTCAATTTATTTCAATAATAGACAATTTTTATTAAAGTACGAAATTGGACAAAAATGGGAATAACTGGATTTGTGGAAAAAGCTGCATAAAAGGCAAGAGAGGTTCAATAATAGATATATATTTTAAAGTGTTTGTGAAAGAAAGCGTCAAACTCATAAACAATTGTTTTACAGAAGCTTCATAGTAGACTAACGACACACTCAAGATTAGTTGGATCTTCATAAACGAATCTTAGCGAGATCTCCATTTTTATAGTAAGATTTTGCTAACCTATTTCGGTTTCCGAGTTAAACAGAACTCATTATGTAGAAGATTTAAGATATATAATTAATTTTTCATGAAAATATATTAAATATATTGTTGTGGACCAGGATTGTAAGGGGGATGAAAGACTTACAAACCTAATCTGCAACTGGGGGTGTAGCTACTGATAGGGTAGAGCGAAAGAAACATCTAAGTCAAACTGAACTGAATAACTATATTTGAAACATGCCTAGTATTTCTACAGGGCACTCCCTGGATCTGGATGAGATCAGGGGCGCTTTGGTAACATTTAAATACATAATAACATCATGTAACTTTACTTTTAGCGATGTGTTGTTTGTATGGCTTGAACCTTGTGCGACTGTCAAAAGGTGTACGATCTGGTACGCCCTGCTGGCGATCTTACTCGTGGTAGCACTTTGAAATAAACTCTTGTTGATTCTTTACAGAGACCATCAGTAAGTCCCCTCTCAAATCTCTGTGAAGTCTCCCCCCGCGGGGGCTAACTCAACCAAGCTTAAATAGGGGTCCTACCAAAATGTCAACTCAGTGATTCCCACGCTAACTGTTAATTTGCACCATATTGTGCTATAATTGTTTACGTCATTGAGAACATGTTTAAATCGGTTACTGACCAACTAAGCATTATTTCCCTTGATCAGCAGGATGTGTGATTCATTCTTTAAAACATGGAGAACAAGTTGAGGCCTGTTACAGGCCACCTGTGAATTATTTCCCTAAGCCAGCAGGATGTATGATTCACCAGTCCAAAGGCCGCGCGGTGGCTCAGTGGTTAGACCACTTGGCTCTCACCAAGGCAGCCCGGGTTAGATCCCAGACGACCGCGAAGTGAGATTTGTGGTGGACAACTCGGCGCTGGCACGGGTTTTCTCCGGGACCTCCGGTTTCCCCCGCCATCTCATTCCACCTGTGCTCCATCTTCATTTCATGTATCATCAGTGTCATCGCCTGCGGTGCCGTATGTAGTAAAAGCGGGCGTTAAACACTACACACATTCACCAGTCCAAAGTACATGTTTTGCCAGTCAGCAGAATTTACACTTAATCATACAGATTTTACATACAGCTGTGCCCAGACTCAAGCATCGAAAATAAATGTTACAAAATAATAATTACAGAAATTTCCAAATCTTGCTCAGCTTATACACGCAACAATATTATATTTTACATAAAATCATTAGTCATTTTTGAAAAACGCAATTTTTCCAATAATATTGTCCATGGAATGAGTAATGGCGGATTTTCTAGGGAGGGAAGATTTTCTTGAAGACCTTCGTTTTTTTTTTTTTTTTTTTTTTTTTTTGTAATTTCGTTCTTTAACTTTTTAAGTCATATCGGACGATGAATGGAATAGGTGAAATAATGCTCAAATAGGCCCAGGGTCCATGGAGCTTATAGTTACCCGACATTTGACTTTTGGGATAAGGGAAAACCCCGGAAAAACCTTATCCAGGTAACTCACCCTGACCGAGATTCGAACTCGGGACCTCTTGGACGTGAGGCAGACATGCTACCATCCACGCTACAGAGCGGGCGAAAACCTTCGTATTGCATCCTTGCAAGATGCTGAACTACAATACCTAGTTTGATATTTAACCACCTCTTCCTTTTTGAGTTGTGCTGTTCACAAACACAAACACACACATAAGCGCACACACAAACGGGCCTTTTTTTTTTCTAAAAATACGTTTTCGGATCCAGGGACGTCAAAACATATTTCCAATGAAATTTCGAAATCGAACTTTTGGGTGGAATGCAATACTTTTCTTACTGAATTGTGTAGTGGAGAAAGTAAATATAAGTAAATATGAGTGGATATGGACATATCAAACAATTTTTCGATCATTTTCCAATATAAAAATTGAATTCATTACCTAGAAAATAAAAATCTGTAACATAACTGGAAAACATTCTAAGACCTTTTCAATTGTTTATACTGTTCTTGTCTATTGTCACGGATTCCACACGCTAGTTCAAGCCTGGGAACTGAGTCTTGTCGCTTGCAGCAGAACTAAGTTCGTTCACACCACCGCCGTGTGTTTAACTGGATTCACCCCGTAGTGTTCTGCAACAATTTAAACGCAAGAAGGGATATCTGTGTACTCCAAAGACGGGGCAGTTGAACTACCTGGCATATACGCGGCTCTCTAATGTGGGCGTAGTGTGTGTCTGCTTTATTTTCAAGAGGTCCCGAGTTCAAATCTCGGTCAGGTTGAGTTATCTTGATAAGATTTTGTTCTTGGGTTTTCCTTTATCATGAAAGATGAATGTTGGTTAAAACTAAGCCCTACGAACCGTGAACACATTTTAGCATCATTTCACCCATTTCATTCATCATCCGATATGACCTACTTTCCGTTAATATGACTCGTAAACATCTGAAGGGGCAGGGAAGACCCTTCCTACATATGTCCTCACAAACTCTTCAGCCGGTTCTCAGGATGATTGGCTGTTACCTGTAGTTGCTAGATAGTTAATAATGAAAATCGTATTTGTCATTCTCAACTTCAAACGGATTGTCATTTCAGAACTAAGAAGAGAAATATGTGAAGCAATATTTCATGCCTCAATTGTGGCAAGTCAGAGGTTTTCATTGCAGTATATGATGACATTAAAGGTCAGATTAATTAGCTTATGCTCTAGCATTACCACGTCACGTGTTCATACACCTCTCGAAAACTAATAGATCGCTTCAGTGGGTAAAACGATGTATTGGGCGCGTTATACTTGGCGAAAGGGTTCCCAGTGCTTTCAGATTGATAGCGCTCTCCTTTTAGACCTTTTTCCTCACCAAGAATTGCAGTGAAGTAATCTTCCCTACCCTTGGTTGATCGCTACCTTAGTAAAATACTGCAAGGATCCAAGCTCTGTGTGGTTGTAGGGAATGCGCTCAAGTTTACGTTGTATAAGAATAGCATCAGAGAGAGGAGAGGAGTGCTAACGGTCAAATGGACAACAGCATTTCAGTTTTTTACAATGAATGCCTAAAACTGAGCTGTGCAAATAAATGTCAAAACCACAGTAACTGGCGCTATTAGTCTCATGTAGTATGACACTGTTTAAGGATGATCTTTTTTCTACAGTGTACATATAAATTTAACTCAATTCAAAACGCCTAATATTGGCAAAAAGCAAGAAGAGCCATTCTTATATATTCCGTTTCACATCACAGCGGTCCTGCTAGTGAAAATATGTCTATTGTCCTGGTGAACCTACCATCTGTTGCGTATTCACAATGATGTAATCTGTAACACCCGACACGATCCGTCCGTGAGTGTTTTCTTTTTGAATTCCAATATTTAGCTTCTGTTTCCTCGACTTTCTTACTTTTTTCTCCGGCGATGGACTTCCAGAAGGAAATACATATATTTTTCTCATTTCTTCATTACAATTAACGCCAGGTTTTACAACAAATTCACTATCTCTTTCTTGATAGCATATTTGGGCACTTTTTCAGAAAAGATTGAATGTCTAAAACTGTAACTAAAGAAGGTGTAATGTGTGGAACAAACATTTCTCTCAACCACTTCAATCACTTTGGTGGTTCATTAGGTCATAGTAATCCTCACTGGTGCTTTCTGCCTTATAGAGTAGTTTCGCTACATTCACAAACCCCTTCTTCCCTCCAGGGTGAATCATAAAACAATAAACCGAGCGCCTGCAACTTCTAAAAGCCTCGTCATCTGCCAAAATTTCTTCGCGGGCTACTGTCCAACAAAGTTTCATCTAAATAAATAAGTTTCCACCAGATTTCCGCAAAACTTTAATATGTAAACAAGATACTCATGACACGTAGAATTTTAGGTTTCTCAATCAAAATCTTATGTTTGCCTCCACATTTTCTCCACTTGAAGCCAATAGTTTTTAAGACTCTTATCAAAGAGTTTGTTGCCCAAGGAAATGTATCCTGTGCTTAACAATCGGATGGAGTTTCTTTGCTTTTGTAATTACTTCCTGTATTTTGCAGAATTCCTGAACAACTTCCCCGATAACACACGTATCAAATTGATACACAAACACTTTTTGATTGTCTTTCGGTGTATTTCTTTTTTCCTCGGTGTTGAATATAAAACAGAATGTCCACTTTGTACCTGAAGTTGTTTACACTCCTTTCTAATTTTCAGAATGGAATTTTCTGCTTTTCCACAACAGTCTGCTGCCCATGCCTGCAACGTAGATGGTAGCGTATCTGCCTCACCCAGGGGAAAAATATTTTGGTTCAAATTATTGCCTTTTAAGGGGTCCCGAGTTCGAATCTCGTAAGTGAGAGTTATTTGGATAATTTTTTTCGGGAGTTTTCTCTTATCCTGAGAGATGAATTTCGGGCAACTCTAAGCTCTATGTCCCTAGACTCATTTGAAAATCATTTAATTCATCATCCGACATGACTTAACGTTCGAGGTTTTCCCTTAACCTGAAAGATGGATGTCTGGTAACCCTAAGCTCTATAGACCTTGGACTCAGTTGAGCATCATTTCACCCACTTCATTCATCGCCCGATATGACAATGTTGGAGGACGTCAATTATAAGTTAAATATATATACTCTGCAATATATAATACGTTTATACATGTAGTATATTCCGCAGCCCCCTTTGTTACCTGCTTGAGTGGGATATACAGGGAATAATTTTGCCTGGGTTCCCTGTGACATTTTTCTATTATATTCCAACAGACGAACTCACTGTAGACCACAAGATTTCGTTTACGAATGGTGTCTGATGAACCCTCATATCAATAATTTACAATAGCTTGGCATTTGTAACAAAACAGATGATTAGAAGAGAGCACCGCCACTGTTGCTCATATAAGGAACAATAACAATATCATGTAATAATTTCTGTTTATGCAAGCGTTACCGCACATCACCAGCTTACATCTCTCCTCATCGCGCTCCTCTGCACGCGAACACACAGAGCTGGGTCCCTAGAAGTATTCTCCACGGTGCACCAGTATTACTCTGTATTACTAACGTAAAAAACTCCAAAACTAAATAAATGCGAGCCAAGGCTATAAACTCAGCTAGAGAGCAAACAGGATTTACAAAGGTAAATATTTTTCAGTTATCATTGGTTTAAGAAATCTATGAGTAAAATACCATAGCGCAACCGCTATGTCACGTGGCAATGTTTTATATGATGATAAGTGTTTAGACGCGCATTTGAGCAGTTTATGAGGTGTGGGTGTCAATTAAACCATTGCTTTGTAGAAATGAGTATATGTAGAGTAGAATTACATGCTACTTTGTAATAACTTGCAGTTAACCTTAACTAACAATCTAGGTTGGAGGACTTTCACGTGATATTAGGCTGGTTTTGAACAGTTTATAAAATGTGAGTGACTGCTTAACTCTGTTTTACAAAGCTAAGTGCTCCTCAGGTTGTGATTGCGTGTTTAGCTTAAGCTATCACTGTAGGTTAAAGGAACTAGAGCAGGTTTGCTTTAAGTATTATATGTATCAACAGTGATAGTGCCTGCTTCAAATACTCACTAAGAGTGGTATTTATGTATATTCCAGAGTAGTAAACTTGGAAATGTTATCAGTTGTCCCCTCCCAAAACTCTCTTATGTTCTAACTAAACAATGTTTAGCTATAGAAAGCATATATAGGCATGAATAAGTAATTTAGAAAGCAAAATAAGCGAAACTTTCTTCCATCATAAGAAGAACATATGTGTTGCGAAATTAAGAATTTTGTCAGAGGTGTAGGTCAATTAACAATTACTTAAAAATAACCATTAATAGTATTCTGTGCTTCATTAAAAGATAAGCTCGTGACGTTTACACGACTCTTTACTTGTTTCAGAAAGTAAGATGAATATGGCAATTTAGTTATAGTACATGCATGTTTAGATGCAATTACAGGGTTTATAGTAACTTTCGTTGAACGCTATTAGTATATATTGTCCTGAGATTTTTAATTATTTCTTTAAGTGTGTCTTGTACAATATTCTTTAAGCGCCTTCAAAGACACGCAAGGTTATTGGGAAATGTGATCTAAGGTAAAATGTTATAGAGATAAACGACAACGCCAGGAAATTACTGACATTAATCTCCCCCTCCCCACTTATATCCGCCTTTAACTGCAATGGTCATATCGGTATTCCTTTGGAACATATCGAAGGTGTTAACTCGTATTTGTTGGGTTTTAATCATTGGATCACGCACACATTCGCACTCTCATTCATACTTTCAGGTTCTGTGGAAGATGAAGAATTATCTTGGTAGGAGAGAAATCCCCTTCCCTCCGCCGGGAATCGAATCTGGGACCCCTAGGACAGCAGGGATGTGCTCTGCTGACTGAGCTACGGAGCCACCCAACGTTGTTCTTCTTTGTATACCTATATTTATTTATGTGGTTCCGAGAGAACCGATTATATAAAAGCTATTATACCTGCGTCAAGATTTGTCCTATATCTCTATACATAAATTACCATATCACGAAGGCTACAATAATTAAGTTCGCGTACTACTCTTATAAGAATAGATGACAGAGTCCTCTTTCTGAAATTTAATCTGTGTGGGTTACGACGCATAGGTTAGTGGTATATAATGATAGGGTCCTGTGTTATTATGAGGCAATAACTACATCTGCCATTAATAACCAGGTATTTATAACACCATTCTCAACTCTTTCTCCGCTTTTACAAATTGACGCATAGTAATATTTGCAAAGGTTCCAGGATCTCTTAAGGAATACATGGCATTCTATAAATTCTGGTTAAACAGCTACTATTATGAATGATAAGCACATTTGTGTTGATTACCCTGTATGCGTTTCTGCAAATAATGATTATAAAAATAATAAGTTAACCCATACTTAAAGTTGTACAAAAGTGATATACGTGACAGCCTTTATTGCTGCTTTTGAAGTCAAATCTTGTAACTGATGTGCACCTGTAGTTTCCTCCTGTGGTATTCACGGTTGTTTAACAGCACCTTTGCATAGTGTTTTCTCGGTATTTTTTTCATTTAGTTTCCTCGTGTTTTCTTCTTTATAGCATATTCTAAGTGTTTTAGTTATCTATTTAAGTAATTGTTTTTCAATATCTCCAAGAATCGTAAGGCTATTGATAAGTGCAACCTAGGTCTAACAGTTGTAAAGATAATCTTTACACCACGCGGAACGCCTTCTACTTCTGCTAGCAAGTAATAAATTAATTTATACAAATATCTATTTCTAGTAATTTGGAGTGTAGAAGAATACATTTCCATAAGTCATAATTAGCAATTATGAAGCTATTATTAAGATACTTTTCCATGGTAGGTCAAGTGGAACTTCCTAACTTATTTCCCTAGCACTGCTAATGTTAGAACATCAAAATCTTTACAGCACTTTGTGATATTATGTGTATACATAATAAAGCAGTTCGTCTAGTTAAACGATTGATTCGCGTGTGGGATAATTTTCTAAAATTCTTCATCTTTAATTAATTTTTGCTTTCTCTAAACGTACTTACAGTAAGTAGAGAAAGCATTGTATTCCACCTAAAAATTCGACACCGAGATTTCACCGAAATACGTGCTTTGTTTTCGCTGAAAATAAAATATTCAAATTTAAGAAAAGCACTGCGGTTCCCTGTGAGTAAGGAAGTGTGTGTGTGCGTGGGTTTGTGTGGGTGTTTCTTTTTAATTTACGTCCTCCAACGTTAAGTCATATCGGACGGTGAATGAATTGGGCGAAATGATGCTCAAATGAGCCCGGGGTCCATGGAGCTTAGAGCTACCTGACATTCGTCTTTGAGAATAAGGGAAAACCCCGAAAGAAACCTTATCGAAGTAACTCACCCTGATCGAGATTCGAACTCGGGACCTCTTGAACGTGAGGCAGACATGCTACCATCTACGCTACCGAGGCGGGCATGTGTGGGTATGTCTGTGTGTCTGAATAGTATAACTTAGAAATGAAAAGTCGATTTCATACCAAACTTGGTATTTGAGTTCACTAACTTTTAGGAATGCGGACGTAAGTTTTTTTCAGAAATCCCTCTCTCTAAATTATCATTTACATAGAGTGAAAATATTATTATGTTTATTTTCTCAAACAATTTTTTAAAATGTTATGTATTTAAGCTATTTGCACGATGAATAAGGCATATAATCTGCATTTTTCTACGAATAACTTGTGAATTCCTCTTCATTCTCGATTATTTTTTTATAAATTGTAACCCGTGTAAGTTAGACAAAAGCTTGCTGCACAATTAAGTGGATCTCATTAAAAGACACAATTTATTTAAAGTAAAATTGTTGTGGCATTAATGATATTAATTATCATTGGTTTGAATTTCCAAGTACATATTTTACTTTTCTCTTATGGTAAGTCGCTATTCGTAACTTTTCTCTAGTGTTCATGCAAAGGAAAAAGTATCTCATAAGAAGGACATTCTAAACGATATGACTACACCGTTATGCATGATTCTGGGGTTTCCTCCAAAATAGGTCTACTGTACTAAATTTGATGTGCTGATTCCAAAACTGTAATCAGTTTTTTCTACTACGTACCATATTTGCACAATTAGTAGTTATACCTAAAATGTTTTAATATAGCTCTATGCATAAATATATTGTATGGAACTGAAAAGAAATCAGTAAACGTAGAAAAAATACTCATTTCATTGTTTCAATTAAAGTGCTTCACAACAATATAACAATATAACAGTGTAACAGACAACAATACATGCCTTATTTTAAGTTCCAATCCCTGCAAATTTAGCTAAGTCTATAACTGTTTTTCAAATACTGAGGATCTGTTTTGTGATAGGAGGTTGTATTTCATACATATTTTGAGAATGTGAAGCAACTGTCTTCCAGAAAGTATAAAAATAACCCTGATATATTTCTCCATATCTGTGACAATTTTGTTGTTCGAGCACTGGACAAGAAAAAAATTGGAAGCAGAGAGACAGTCTCGTGCCAGGAATGAAAAATGTAATTCACGAGTGTCTTGTGGACCCCAAAAGTGTTCTTTTACCACCATTGCACATAAATTTAGGCTTAATGAAGCAATATGTGAAGACTTGGAATAAAGATGGCAACTGCTACAAATATGTCTGCAAGAAGTTCCCTGGAATATCTGATGCTAAAATTAAAGAGGGAGTATTTGTTAGTCCACAAATTAGGAAGTTGATTTCTGATACCTTATTTGCAGAAACAATGACAGATACTGCAAGACAGCCATGGTTTGGTTTTAAGAGTGTAATAAAAACTTTTTGAGAAATTACAAGGATCCAAATAACAAAAATATTGTACATATTATGCTTGAGAACTTTCGAAAGCTGGGCTGTAATGTGAGTGTGAAAGTACATTTCCTGCAGTCTCACTTGCACCTTTTTCCAGAGAATCTCAGCCGAGTCAGTGAGGAGCAGGGTGAAATATTTCACCAGGACATAAAGGAAATGGAAAAACGCTACCAGGGAAAATGGAATGTGAATATGATAGCTGATTATTGCTGGTCGCTGGAAAGAGATGTATCAAATTCTTTCCATAGTAGGAACTCTACAAAACGTTCATTTCATTTCAAGGCAGTATGTAACGAACTGGTTAAATGTTCAAATTTAAGTGATGATGTGACACATTAGTTAATTCTGAAGAGTGTTATGTTCAAAGTTATGTATTTATTAACTTATATTTAATAATATAATATAAATTCGATAGAGGCTGGTATAAAAATGCGTATTTTACTATTTTCAATATTGTCAAAAATTGGTATGTAATGGAGAGAAACTAAGTTCATATTCTAATTCAGCACACACTCAAACTAGAGTAATGACATGTTAAAATAGAAAACCCAGACAAAGGTTAAATTTTGCATATCAGTGCTATCAGTTAAGCCTGCAGCGATATTCGTAAAAAAATATTTTTGCAAATGTTATTAAAATCGTGGTGAAGCAGGTAGAAGACTCACTTTTTAAAAGCAATTTGTGGAGTAGTATTTACAAAAACTCTTATGAATGTAACACATTTTATTCTTAAGTTAGATCCGAAACACGGATATCAGCCGTCCTGCTTCGTGTCCGTAGAAATAGCTCTTGTGAATACTATAAGTATATTTAATTTGTGACACTTAGGTAATGAGATGATATATTAGCACCATGTAAAAACACTACTAAAGAATAGGGATCGAGCGGGATTGCTCAGATGGTAATGTCTGTGGTCCACATTCCGGAGGTCGCCGGGTCCGACTTTCCTGACCTCGCTTTCTGTCGATGGTTTTCCCGGCTCACAAAGGAATTGGAAGGATATTAGTCCAACATCACCCATTTCACTTTTTTCATTTTGTTTCGATCCTTCCAAGTAGCAAGCGTCGGCGAAGTTGCCGTTGGTGGTGCTGGTGTTTTTTTTTTTTTTTTTTTTTTTTTTTTTTTTTTTTTTTTTTTTTTAATTTACGTCCTCCAACGTGAAGTCATATCGGACGGTGAATGAGTTGGGTGAAATGATTCTCAAATGAGACCAGGGTCCAAGGAGCTTAGAGTTACCTGACATTCGGCTTGAAGGACAAGGGAAAACCCCGGGAAAAAACCTTATCCAGGTAACTCACCCTGAGCGAGGTTCGAACTCGGGCCCTTTCGAACGTGAGGCAGACATGCTACCATCTACGCTACCGAGGCGGGCGTGGTGGTGGTGGTGGCGGTGGCGGTGGCGGCGGCGGTGGCGGTGGCGGTGGTGGTGGTGATGGTGGTGGTGGTGATGGTGGCGGTGGTGGTGGTAGCGGTGGCGGTGGTGGTGGTGGTGGTGGTGCGCTTTGGAAATACGGTGTTCGGCTTAGAGGAGGCGTTGTGGTCGGTCCGGCGCCTTTTCGGAGGGGGCTGTATGGTCAATCGAAACTGTCTAGTGGCGGGCTCTCCACAGTGACCTGCAACTCAGTCGGGCTGAAGAAATCGCCAACACCTGTTAGGGACTCACCGCGGCTGCGGTGCACTTATAACAGGTTCTGACCGCCTATGGGGTACTTTCATCTCATCCTTCTTCCTGGGATCTGATGCACAATAATCCCTCAGCTGTATTGCTGAATAGTGAAAAGATATATATATATATATATATATATATATATATATATATATATATATATATCCCTTTGACAGAAAAGGGATATATGTTATTTTACCAGCAAACATTCCGTGTATTAGTACAGTATGGACTACCTCACGCTCAGATCAGCTTGTTGCTTGTCACACTTTGTGACTGTCCATTGAGATCATTGCAACTAGGTGATCTACACCAGTAAAGGGAAATCAGCTTCTATCACGTGATTTTCTCCACGTGGGGAAGATATTCTAGTTAGTCATAATTGATTCCTACTCGACAGACGCGTGGTAACGACTTCATCCTCATTGACTATGATAGAATTCGTTTCTAATCTACTTCTAGCCATTGACAACCCATTCCTATCTAACTTTAGCCAGAATATCTTCCCCACATAGAGTAAATCACGTGATAAGAGCTGGCTCCGCTTTTCTGCTGTGTACACCTTAGTTAGGATGTCAGTCTAATTATAAAATGGACTATAACGAGCAGGGCTGACCTTTTGTAATAGTAAAACATAGAAAACACAAACCTGGAATGTGTGAACAGAGTGTTGCGTCATTCTAGGTGTTTAAATGATAAGATGAACAACAGCTATGACAAAAGAATGCTGCTTATCTGTCACGTCAGACTATATGATGAAAGGTTTAGCGCAACCGCTACCACCTGCTCGCCAACACATACGCACGTGTTCGAGAAGTGAAACGTTACCTTCACAGTAAGAGCAGTAGGTAAAATTACAGTAGCGTTCTGATTTTACTGTGACTTTGACAAGGTTTGGAGAGAAGTCTTATACGTACATGTATATCTCATGTGTCAATGTTCCTGCCGTGGCGCCAATCCGATAGGAGGGATGAGGTGAGAGAATAATAAGGGTGACCGGTCCTAAAGAGAGAGAGAGCCGTTGTCCCTATCGCTGCGGCTCATACAACTGGCTCCCCTTCCCTCTGCTAGCTCACACATCCCCGGAGAGCTCCCCCGATCCGGAGGAGAGGACTTACAGAGAGCAAATTCCCTGCCATGCCTGCCGACACTTAAACCCTGAAGACAGTCAGCCAGAATGAAAGGTGAAGTGAAATGAGAAGGGGCGAACTGGTGATTTGAGGGATGTAATTATACATAGCAGCATTCGCTTAGAGCCCCGCGGAAACCCCCAAAAGGAACCCATTGGTCAGGAAGGTCAGGAAATCGAACCCACGACCTGCCGAATGCTGACTGTTCTGATTTAATATTGTGACTTTGTGGGTTCGTGAAATAAAAAGTCCAATTACACCACTCAACAATGTCCTTTATTTCTACCGACTTACAGTTTATCACTTGCCAGTTACACAGAATTACTTGCCGTACACAATTACAATTTACCAGTTCGTCCGTTACAACTTCACTTGTACTCGCGATTACATGAACTCCGATACTCCAAGACTTCCGGGACCTTGCTCCGGGGAAGTACCAACTGTCCTCTCTGCGCCTTCCCATCGGGTGACTCCCATACCCGGGACAGCACGCCCTCTCTGGTCTTCAACGAGTCCCATCGGGCCCAGTGCGACTTGTAGGTGGCGCTCCTCGGTGCGATGTCCTCCCAGGTCGGTCTCGTCCCTGCGTCCACTTCCCTCAAGAGTGGCCCCAAGTCTGCGTCCGCCAGCTGCTCCCTCCTCAGGCCTGCGCTATCCCAGCCTTCAGCAGGCACTGCCACAACTACTCGGACTGCTGCGGCACGCTCCTCCTCTTCCACTCTTGTGCGCTCGTGGCCGTCCTGGATCTGCGATAGGACACCTCCAATGCAATGGTCGCTGGCGTCGGTGTCCACAATGAAGGCGCCACCCGGTTGTGGGAAACCCAAAATTGAAGCACTGCACAGGGTCCCCTTCGGGTGCTGGAAAGCGTCTTCGGCGTCCTCCGTCCACACATAAGGCCGGTTTTCCTCCGTCAGGCGGGTGAGGGGTTTTGCGATGTTGTCGGCCTTTTCCTCTAAATCATTAAGGCGGTCGTCTACTTGACCCTTCCGTGTGCCCAGGTTCGTGACGTCATCCCCCACGCCGGCCAACCGTTCCTCAAACTTGGCGGCGAGAGCCTCGTTCGCCACCTTCATTTCGGTAGCCAGACCGTCGTTCGCTGCTCTCTTTTCCGTGGTTAACTCGGCCTTCATTTGTTCCATCTTCTCGGCGATGTTGTCCCTAGCCGTCCTGATCAGTTTCAGTTCCGCGGCCAGGTTACTTCTAGTCTCCAGCTTCTCTGTTAATTCGGCCCGCATTTCTTCCATCTTCCCGATTAGTTCGGCCTTCATTTCCATCATCTTCTCCAAAAATTTTTCCAATGCCGCGTCCATGGTTGTAATGTTCGGTGATGTTGTTTTCCCGCTTCCTGACACCAGTGTGACTTTGTGTTATATCCCACTTCTGACGCCAGTGTGACTTTGTGGGTTCGTGAAATAAAAAGTCCAATTACACCACTCAACAATGTCCTTTATTTCTACCGACTTACAGTTTAACACTTGCCAGTTACACAGAATTACTTGCCGCACACAATTACAATTTACCAGTTCGTCCGTTACAACTTCACTTGTACTCGCGATTACATGAACTCCGATACTCATACACAGTTCGTACAGTCTTCCGTTGCACAACCCTTTCGTTCATTAACACGTCACTGACTAACTCTTACACCAAGAACTGCGACTATCTCACTAACTGACCGACCAACTCAACACAGCACAACAACTGACTAACTAACTCTGTCTGTCTGTAACCCTCTTTATATCGGAATATCGCCGGTTTCTGGTGTTTACAAGATTGTTCTGGTAACAGAAAGATCGAGAACCAGGTGGGAGGAAAACAGACGCACAATTATGTTTCTTTCCGACCACTGGCTGTCACCACTATAAGACAAACGAGGGAAGGGCGTGGCTAACCGAGCCTCCCCCCTGCCTTCCGTTCGCAGCTGGTACAGGGTGCTCCAGTTACAATATGGTAATAGTGACTATTTGATTCACGTTGTGCATTTTAAATTATTTGTTCACATGCGGGCGGACAGATGCAAAAGCGCATGACCTTGTATTAAAAATGATGTTTTTCTCTGTTCTTTTCTTACTTCAAGGAGCCTCAAAGCATGCACAACACATTGTAATATAGAAGTTTTGGGTTGGAAGCGATTCTTTCCTGTCCCGAAAGTAAATTATAAGGAAATGATAATCGAAATAAGGATAACAATCTTATGAATCTCGTAACTTGCGCTATCCATTCTTCAAGAAAGTATGTTTATTATTTACTTAAGGTTAATGTATTCAAACAGTTATGGAAATTGGTTAATTACATGTTTCCTTGTAGCTGCAAGATGAATAGTAGGTTACAGAAGACTAAAGCGAAAGTGGTCTCTGAAGAGTTGGTCCTTATATGACGGCTTTAATTTCCATTCTCCTTGCATAACCAGGACAAATAAATAAAACAACAAAGGGAATAACAACTTGCCTAGTGACAAAGTCTTTTAAAATTCTAAACAGTGGCAAGGAGTATAGGTGGAAATTATTTTTTTTAATTGCACGTCCTCCAACATTAAGTCATATCGGACGATGAATGAAATGGGCGAAATGATGCTCAAATGAGCCCATGGTTCATAGAGCCTAGAGTTACCAGACATTCGACACTCAGGATAAGGGAAAATCCCGGAAGAAACCTTATCCGGCTAACTCAACATGAACGAGATTCGAACTCGTGACCTCTTGAACGTGAAGCAGACACGCTACCATCTACGCTGCCGAGGCGTGCAAATCAATCGTTCTTACACACTACTTGGATATGTAGAGACAGATTGAAAGATTCAATGCCATAGCCGGGATTTGAACCACGGATCTTCAGGCTTCCGTCTGGTTGCTCTTAACTGTTGAGCTACTATGGCCAACATGCCAGCTGACCTTAAGTTCTCATTAAGTTTCCTACAACTCGTATTTTCCCGGGAAACCACTAGGGGCTCGCATATACAATAGATACACACCTTTTGTGACGACTTACTATGCTATAAGTCAGCGGTCACCAACTGGATCGATTTTGTGCTAGAGCAAATGACGTATCACTGTGCACTGCCACAAGTGCCGTACGACTTCAGTTTGAGACAAGACGTGGAATTGGACAAAAGTGTTGTCTCGTCTCTTGCGGTTTTTTTTATCGTAAACATAATGTGGGCAGGAGAATGTAATGTGACACGTAGGAAATCTACTCCTACATTTATGCATTCCACATTGCACGTGGTGCAATTAGAGCCAATTTTCCAAATATTTGCTGAGCCTTACTCTACAGATGTTGATAATGTTCCATCTGAATTGAAAATTGAACTTAACGATATGTAATGCAATCGTCAAATAAAAAATAAATTCCAAAATACAATTAGTTTGAGTGATTTCTATTCAAATTTTCCAAGAAATACATTTTCTCGACTACATAGTAATGCCGCTCCTGTTCGCTGTATATTCGGACACACACACACACACACACACACACACACACACACACACACACACACACACACACACACACACACACACACACACACACACACACACACACATATATATATATGTGAAAAATTAGTGTGCCAAAAGAGACAACAAGAATCTAGAAAACTAGGTTCCACCCACTTCTGAGTAATATGTTATAATTATTGTTCTCCTTTGAGCTGTTATTTAATATTGCTGTATTGTAAGTAGATTGTCCATTATTTTCATTTTGTTTAAACTATCAATTAATTATTCATCTTTTTTTCATTAAAATAAAGGTACATAGTTGAATGATAAAGAAAGAAACAAAACAATTTATATTACAATTCCATTATTATTGTTGCACAGTCAACTGTGCATTTAAATTGCAAGATATGCATTCCGCCACTACTCTGAAGGCTACAGAGTGCACGGTAGACTATTCCGGCGTGCAAAGGGTAAACTTTCACTACCTACTGTGCACACCGTGCATTGAGATGGTGGCCACTGCATATAAGTACTTAAGTCCCAGGCTTTATAGTTACCACTATTATGTTAATTTATGGAAATTAATCGTTCTTCCACACTAGTCGTGTGTAGGCGATAATTTGACTCTACCTATCCAAACAAGAAGTATCTTGAAAAAATAATTCATCCTCCTCCCACTTAAAAGTTAACAAACTTAAGTACTTTACGAGATCTGCCTTTTTGTGTAATAAGAATATTTTGTATCTCTACGGTTTATGAGTTCTGTAGAGCACATCAGAATAAAGAGAACTTCATAGGCTATTTCCAATAAATTCAAGATATACATGTCATTTGTGTGCAAAAATTTGGTATTTCAATCAAGATCGTTAAAACCAATTTTGAGAAATCCAACATTTTCGGAAACACTTCTACGTTAATGGCAGGTTTAGGCGGCTGAATATTCTTGGAAAACCTCATGCCATATCCTTAGAGGATGCTGAATTAAATACCAAGTCATCCAACTTTTGGCATTTGAATTCTGCTATTCTCAATACACGACGCTAATACGCGCGCCCACAAACACACACACACACACACACACACACACACACACACACACACACACACACAAACACACACACCTGTAATATAATCTTTTCTTATTTTGTGGATTCAGGGATTCACAGAATGGATATTTCCGGTGAAATGTTGGTGTTGAAGTTTTGTATGAAAATTATACTATGGCTAAACAGTGGAAAAAGTAAAACGTTTCAGGATGTCGATCTTGAGAGCTGCCTCTTGATTTATTTACGCTGTTATTAAGTGCTTCATTTATAGCCTGAGAGAACTATGTGGGTCACAAACAAAACAACGAAATGTCTTATAACCTCGTGTAGTACTTTCATAATAAGTGTGACTTTTGGTCATAAGCCAAGCTCAAGGCCACGAAACTGCCTCCAAGTGTGCTTGAATTTCTGCAAGAGTAACAAGCACTTTCATAATGTTTTTCTAAAGTTGTTAGGGAAGTCCAGTCATATCTATCTTTAGCAAGTCAGAAACATCAAAATATCTTCCACGTGTGGAGTATGAGGCGGTCCTTACCCGTTATGAACCTGGTTGAGTCCTCCCAGCACTCAACACCTCATAGTGTAGAAAAGGTGACGGGTGAAGGCTACGGATGGGGATGTTTCTGGACAGGTTGGAGTTTTCCCCCGGCTTCTCTCTTCATGGACCCTCTCTCCTCTGCACCAGGATGCATTCTCGCCCCTGAAAGCACATTAACCCCCAACTTGACACCGTCACTACCTACGTTTATTAAAGAAACAGACGCTCTTACACAAAACTTGCACGAACGGCCGACGCATGACCAAATTAGAAAAACTCCTGCAGCGGAAATAAAATGGCTCATACAGCATCTACCAAAACAGATCAGATTCCCAACATAGCGCTCCAAAATATTCCACAAAGTGCACTGCAATTACTTGCAAAATTTTTCAACCTTTGCCTCACGCACGGCTACTTCCCCAGTCAGTGGAAAACAGCAAGCGTGTTACACTTTCATAAACAAGGCAAGGATCATACGAAGCCGAACAGCTACAGACCAATTAGTCTACTGAATACAATGAGCAAACTTTTGGAAAAAGTAATAGCAAAACGAGTAAATGCGTTTGTGATTAAACACAATCTGCTCATCCCAAAACAGTTCGGATTCAGGGCGATGCTCTCCACCACCTTGCAACTCATATGCGCCACTGAGCATATAACTAAAGGCTACAACTTCAAAACGTCAACGGGTGCTGTCCTATTGGACATTGAACGTGCCTTTGACCGCGTGTGGCACGCAGGCCTACTGCGAAAGATGAAGTATTCATACAAATTCCGAAATATAATGACTAAATTAGTTGCAAACTATTTGCGCAACCGAACCTTCTCCTCGGTAGCAAATAATGCCATATCCACGCTCCGCACAATAAAGGCAGGCGTTCCTCAAGGCCTGCCTTGGGACCACTATTATTCAATCTATACATTAATGATATGCCGAAAAATCCAGTGAGCACATATTTCCTATACGCTGACGACACCACTATCATGGCTCAATCAGGCAGATTAACATTAATACATAGACGCTTACCAGAGTCACTCAACCGGCTAGAGCCGTGGCTCACTAAATGGCGAATCAAAGTGAATACTGCAAAAAGCGAAGCCATAATATTCACTAAGCGCAAAAAGCACTACCACCCGAGACACGGTCTTGCTCCGCTAACGCTGTTCAACAACGGCATAACATGGAGTACTAAGGTCAAATATCTCGGACTAGTAATGAACCAAGTTCTCACTTGGCGACCGCATATAGACGAGGTTAGAAGGAAAGCATACGCGCAATTGCGCAAATCATATCCGTTAATTAATCTTAGCAACTCGTTAAAGCTCCAAATGGGGTTAACGGTTTACAAAACACTCGTAAGAACAATAGTGACTAACGCAGTGCTGGTTTGGGGGTACGCGGCTAAGACACGCATCAAACGCATACAAACTCTTCAAAACAAAATACAATAATATGCAGAGTACCAATTATCACGCCTTCAAATGAACTACAAGCTGACTTACATATACACACAATCAAGTAATTTATCAAAAAGTTACCATACGACATGTAGAGTAAACTGTCTGCACACCACAACACGTTAATATCTAACCTCGGCTAGTACGAGACAACGATTGATCGACATAAACGACCACTCTCACACTTTTTGACAGAAACCTCACAAACCCAGACATAGACAACGAGATTGCTGATTTCTTAAATAATCCGATACACTGACACTATACTTCACTACCGTTACAGGAGGGACCCCAGATGACAACTGCCCTTCAAGATCTTGAGCTAACCAGCCAAGGCGTACCCAAGGGGAAGAGGGCCCCTCAAGTGACACAGTCCCCGCAGCTGCACCGTCTTCGCCGAGTATGCTGCTGCGCCGAAGTGTGGACACCATGACGATCCAGCGCGAAAATGGACCGATTTACACGACCTGACACGACTCTCATGGAGGGAACCACGCACAGCTAAGTTATTAACGCTACCACCACCTAACCGCTCAACTCCCTGCATGATAGAAGTACGCAAATATTAGTATACGCACGTAACTTAACAACTGCACGCATTTACCTTTGCACGAGCACCTTAACTCGCCCTGGCTGTACTCAGGATTCGCTCATGACTACAGCCAGGGATCTCATCCTTTGACGCACTCGCATGCAATGCATGCCAGCATCATACATTACGGGAATAACCGGGGTGCTAATGCGGGACCCGACTTACACACGAATTAACACACTAATTCTCCCAGCATGTTAGGACTCTAAATGCATGAGGGAGGCGATGTAGCGCACAGCACTGCATGCCGGACGATCGCCACCGGGGGCTGCGGGTGTGGGGCCACCCTTCTAAAATTTAAAAAAGAAAAATTAAAAAAAAAGGATGCGTCCTGAGAGGATGTGATTTGTTTTAGTGAAGAAAACATCTCGACTGTTCCATTATCGATTTATTATCGTTAGTAAGCTCGTATCGCACTCGCCACCTGGAAAGTCGCTACTTGATGAAATGTGCGTTTGGCGTGTAGCGACTGAGTGTTTACATGTGGTGATAATCCCGGCGTGTAACGACTGAATGTCTTATACCTATGTGTGTTCCGTGTGCCACTGCCGAGTTCATACGTCATGGGCCATCAGCGTGTTCCGACCGTGTGTTTACACCTGATGTGAGTTCGGTGTATTCCGACCCTGATGATGTGCCTTCACTGTGTTTGTGTTCTAAAAGTCAGACATGGGCCATTGCTCGAATCCCCCTCCCCCATCGTTAGATTTTGAATTTCGTGTAAATCACGTGTGTACTTTAGGAGTTGTGGTTGGTTAGTTTCAATTTCTAGTTTAAGCTATCGTACGGATTATGTATGTGCGCATGTCCGAAATATGGTGGAAATGCTGCCACACACTCAATTTATTCTGAAGAAAACACCTCGCAAAACTTTCAGGAAGGCAGATAAGCCACAGTGTAATTGCATTTAGCACGTTTTATGAAACTTGAAAGGAAATCTACGGAGCGTTTTAGACGCCGTATAGGGCTCGCGGGGATGTTTTCCTTGGTTGGCTTTGTTACGAACAAGGACAACCAAAACAGGTTCTGAGCATCCCTTTGCTGAGACAGCTCATATTTATGTATTTGTGTGTGTGCGTACTTGCGTGTGTGTATGTATTTATATTACCCTTTTTGTTATAATGTACTTTCCCAAAATAATTATGTATTTCCTTCCGATAAAACATATTCAATATAAAATATCTATGCTAACCTAATATACGTTTCATATAATGCATATTTAATTATTTTACGTTCGTGACCAAGGGGAACTGTTACAAGGAAATCACGTGTTAAGAGGTGGTTATGCCTTAGTTGCAATGTCACTCTAATTATAAAATGGGCTATAAACTATTCAGGGGCTATTGGGGTTCAAAAGTGTTAGACTTAAATGGAAAGCCAAATATGTCGGATAGTTGTCCAACATTTAGTTTGTTATATCACTAAAATATTTTATCCTGCGCCGTGGCTTAGTAGGCTGGTGTTATGCTTTGGTTCTCTGCCACGGAATACCTCCGGGTTCGATACCACCCTTGGGGAGAACGGATTTTAGGTTCCGGTTATAGGACTGGTGCCCACACAGCATCATGAAGTAATTGAGGAGCTACGATATAGAGCGAATCCTGGTCAAGAAGGCCAACTTTCCACCTGGGGGTTAGTGATGCTGACCACATCTCCTTCCCGTAGAGGTTGGATGATCGCCCACCTCTACCTTGCGTATGTGGGCGTGAGGGCGACATTCGGATTGGCAGGCTGTGGCCCGCTGTTACACGGTTGATACTTACTCATTGCTTGCTAAAGTATTATGACGTCTTTGCAATTATTGCGAGATACATAGCAATGGTGGAATAATTTGTCAACATGTTGCCAGTAAAGAAGTTGGAGGACATGGTTTCAAACGGACAAGTGCCACAGCCCAGTACGACCAACAATAAGTCCAGACGACTGACCTCAAGGTGGTCCAGCGGGATCTCAGAAATTTTTTTGAGTTGCATAACTTCTTGAGCGTCCTATATATTCAGATAATGTTATATAAATGTTGTTTCATACTAACTATGCCTAAGCTAAGATTGAGAGGTTGAATCAGTTGAAATGATGCTTTTTTATAATGCATTTCATGAAATTAGAAATAAATGTTAGGACAACGTTAATTGCATTAGGTTATGTTAAGAAAACTTTTTACACAGTTTGCATTACATGTCTGTCAATCACTAATGTCATTAATGTGGAAAATTTAGTTTCTGAAAACCATGTCCTCCGGCAATCTACCATTCTGCCTATATGTAAAGAATACCTATGATGTGCGTGTGGATGAGTTTAAAATGCGTTGCTTTTCAAATACTCCCAGAGGAAGTAGTCACACATAGGAATCTAGGAAATCATAGTGTCTCCAGTCTTCAAGATGATTTTTACCATAAAGTTGATGCAAAGCTGTCAAGGAAGTTCTAGCAGAGTGCGCTGTTACACTATTTATTTTATATTTCCCTTTCTCACCAATGCTGGTGTTAGGAGTCGCTGGGGTTCCCTCAGAGCGAGGGAGCCGAAGTATATTGACCTGACAGATGACATCAGGGTTGGGGGGTCGGCACGCCTGGGATGAATGAATGATGGAGCAATTGGTGGAATGATGGGGGGGGGGGACCGGAGGACCCGGAGGAAACTCACCCCAGCGCCATGTTGTCCCCCACAAATCCCACTTTGCGGTCGCCTAGGATCGGAACCAGGCCGCCTAGGTATTACACTATTTTACTGGAACCATTTTGGCGACCTCCTTGTTGACCTTAAACTTCCCAGAAATTAATATAATTCAATTTCAAATATGAGTACAACTGTTTTGTAGGACCTGCATCACAAACTGGTGGATGATCTTCCCAGAATCGAAGCATTTTTGCGATATTTTCCCCTTATTTTGATAAAATGACGCACTATTAGTACTAGTCTCTGGATGTGTTAACTTGCATTAATAAGTGAAAATGGACCGGATTATTAACTGAAAGTAAAAGTACACACGCAAATCTTTACGGATCATATACACCTTCCTCTATTTTCGACAAACAAAGCATTACGAAGTAGAGGTACGTTCCACTTCTTGCCAAAGTCGTCAAAGATATTTCACTTACCTTATTTCATTAAATAACGTTCATCATTTGTTATCAAGATTGAAATTGCTTTATATAGTATGATGATACACCTTTCGAAGATTATACACAAAATTAATATCTGAACGCACTCTAACACTATAAACATTTTACCACAGACAATTGAAGTCGTACTGATGTATCAGAATTGTCAGAATTGCGTTTGCGGTTTCTTGGGGGGAGTTGTTTTTTAACAAATCAGTTGGCACAGTTATAAACCAGGACGTCGTAGTCAACTATCTCACAGAGTTTTTAAATTCATTAGAATTGCCTAAACTCCCACCTCACAATTTTAAAATTAAAAGTAGAATCAGTTGTGATCATGCTGCGTAACATTAACCAACCACGACTGTGCAATGGAACGAGACTAACTGTGAAATAGCTAATGAATTACGTCATCTAGGTAACAATCATCAAGGGAAAGTACAAAGGAGAGGATATCTTGGTCCCACCTATTCCGATGATTCCAAAGGATTTACCTTTTGATTTTAGGCGTTTGTCCTTTGCGATGACTATAAATCGCAGTCAGTCGTTGGAAGTGGGCGGATCAACTTGGAGTTTCCATGTTTCTCTCATGGACAAGTCTACGTCAACTGTTCGCGCGTCGGAAAATCATCATCTTTATACATTTACACACCACAAAAAGACAAAAAATATTGTTTAACAGAAAGTTTTAAATTGATTAAATTAATTTTCCCTGAGTTGTATTTAAACTTCACCCCCAAGCCCGCTTCGGTAGCTGAGACAGTACTTGCCCGTTAGGTACCTCGTTGAACCCTCTCGGCACTCAACACCTCATATGATAGGATAGGTGACGGGTGAGGGCTACGGATGGGAGGTTTACAATAGGTCGGGGTTTTCCTCAGGTTAGGTCTGCATGGATTCTCTCTTTTGGGTTTCAGGGAGTGGGTGCGTCCTGACAGTGTATGGGCATTATCACATAGAAGACACCACGACCGTTGAATGACAAGTTTATTTATACATGTAGCCTTCCCCACTCGTCACTGTTGTGTTGATGTTATTCGCACATTAGGCGCGAGATTTAGGATTTGCCCGTTGCTGTGCTCGTGATATGACGGTTAGCCTGAATCACAGTCG
>CM060950.1:212500435-212510435 GCA_030765055.1 Mantis religiosa
CAAGGAGCCTCAAAGCATGCACAACACATTGTAATATAGAAGTTTTGGGTTGGAAGCGATTCTTTCCTGTCCCGAAAGTAAATTATAAGGAAATGATAATCGAAATAAGGATAAAAATCTTATGAATCTCGTAACTTGCGCTATCCATTCTTCAAGAAAGTATGTTTATTATTTACTTAAGGTTAATGTATTCAAACAGTTATGGAAATTGGTTAATTACATGTTTCCTTGTAGCTGCAAGATGAATAGTAGGTTACAGAAGACTAAAGCGAAAGTGGTCTCTGAAGAGTTGGTCCTTATATGACGGCTTTAATTTCCATTCTCCTTGCATAACCAGGACAAATAAATAAAACAACAAAGGGAATAACAACTTGCCTAGTGACAAAGTCTTTTAAAATTCTAAACAGTGGCAAGGAGTATTGGTGGAAATTATTTTTTTTAATTGCACGTCCTCCAACATTAAGTCATATCGGACGATGAATGAAATGGGCGAAATGATGCTCAAATGAGCCCATGGTTCATAGAGCCTAGAGTTACCAGACATTCGACACTCAGGATAAGGGAAAATCCCGGAAGAAACCTTATCCGGCTAACTCAACATGAACGAGATTCGAACTCGTGACCTCTTGAACGTGAAGCAGACACGCTACCATCTACGCTGCCGAGGCGTGCAAATCAATCGTTCTTACACACTACTTGGATATGTAGAGACAGATTGAAAGATTCAATGCCATAGCCGGGATTTGAACCACGGATCTTCAGGCTTCCGTCTGGTTGCTCTTAACTGTTGAGCTACTATGGCCAACCTGCCAGCTGACCTTAAGTTCTCATTAAGTTCCCTACAACTCGTATTTTCCCGGGAAACCACTAGGGGCTCGCATATACAATAGATACACACCTTTTGTGACGACTTACTATGCTATAAGTCAGCGGTCACCAACTGGATCGATTTTGTGCTAGAGCAAATGACGTATCACTGTGCACTGCCACAAGTGCCGTACGACTTCAGTTTGAGACAAGACGTGGAATTGGACAAAAGTGTTGTCTCGTCTCTTGCGGTTTTTTTTATCGTAAACATAATGTGGGCAGGAGAATGTAATGTGACACGTAGGAAATCTACTCCTACATTTATGCATTCCACATTGCACGTGGTGCAATTAGAGCCAATTTTCCAAATATTTGCTGAGCCTTACTCTACAGATGTTGATAATGTTCCATCTGAATTGAAAATTGAACTTAACGATATGTAATGCAATCGTCAAATAAAAAATAAATTCCAAAATACAATTAGTTTGAGTGATTTCTATTCAAATTTTCCAAGAAATACATTTTCTCGACTACATAGTAATGCCGCTCCTGTTCGCTGTATATTCGGACACACACACACACACACACACACACACACACACACACACACACACACACACACACACACACATATATATATATATATATATATATATATATATATATATATGTGTGTGTGTGTGTGTGTGTGTGTGTGTGTGTGTGTGTGTGTGTGTGTGTGTGTGTGTGTGTGTGTGTGTGTGTGTGAAAAATTAGTGTGCCAAAAGAGACAACAAGAATCTAGAAAACTAGGTTCCACCCACTTCTGAGTAATATGTTATAATTATTGTTCTCCTTTGAGCTGCTATTTAATATTGCTGTATTGTAAGTAGATTGTCCATTATTTTCATTTTGTTTAAACTATCAATTAATTATTCATCTTTTTTTCATTAAAATAAAGGTACATAGTTGAATGATAAAGAAAGAAACAAAACAATTTATATTACAATTCCATTATTATTGTTGCACAGTCAACTGTGCATTTAAATTGCAGGATATGCATTCCGCCACTACTCTGAAGGCTACAGAGTGCACGGTAGACTATTCCGGCGTGCAAAGGGTAAACTTTCACTACCTACTGTGCACACCGTGCATTGAGATGGTGGCCACTGCATATAAGTACTTAAGTCCCAGGCTTTATAGTTACCACTATTATGTTAATTTATGGAAATTAATCGTTCTTCCACACTAGTCGTGTGTAGGCGATAATTTGACTCTACCTATCCAAACAAGAAGTATCTTGAAAAAATAATTCATCCTCCTCCCACTTAAAAGTTAACAAACTTAAGTACTTTACGAGATCTGCCTTTTTGTGTAATAAGAATATTTTGTATCTCTACGGTTTATGAGTTCTGTAGAGCACATCAGAATAAAGAGAACTTCATAGGCTATTTCCAATAAATTCAAGATATACATGTCATTTGTGTGCAAAAATTTGGTATTTCAATCAAGATCGTTAAAACCAATTTTGAGAAAACCAACATTTTCGGAAACACTTCTACGTTAATGGCAGGTTTAGGCGGCTGAATATTCTTGGAAAACCTCATGCCATATCCTTAGAGGATGCTGAATTAAATACCAAGTCATCCAACTTTTGGCCTTTGAATTCTGCTATTCTCAATACACGACGCTAATACGCGCGCCCACAAACACACACACACACACACACACACACACACACACACACACACACACACACACACACAAACACACACACCTGTAATATAATCTTTTCTTATTTTGTGGATTCAGGGATTCACAGAATGGATATTTCCGGTGAAATGTTGGTGTTGAAGTTTTGTATGAAAATTATACTATGGCTAAACAGTGGAAAAAGTAAAACGTTTCAGGATGTCGATCTTGAGAGCTGCCTCTTGATTTATTTACGCTGTTATTAAGTGCTTCATTTATAGCCTGAGAGAACTATGTGGGTCACAAACAAAACAACGAAATGTCTTATAACCTCGTGTAGTACTTTCATAATAAGTGTGACTTTTGGTCATAAGCCAAGCTCAAGGCCACGAAACTGCCTCCAAGTGTGCTTGAATTTCTGCAAGAGTAACAAGCACTTTCATAATGTTTTTCTAAAGTTGTTAGGGAAGTCCAGTCATATCTATCTTTAGCAAGTCAGAAACATCAAAATATCTTCCACGTGTGGAGTATGAGGCGGTCCTTACCCGTTATGAACCTGGTTGAGTCCTCCCAGCACTCAACACCTCATAGTGTAGAAAAGGTGACGGGTGAAGGCTACGGATGGGGATGTTTCTGGACAGGTTGGAGTTTTCCCCCGGCTTCTCTCTTCATGGACCCTCTCTCCTCTGCACCAGGATGCATTCTCGCCCCTGAAAGCACATTAACCCCAACTTGACACCGTCACTACCTACGTTTATTAAAGAAACAGACGCTCTTACACAAAACTTGCACGAACGGCCGACGCATGACCAAATTAGAAAAACTCCTGCAGCGGAAATAAAATGGCTCATACAGCATCTACCAAAACAGATCAGATTCCCAACATAGCGCTCCAAAATATTCCACAAAGTGCACTGCAATTACTTGCAAAATTTTTCAACCTTTGCCTCACGCACGGCTACTTCCCCAGTCAGTGGAAAACAGCAAGCGTGTTACACTTTCATAAACAAGGCAAGGATCATACGAAGCCGAACAGCTACAGACCAATTAGTCTACTGAATACAATGAGCAAACTTTTGGAAAAAGTAATAGCAAAACGAGTAAATGCGTTTGTGATTAAACACAATCTGCTCATCCCAAAACAGTTCGGATTCAGGGCGATGCTCTCCACCACCTTGCAACTCATATGCGCCACTGAGCATATAACTAAAGGCTACAACTTCAAAACGTCAACGGGTGCTGTCCTATTGGACATTGAACGTGCCTTTGACCGCGTGTGGCACGCAGGCCTACTGCGAAAGATGAAGTATTCATACAAATTCCGAAATATAATGACTAAATTAGTTGCAAACTATTTGCGCAACCGAACCTTCTCCTCGGTAGCAAATAATGCCATATCCACGCTCCGCACAATAAAGGCAGGCGTTCCTCAAGGCCTGCCTTGGGACCACTATTATTCAATCTATACATTAATGATATGCCGAAAAATCCAGTGAGCACATATTTCCTATACGCTGACGACACCACTATCATGGCTCAATCAGGCAGATTAACATTAATACATAGACGCTTACCAGAGTCACTCAACCGGCTAGAGCCGTGGCTCACTAAATGGCGAATCAAAGTGAATACTGCAAAAAGCGAAGCCATAATATTCACTAAGCGCAAAAAGCACTACCACCCGAGACACGGTCTTGCTCCGCTAACGCTGTTCAACAACGGCATAACATGGAGTACTAAGGTCAAATATCTCGGACTAGTAATGAACCAAGTTCTCACTTGGCGACCGCATATAGACGAGGTTAGAAGGAAAGCATACGCGCAATTGCGCAAATCATATCCGTTAATTAATCTTAGCTCGTTAAAGCTCCAAATGGGGTTAACGGTTTACAAAACACTCGTAAGAACAATAGTGACTAACGCAGTGCTGGTTTGGGGGTACGCGGCTAAGACACGCATCAAACGCATACAAACTCTTCAAAACAAAATACAAAAATATGCAGAGTACCAATTATCACGCCTTCAAATGAACTACAAGCTGACTTACATATACACACAATCAAGTAATTTATCAAAAAGTTACCATACGACATGTAGAGTAAACTGTCTGCACACCACAACACGTTAATATCTAACCTCGGCTAGTACGAGACAACGATTGATCGACATAAACGACCACTCTCACACTTTTTGACAGAAACCTCACAAACCCAGACATAGACAACGAGATTGCTGATTTCTTAAATAATCCGATACACTGACACTATACTTCACTACCGTTACAGGAGGGACCCCAGATGACAACTGCCCTTCAAGATCTTGAGCTACCCAGCCAAGGCGTACCCAAGGGGAAGAGGGCCCCTCAAGTGACACAGTCCCCGCAGCTGCACCGTCTTCGCCGAGTATGCTGCTGCGCCGAAGTGTGGACACCATGACGATCCAGCGCGAAAATGGACCGATTTACACGACCTGACACGACTCTCATGGAGGGAACCACGCACAGCTAAGTTATTAACGCTACCACCACCTAACCGCTCAACTCCCTGCATGATAGAAGTACGCAAATATTAGTATACGCACGTAACTTAACAACTGCACGCATTTACCTTTGCACGAGCACCTTAACTCGCCCTGGCTGTACTCAGGATTCGCTCATGACTACAGCCAGGGATCTCATCCTTTGACGCGCTCGCATGCAATGCATGCCAGCATCATACATTACGGGAATAACCGGGGTGCTAATGCGGGACCCGACTTACACACGAATTAACACACTAATTCTTCCAGCATGTTAGGACTCTAAATGCATGAGGGAGGCGATGTAGCGCACAGCACTGCATGCCGGACGATCGCCACCGGGGGCTGCGGGTGTGGGGCCGCCCTTCTAAAATTTAAAAAAGAAAAATTAAAAAAAAAGGATGCGTCCTGAGAGGATGTGATTTGTTTTAGTGAAGAAAACATCTCGACTGTTCCATTATCGATTTATTATCGTTAGTAAGCTCGTATCGCACTCGCCACCTGGAGAGTCGCTACTTGATGAAATGTGCGTTTGGCGTGTAGCGACTGAGTGTTTACATGTGGTGATAATCCCGGCGTGTAACGACTGAATGTCTTATACCTATGTGTGTTCCGTGTGCCACTGCCGAGTTCATACGTCATGGGCCATCAGCGTGTTCCGACCGTGTGTTTACACCTGATGTGAGTTCGGTGTATTCCGACCCTGATGATGTGCCTTCACTGTGTTTGTGTTCTAAAAGTCAGACATGGGCCATTGCTCGAATCCCCCTCCCCCATCGTTAGATTTTGAATTTCGTGTAAATCACGTGTGTACTTTAGGAGTTGTGGTTGGTTAGTTTCAATTTCTAGTTTAAGCTATCGTACGGATTATGTATGTGCGCATGTCCGAAATATGGTGGAAATGCTGCCACACACTCAATTTATTCTGAAGAAAACACCTCGCAAAACTTTCAGGAAGGCAGATAAGCCACAGTGTAATTGCATTTAGCACGTTTTATGAAACTTGAAAGGAAATCTACGGAGCGTTTTAGACGCCGTATAGGGCTCGCGGGGATGTTTTCCTTGGTTGGCTTTGTTACGAACAAGGACAACCAAAACAGGTTCTGAGCATCCCTTTGCTGAGACAGCTCATATTTATGTATTTGTGTGTGTGCGTACTTGCGTGTGTGTATGTATTTATATTACCCTTTTTGTTATAATGTACTTTCCCAAAATAATTATGTATTTCCTTCCGATAAAACATATTCAATATAAAATATCTATGCTAACCTAATATACGTTTCATATAATGCATATTTAATTATTTTACGTTCGTGACCAAGGGGAACTGTTACAAGGAAATCACGTGGTAAGAGGTGGTTATGCCTTAGTTGCAATGTCACTCTAATTATAAAATGGGCTATAAACTATTCAGGGGCTATTGGGGTTCAAAAGTGTTAGACTTAAATGGAAAGCCAGATATGTCGGATAGTTGTCCAACATTTAGTTTGTTATATCACTAAAATATTTTATCCTGCGCCGTGGCGTAGTAGGCTGGTGTTATGCTTTGGTTCTCTGCCACGGAATACCTCCGGGTTCGATACCACCCTTGGGGAGAACGGATTTTAGGTTCCGGTTATAGGACTGGTGCCCACACAGCATCATGAAGTAATTGAGGAGCTACGATATAGAGCGAATCCTGGTCAAGAAGGCCAACTTTCCACCTGGGGGTTAGTGATGCTGACCACATCTCCTTCCCGTAGAGGTTGGATGATCGCCCACCTCTACCTTGCGTATGTGGGCGTGAGGGCGACATTCGGATTGGCAGGCTGTGGCCCGCTGTTACACGGTTGATACTTACTCATTGCTTGCTAAAGTATTATGACGTCTTTGCAATTATTGCGAGATACATAGCAATGGTGGAAAAATTTGTCAACATTTTGCCAGTAAAGAAGTTGGAGGACATGGTTTCAAACGGACAAGTGCCACAGCCCAGTACGACCAACAATAAGTCCAGACGACTGACCTCAAGGTGGTCCAGCGGGATCTCAGAAATTTTTTTGAGTTGCATAACTTCTTGAGCGTCCTATATATTCAGATAATGTTATATAAATGTTGTTTCATACTAACTATGCCTAAGCTAAGATTGAGAGGTTGAATCAGTTGAAATGATGCTTTTTTATAATGCATTTCATGAAATTAGAAATAAATGTTAGGACAACGTTAATTGCATTAGGTTATGTTAAGAAAACTTTTTACACAGTTTGCATTACATGTCTGTCAATCACTAATGTCATTAATGTGGAAAATTCAGTTTCTGAAAACCATGTCCTCCGGCAATCTACCATTCTGCCTATATGTAAAGAATACCTATGATGTGCGTGTGGATGAGTTTAAAATGTGTAGTGTTTAACGCCCGCTTTTACTACATACGGCACCGCAGGCGATGACACTGATGATACATGAGATGAAGATGGAGCATCGGTGGAATGAGATGGCGGGGGAAACCGGAGATCCCGGAGAAAACCCGCCCCAGCACCGTGTTGTCCACCACAAATCTCACTTTGCGGTCGCCTGGGATCGAACCCGGGCCGCCTTGGTGAGAGCCAAGCGGTCTAACCACTGAGCCACGGTGCGGCCGTGGATGAGTTTAAAATGCGTTGCTTTTCAAATACTCCCAGAGGAAGTAGTCACACATAGGAATCTAGGAAATCATAGTGTCTCCAGTCTTCAAGATGATTTTTACCATAAAGTTGATGCAAAGCTGTCAAGGAAGTTCTAGCAGAGTGCGCTGTTACACTATTTATTTTATATTTCCCTTTCTCACCAATGCTGGTGTTAGGAGTCGCTGGGATTCCCTCAGAGCGAGGGAGCCGAAGTATATTGACCTGACAGATGACATCAGGGTTGGGGGGTCGGCACGCCTGGGATGAATGAATGATGGAGCAATTGGTGGAATGATGGGGGGGGGACCGGAGGACCCGGAGGAAACTCACCCCAGTGCCATGTTGTCCCCCACAAATCCCACTTTGCGGTCGCCTAGGATCGGAACCAGGCCGCCTAGGTATTACACTATTTTACTGGAACCATTTTGGCGACCTCCTTGTTGACCTTAAACTTCCCAGAAATTAATATAATTCAATTTCAAATATGAGTACAACTGTTTTGTAGGACCTGCATCACAAACTGGTGGATGATCTTCCCAGAATCGAAGCATTTTTGCGATATTTTCCCCTGATTTTGATAAAATGACGCACTATTAGTACTAGTCTCTGGATGTGTTAACTTGCATTAATAAGTGAAAATGGACCGGATTATTAACTGAATGTAAAAGTACACACGCAAATCTTTACGGATCATATACACCTTCCTCTATTTTCGACAAACAAAAGCATTACGAAGTAGAGGTACGTTCCACTTCTTGCCAAAGTCGTCAAAGATATTTCACTTACCTTATTTCATTAAATAACGTTCATCATTTGTTATCAAGATTGAAATTGCTTTATATAGTATGATGATACACCTTTCGAAGATTATACACAAAATTAATATCTGAACGCACTCTAACACTATAAACATTTTACCACAGACAATTGAAGTCGTACTGATGTATCAGAATTGTCAGAATTGCGTTTGCGGTTTCTTGGGGGGAGTTGTTTTTTAACAAATCAGTTGGCACAGTTATAAACCAGGACGTCGTAGTCAACTATCTCACAGAGTTTTTAAATTCATTAGAATTGCCTAAACTCCCACCTCACAATTTTAAAATTAAAAGTAGAATCAGTTGTGATCATGCTGCGTAACATTAACCAACCACGACTGTGCAATGGAACGAGACTAACTGTGAAATAGCTAATGAATTACGTCATCTAGGTAACAATCATCAAGGGAAAGTACAAAGGAGAGGATATCTTGGTCCCACCTATTCCGATGATTCCAAAGGATTTACCTTTTGATTTTAGGCGTTTGTCCTTTGCGATGACTATAAATCGCAGTCAGTCGTTGGAAGTGGGCGGATCAACTTGGAGTTTCCATGTTTCTCTCATGGACAAGTATACGTCAACTGTTCGCGCGTCGGAAAATCATCATCTTTATACATTTACACACCACAAAAAGACAAAAAATATTGTTTAACAGAAAGCTTTAAATTGATTAAATTAATTTTCCCTGAGTTGTATTTAAACTTCACACCCAGGCCCGCTTCGGTAGCTGAGACAGTACTTGCCCGTTAGGTACCTCGTTGAACCCTCTCGGCACTCAACACCTCATATGATAGGATAGGTGACGGGTGAGGGCTACGGATGGGAGGTTTACAATAGGTCGGGGTTTTCCTCAGGTTAGGTCTGCATGGATTCTCTCTTTTGGGTTTCAGGGAGTGGGTGCGTCCTGACAGTGTATGGGCATTATCACATAGAAGACACCACGACCGTTGAATGACAAGTTTATTTATACATGTAGCCTTCCCCACTCGTCACTGTTGTGTTGATGTTATTCGCACATTAGGCGCGAGATTTAGGATTTGCCCGTTGCTGTGCTCGTGATATGACGGTTAGCCTGAATCACAGTCGCGAGTGAACTTGCAAGTTACTAGGACACGCCGAGTGGTGTATGTAACTGTGTACGCGTTGCCGTTCCTGGACGTCGAGAGCCTTACTTCGCGCAATACAGTATTTCTGGAGGATTATTCAACAAGGGAGTTTGGTGAAACCTTAATTATGTTGTAATGTGTGTAGTTCCTCTCACTCGCTAACACTGAGTGTTTGATAACCAACCTAACGTGTGTTGCTCCGTCCATTCACGAACACGGACTTTGATGAACTTTCCGTACTTGCTGTCCCCTTCACTCGCCACCACAGAGTGTTTTTGATAACCAACTAATATGTGTTGTTCCTTTCACTCATCAGAACAGAGTGTTTTTGATAACCAACTAATATGTGTTGTTCCTTTCACTCATCAGAACAGAGTGTTTTTCCTAACAAACATCAAACGTCGCCATTGCACAAATTTCCCCTTCCTTTCGCCGAAT
>CM060950.1:212515435-212565435 GCA_030765055.1 Mantis religiosa
GTCATTTTCTGAAAGAATTAACTGGGTATTTTGGAAATTGCCTTACTCCAGTATTAGGAATCTGGCTATGCTAGTGGCATCTTTGGGGCACACCAGTACTTACCTGACATGGTTGTGCATTTCTTTTAAAATTAGAGCAGGAAGTCATACCATAAATAATTTCGAAACATTATTTCATGACTGTATGCTCATGCTTATGTACAAAACTATCATGCAGACAGTAAGTACTCATTTGTAGGCACAAATTACGACGAAATTATTGTTATCACAGGATTAAACAGTACTTGCAACTTATAACTCCGTTATGTTAGGAAGAACTATTTTGTGGTGCGAAATAATTCATTTTATTATTATGGCTACTAGTCCAACTGTCTTTTCGGTATATCTAGAGAGAGAGAGAGAGAGAGAGAGAGAGAGAGAGAGAGAGAGAGAGAGAGAGAGAGAGAGGGAGAGAGAGAGGGAGAGAGAGAAAGTTTCATTTTGCTAGAATTGTGTTTCGGTGACACATTGTTACATGACGGTTTTGGAGGGGGGTTGATAGAAATTGCGAGAGATGCAAAGGTACAGGGTTTGGAACCCGGTGCCGAGATCATATGCTACATGACCAAACTACCAGGTGTTGTAGGGGTTTAAAAGGTAAGGGGTTTTAACCTTCAACCGCATGTAGCTGGGAGCGTAGCTATGGATAAGGTAGAGCAGAAAAAAGTCTACTTCAAAATGAACTGAGTAACTGTATTTCAGAGATACCTAGCGTTTCTACAGGGCACTCCCTGGATCTGAATGATATCAGGGAAGCTTTAGTAGCATTTAAATATATAATAGCATAGTGCAACTATACCTTAAGAGATGCGTTGTTTGTATGACTGAACCTTGTGCAACTGGCAAGAGATGTACGGTCCGGTACACCCTGCTGGCTGTTTTACTCGTCGTAGCACTTTAAAATAAACTCTTGTTAATGTTTATGGAGACCATCAGCAAGTCCCCTTTCAAATCTCTCTGTCCAGTTCCCCGGGTGCTAACTCAACCAAGCTTAAATAGGGGTCCTACCCTAAAGCTAACTCAGCGATTCCCACGCTATCTGTTAATTTCCTCCCAACTATTGCACCATATTGTGCAATCATTGTTTACGTCATTGAGAACATGTTTAGACCTGTTACTGACCACCTAAGCATTATTTCCCTTGATGAGCAGGATGTGTGATTCATTGTTTACACCATGGAGAACAAGTTGAGGCCTGTTACAGGCCACCTGTGCATTATTTCCCTTGACCAGCAGGATGTGTGATTTACCGGTCCAAAGTACATGTTTAGCCAGTCAGCAAAATTTAAGCTCAATCATCAACAAACAGCTTTGCCCAAACTCCAGGCACCGGAAATAAATGTTACATAATAATGATTACAGTAATTTCCAGATCTTGCTCAGCCCATACACGCAACAACATAGGTACTATATCAATATTGTGAGCTGAATGAAAGGCAGTAAGAGAGGCTGTTTTGAGACGAAGACCATTAGCGTTCCAGTTTAGGAGTGATAATAATTTGATAGATGGAAGCAGAATTACGTAACCATTTTGAAAAATGATGACAGAAGAGTGATAAATTCTTGAATTGCTGGCAGATGTGAACTTATGTATGAGAGGATATTAGGTAAACGTTTATATAGTAAATTAGTAAGGAAGATGATTGCTCTGATTGCTGTTTTAGTCTGGAGCTGCTCATAAAGTTTGCAAAGATGCACTGAGGTGTACGTGGAGGTTATCGCGACGTTGAGTTAACTTGTGCCTCTTTCTGTGCTGCAGCTGGTGCATCACTTGAGTCTTGAGAAAGAGGTGGAAAATCTGAAAATTTAGGGACCGATGGTCCTGTTACGTTCTGAGGGTGCTTTCGCTGCAGATTATGTGATTGAAAGGAGCGTTCCTTTAGACGTAAGCACTGAGAACATCCCTGAATTTTGCAGAATGTTGGTCATGACAGTTCATATATTTTAGGGGAGGAACACACCAGCCCTACGTAACAGTCATATCCTTTAAGAGCTAGTCGTCTTGTGATAGCTTCAACACTGCACACACTTTATATAGCCAGGAGCAAAATAGAGTGCTCTTTTGCAATAACTATTAGTATTTAAAATTCAAACTAATAACAAGGAATATTTTGGAAGTGGTTACTTTCACAAAAGCATTCACTTGTCATACATCCATATAGATGGAATTTTAATAAAACGTATTTTAAACAAAATCATTATAGGCATTTCTTTTTAAATTCAAATTGGTTGAATCTTTTCCATTTAAAGTATGGTTTGGCGTGGAGGATTTGCTGAAAGATCTTCGTGTCCAACAGGGACATATTTAAGGGTGAGTGCAGGGGGTCTGGACCCCCCCCCCCCCCCAATGAATTATCTTTTCAAACGTTTAATAAATAGTTCAAATAAAACTTAGTTTAAAATAAACTGAAAAAGTCTATCTAAAAGTATGTCTATTCACTGTCAGGCAGACATGAAGTTATTTAAGAGATAAACGAAAAGTTACTGCACAGCAGCTGTAGAACTCGTTAAAGTACACAAATAATGTCAATTACAATAATGTATTACAAAGTTAACCATTTCCGATATATTTTAATTTGTTGATTAAAATTCCCAGATACTTACTTAAAGATATGCAATTTTTAACTTCTAAGTTCCTATTCTCTTTATCATTTAAGGAGAACTAATACTTCAAATACATCAATCAGTGGTTCGCTTTTTAAATATCTGATTACTGCTTATATCACTTTATCCCAGGCATAAGAACAAAAAATGTGCAATCTGCAAGGCCTTTCTGCAGACTTTATCCAAAGAAACAAGACAAAAACAAATTTTTCTAACAACAATTTGTAGAAATTTGGGTGGACAGACATGGGAACATGTATTTTCGTTTTTGACTAGCATGATAAAAACACATCCTTGATAAATTATTTATTAAAAGCAACTAATTCAATGTAGATTTTTTGGACCCCACTGTAAATTGACATCTAAATACGTGCCTGGTGTCGAAGCCTTGAAAGATGCTGAAATTAAGCACCAAGTTTGGTTAAAAGATGAAAATTAATTGTTTCTTCACACTAGCCGTGTATAGGCTAAGGTTTCGGATAGATAGAGTCAAACTGAAAAATTCAATGCCATGGCCGGGATTTGAATCACGGATCTCCTTGTTTCCGTCCAGTCGCTCTTACCCATTGAGCTACCATGACCAACGTGCCAACGTTAAGCTAAATAATAAGAGTTTAATGATGAAGTCTGATGACGACGATGATGATGATGATGATGATGATGGTGATGATTAAAATTTAGGGGCTCTCAAATCGATGGTCATTAGCGCCCTTTCAAAAACTGTATTTCACTTCACAATCCTTCCTTTCACTTAACTTATCTTTAACCTTCCTTTGACTCTGCTGTGGCTTTGCCTTCACTTTGCTCTAGCTCCACTTTGGCTTTGCTTTGGCTTTACATTAGCTTTGCTCTAGTTTTCATCCAGCACCGCTTTGGCTTTGCTGTGGCTTCATTCTGACTTTACCATTTCTCTACTCTAGCTCTGCTCTGGCTCCATTCTGATTCCGCTCTGGCTTCTCTCCCGCTTCACCGTAGCCTCACTCAGACTTCATTCTAAAATCCCTCTAATTTTGTCCTGGATTGGCTCTGGCTTTGCTCTGGCTAGGTTCCGGCCGGCCTCCGGTCCCGCTCTGGCCTCGCTCAGGCTTCGCTCTGGCCTCACACTTCATTCTGTAGCTTTAACACTGACTTCCCTCTGCCTTCGCTCTGGCTGGGCCCCGGTCACCACTCCGGTCCCGCTCTGGCTTGTCTCTGGCTCCGCTCAAGTTCCGCTCTGGCTACGCTCTAGGTTCACTCTGGCTTTGCTCTGACTAGGCTCCGGTCACCACTCCGGTCCCGCTCTGGCTTGGCTCTGGCTCCGCTCAAGTTCCACTCTGGCTACGCTCTGGGTTCACTCTGGCTTTGCTCTGACTAGGCCCCGGTCACCACTCCGGTCCCGCTCTGGCTTGGCTCTGGCTCCGCTCAAGTTCCGCTCTGGCTACGCTCTGTGTTCACTCTGCCTTTGCTCTGGCTAGGCCCCGGTCACCACTCCGGTCCCGCTCTGGCTTGGCTCTGGCTCCACTCAAGTTCCGCTCTGGCTACGCTCTGGGTTCACTCTGGCTTCGCTCTGGCTAGGCCCCGGTCACCACTCCGGTCCCGCTCTGGCTTGGCTCTGGCTCCGCTCAAGTTCCTCTCTGGCTACGCTCTGGGTTCACTCTGGCTTTGCTCTGACTAGGCTCCGGTCACCACTCCGGTCCCGCTCTGGCTTGGCTCTGGCTCCGCTCAAGTTCTGCTCTGGCTACGCTCTGGGTTCACTCTGGCTTTGCTCTGACTAGGCCCCGGTCACCACTCCGGTCCCGCTCTGGCTTGGCTCTGGCTCCGCTCAAGTTCCGCTCTGGCTACGCTCTGGGTTCACTCTGCCTTTGCTCTGGCTAGGCCCCGGTCACCACTCCGGTCCCGCTCTGGCTTGGCTCTGGCTCCGCTCAAGTTCCGCTCTGGCTACGCTCTGGGTTCACTCTGGCTTTGCTCTGGCTAGGCTCCGGTCCCCTCTACGGTCCCGCATTGGCTTGGCTCTGGTTTCGCTCTGGCTTCGGTCTAGCTTCACTCTGGCTTCACTCTAACATTCCTTAACTATACCCTTGCTTGGATCTGTCTTCGTTCTGGCTTGGCTCTTGCTAGGTTCTGGCTCCGCTTCTGTCCCGCTCCAGTCTCACACTAACTTTGTTCTGTATCTTAACTCTGGCTACACTCTGACTTCGCTCTGGATAGGATTCACCAGCACCCCGATCCCGCTCTGGCTTGGCTCTGGCTCCGCTCTGGCTTCGCTCCGGCTTCACTCAAACCTCACTCTAACTTCACTCTGTATTCACTCTAACTTGGCTCTGGCTAGGCTCCGGCCCACCTTCGGTCCCGCTCTGGCTTCGCTCTGGATAGGATTCACCAGCACCCCGATCCCGCTCTGGCTTGGCTCTGGCTCCGCTCTGGCTTCGCTCCGGCTTCACTCAAACCTCACTCTAACTTCACCCTGTATTCACTCTAACTTGGCTCTGGCTAGGCTCCGGCCCACCTTCGGTCCCGCTCTGGCTTCGCTCTGGCTTCGCTCTGGCCTCACTCTACCTTCATTCTTAAATCTAACCCTGGCTTGGCTCTGGCTTGGCTCTAGCTTGGCTCTGGCTAGGTTCCGGCCCATCTCCGGGCCTGCTCTGGCTGCGCTCTGGCTTCGCTCTGGCCTCACACTAACTTCATTCTGTACCTTAACAATGGCTTCGCTCTGCCTTCACTCTGGCTAGGCCCTGGACACCACTCCGGTGCCGCTCTGGCTTGGCTTCACTCAAGTTGCGCTCTGGCTACGCTCTGGGTTCACCCTGGCTTAGCTCTGGCTAGGCTCCGGTCCCCGCTACGGTCCTGCACTGGCTTGGCTCTGGTTTTGCTCTGGCTTCACTCTAACATTCCTTAACTATACTCTTGCTTGGATCTGTCTTCGTTCTGGCTTGGCTCTAGCTAGGTTCTGGCCCCTGCTCCTGTCCCGCTCCGGCCTCACACTCACTTCGTTCTACACCTTAACTTTGGCTTGGCTCTGACTTGGCTCTGGCTTGGCTCCGGCTTCACTCAAACCTCACTCTAACTTCACTCTGTATCCACTCTAACTTGGCTCTGGCTTGGCTCTGGCTAGGCTCCGGCCCACCTTCGGTCCGGCTCTGGCTTCGCTCTGGCCTCACTATATTCATTCTTAAACCTTACTCTGGCTTGGCTCTGGCTTGGCTCTAGCTTGGCTCTGGCTAGGTTCCGGCCCATCTCCGGGCCTGCTCTGGCTGCGCTCTGGCTTTGCTCTTGCCTCACACTAACTTCATTCTGTACCTTAACAATGGCTTCGCTCTGCCTTCGCTCTGGCAAGGCCCCGGTCACCACTCCGATCCCGCTCTGGCTTGGCTCTGGCTCCGCTCAAGTTCCACTCTGGCTACGCTCTGGCTCCACTCTGGCTTAGCTCTGGCTAGGCTCCGGTCCGTGCTACGATCCCGCTCTGGCTTGGCTCTGGCTCCGCTCAAGTTCCGCTCTGGCTACGCTCTGGCTCCACACTGGCTTAGCTCTGGCTAGGCTCCGGTCCGTGCTACGATCCCGCTCTGGCTTGGCTCTGGCTCCGCTCAAGTTCCGCTCTGGCTACGCTCTGGCTCCACTCTGGCTTAGCTCTGGCTAGGCTCCGGTCCGTGCTACGATCCCGCTCTGGCTTGGCTCTGGCTCCGCTCAAGTTCCGCTCTGGCTACGCTCTGGCTCCACTCTGGCTTAGCTCTGGCTAGGCTCCGGTCCGTGCTACGATCCCGCTCTGGCTTGGCTCTGGCTCCGCTCAAGTTCCGCTCTGGCTACGCTCTGGCTCCACTCTGGCTTAGCTCTGGCTAGGCTCCGGTCCGTGCTACGATCCCGCTCTGGCTTGGCTCTGGCTCCGCTCAAGTTCCGCTCTGGCTACGCTCTGGCTCCACTCTGGCTTAGCTCTGGCTAGGCTCCGGTCCGTGCTACGATCCCGCTCTGGCTTGGCTCTGGCTCCGCTCAAGTTCCGCTCTGGCTACGCTCTGGCTCCACTCTGGCTTAGCTCTGGCTAGGCTCCGGTCCGTGCTACGATCCCGCTCTGGCTTGGCTCTGGCTCCGCTCAAGTTCCGCTCTGGCTACGCTCTGGCTCCACTCTGGCTTAGCTCTGGCTAGGCTCCGTTCCGTGCTACGGTCCCGCACTGGCTTGGCTGCAGTTTCGCTCCGGCTTCACTCTGACTTCACTCTAACATTCCTTAACTATACTCTTGCTTGGATCTATCATAGTTCTAGCTTGGCTCTTGCTAGGTTCTGGCCCTACTCCTGTCCCGCTCCGGCCTCACACTAACTTCGTTCTACACCATAACTTTGGCTTGGTTCTGGCTTGGCTCTGGCTGTGCTCTGGCTTTGCTCTTGCTTTGCTCTGGCTCCACTCAGGCTTCTCTCTGGCTTTGCTTTGGCTTTACTCTGAATTTGGTTTAATGTACTTCTTTAACTTAGATTAGCGTCAAACACGGATGTGGACCTTGTTCGGGCATTTTTCATTAGCTCTCTCACCACTCAGAGGCACCCAATCTAGAGAGATTTGGCTCAGGATCCCAGGATCGCCAATTCCCTTACGTACCACAGTAGGCCCCTGGGGAACACGCAAGGAAGGTGTGGTAAGCTAAATGTTCATAGAGATATTGTACAAACAGTTCCCTATAAATGCAATGGGCAGTGTTCAAATATTTTAAGAGCTGGTCGCTTTGAAATTCCTCTCTCTTTGCATGATAAACACGCACACAAAACAACTACTTCTATTTGACAAAAGTGTATTATAAAATTCAAACCAGTGATCAGCAAGATCTGAAAAAAAATCTTAAAAGGTGACAAATTGTGTGTTTTAGCAAGATCTATATTTTTTGTGTAATAAAATTTTTGTTTGTGGCTTATTTTATAATCATTCAGAATGAAGAGTAGTTCAGAGCCTATTTCCAAAAAATTCAACATAAACATTCATTTGTTATGACAATATCTTTAAGACATGTTATTTTAATCAAAACCCTTAGAGCCCCTTCTGAGAAAATCAACATTTTTTTAAACATTTTCCGTATAAAGGTTTCTCTGGCCTGTGATTTTCAGTTCTGAGTGAGCTTATTAGGGAGCTACGAATGAAGCTCAATTGGTTTCCTGCACCCAGGAGGCAACACGTTAATTTATTTTTCCATGCTGGACATTGTATTTATATGTGCGCTGTTTGTAAGAATGTGAAGTGTGGTACAATAACAGCTATCTTAACAATCTTCCTAATTTACTGTTGCATATGGAGATATGGTGTTCTTTACATCTGGAGCAGAATGCATTTCCTCGCTTGAAACACTGGCTTTTAATGTGACTACGTCTAAAGCATAGAAGCATCGACTTGTAGTCTTGAGTTTTTCTGACCAAGTTTTGACGTCCTTCACTTGGTGGTAGTTCTGGCCCCAAAGGCCGGCGTTTTCGTAATATACCTACGCAGAAAGTTTGCGGCGTTGGGTGATCCCTATGCTTGCCCCTCCTGGTTTTTGTACTAACATGAAGGGCCGCTACAGTCGGTACAGAATTCATCGATGGGATATCGTCCCCACGTATCTCGTATGCTGTGAGAACGCGCTGTACGTCTTCGAGGAATCACATTAGTTGTGAAAAGTTTCCTTCTTGAATATTTTGCCTTTTGGTTGTTCAATCCAATGGATTCAGAATTCCTCTGGCAACGCTCTCAGTAGTTTCGGTGCTATTATTCGCTCATATGCGTCAGTATTTTCTCCTGGTGTTTTGAGTGCTTCCACTCGTGATAACAATCTATATATATATATATATATATATATATATATATATATATATATATATATATATATATATATATATATATATATATATATATGGTGGTTAGAACCTTAGAGCATTCTGAATTAACTGGTTGGAGTTCTGCCAAGAAGATTAGGTGGCTCAGAAAAATTCGATTTTTGATCGTAGAGTCAGCTTTGTTTGTTCATAAGTTTCTGCCGTGATAGCTAAACCATCGAGAAGGTTCACCTTCTAGGTAACTTCTGAGGAATACATGCTTGTTAATGGTCATGACAGCGATGTTCATGTTGACAGACGACTCAACCTTTTCCCAAAATATGGGCAATTCCTCCATATTCCGCGAAGAGGGCTGTAATATTGTCGGAAGTCTTATTTAGGGGCATTCTGTGGGAAGTCCTGAGATGGCTGTATAGCTGCGTTACTCGGACCTTCGGTCTCTCACCGTTGCTCTTTAAGATTCTTGGTCTTTCGGATGGTCCTCTTACAGCGATCTGTGTATTCTTCACAAGTCTGGAAGTCAGCTTCCTATTCCACGTCATCACATGAATCTTGAACGGCATCATCCAGCATAGTCAAGTTTTCAAATGATTCGTGTAGGCGGTCATAGACGTCCTCAATTTCATCTAGAGAAGAAGCGTCCAAGGTGTCAAGCTGATTTATAAATCACTTGGCACTTGAGCAGTGAGTTAATCCTTTTCGTTTCAAGAGTCAATACAGCGACATTTTCTACCAAAGATTTATCGAAGACGGTCGCGAAGAAAGGAAGCAAGTTTGCTCTGAGCCTGATACGGAATTTAACTTGAATATACAATCAAACAAAGTCCCGAAGCCAAGTTGCCGAGAATGTAATGATATGTCGACCGGGATATTGTAGCGGGTTTCGGCACCAAATACTATGTAGGATATTACATTGTTCAAGGGAGAGAATTTTTCACATACACAAAAGAAAACGAAATACCAATGATGAAGCCTGGGACTCAAGTACTCACAATAATAAGTCTCCACAAACGATGTATCTCGAACACGAGAGCCTCTAGTGGTTTGCTGGGAAAATATATGAGCCAATTAGAGAATTTAATGTCATGACAGCACTTGACTATGGTAGGTCAATGAGTAAGAGTGACTGGACGAAAACCAGGAGATACGTGATTCACATCCCAGCCATGACATTGGATTTTTTAGCTTGGCATTATCTATCCAAAAGTAAGTTTTGTGTTTACCCGCACACTCACACTCACATACGGATATATACACACATATGCGTATATTTCTGTAAACATGACCTTTTTCAGATTCAGGGGATAATAAAATGTGTTCCTACAGTAAAATCCCGATATGAAATTTTGGGTGTAAAGCAATGCCGTCCCTACTTTCTATGTAACTACTTGATACAGAAAGTAAGCATTCATATAACCTGATAAATATTCATGCTAAAGACATTTTGAAAATAAAAGTAATAGAAATAGCATGCTTCAATAGTTAATATTGGACAGACATGGATGAGTCCTGGTTGGCATGTTCCTGGAGTCAATGCTGGAACAGCTGCTGGTTAATCTAATGATTAGAGGTTCGATATCATTCTGCAGCTCATCTGCTTTTCGCACATCGTCATCTACACCTTCATTGATTTTGCAATAGTTTAACAACTGAAGTACGACCCCTTGAACTGTCATGGGATGAGAACCAGAATTGTTGGCGATGTGTGCCTTGGGCGCTACAAACGTTTGACTTCTTTTTTAATAACAAGGAATACATCCGAAATTGTTCACTCCAATCAAAAATCTATCAGTCATAAATTGTGTGCTTAGCGAGACCTCCATTTTTTGTGAAGTAAGATTTTAAGTAGTAAGACTTACAGTTTCCCAGTTATGAAAAAGTCATTCGTAACGTAGAGGACCTCTGAGGAACTTCTCAGAAAATTCGGATATACATTTTATTTACAATGAAAATATCTCAAGCATACTTCCAACAAAATCGAGAGAGGCAGTCTTTGAGAAAATCGCAATAATGGAAATATTTTCCATTTAAAGGGTACTGGGGTGGGAAGATTCTTTCCGAAAATCGTTGCTTGCATTCTTGGATGATGCTGAACTAAAATACCAAGTTTAGTATTTAACATACATTTTATTTTTGAGATATGAAGTTCACAGGCGCGCGCACACACAAACACACACACATACACACATACACACACATGAAATCTTTTCGGTTGCTTACACCTGTGTGTGGTTTTTTTTTTTTTTTTTTTTTTTTTTTTTTTTTTTTTTTTGTTACTTAACTCTTTGTATAAGTGTCTTAAGTAATCGTTTTAAATATCTCTAAGGAAAGAATGACTATTGAAGAAGTGTACCCTAAGGTTTTTATTCTTTTTTTTTTAATTTTTATGTATATATATTTCCTTTTATTTTTTATTTTTTTATAATTTTTTTAAAAAAGACGGGAACGGGTACAGGGTAAGTCATTTAGAAAATTTCATGTTTTATTGGCTTTTACTGTGAGACAATACGAAGGGTTCTATTTGCTTAAATGGTTATTAGATCTGCATTTGTTCCAAGTGATAAATGTATGGCTACAGAGAACGCTAGGTTTTCTTCCGTATATAGGTCCATCTCTGCTCCTTTAAAAATATACGTAAGTGCTTTCCTAACACAGTGTCTCCTCGCCGTACTTTCAGCAGTCAATGTAGTGTACCAGCAACCAACCACACTGCAAAATTATGAAATTTCGTGTCTTTGAAGCGAAACTCCAGTTGTACCAGCTGTGGTACCGAACGTAAGCATTCTTCTGGACGAAGTTTATGTAATGATTCTCGGATGGAGGTTCAAATCAGGTCAGCCCGCTGACAGTTGTACAAGCGATACTCAAGCGTATCATTTTCCACACATACGTCACAGATCTTCGAATTCTCCCGTGACGCCATATCTTTTCTGCAGTTGGAACCGTTTCATTAACAACTTCATAAACAGTTTCTCTCCAGATCGACGGAAGGTTACAGTTGGTTGCATTGGCCCAAACGCATTTACAATCACGACTGTATTTTGTTTCCACATTAGGTCGTTGAATACCTGGCTCCATCAAGTGACAAACCTTAAACTGGTGATTCATGGATGCCTTAAAAAGTTCAATCCGTGGTACTATAATCCATATGTGACCAGGATCTGTCAAACCGACTACTGGCCTCACGCCCACATACGCAATCATCCAACCGATACGGGGAGAAGTGATCAGCATCTCTGCATACCCCAGCTGAACAGTTGGCTTTCATGACCAAGGCCGCTTACCTATCACAAGCTCCTGAATTTCCTTAGGATGCTGAGTGGGCATCGGTCCTATGCCCGGGACTTATAATCCGCACTCCCAGCGTGGGATCGAACCCGGGTCGCATTTCGTGGCAGAGAATCAAAGCATAATGCCTTAGCCCACTAAGCCACGGCGCAGGACTCATGATTGCCTTGCTTCTGGAAATATTCTATGTTTAGATAAAAAATAATTTCGTTCTTTCCTTGACAGCTTTTACGTTGGAAGTTTTTACCTCGACTTCTAAAACGAGAATTAGCCAAAAACGACATTTCCCATTGCATAAATAAGAAATCCAAACACTTAAGTTTCAAACTTATCTTTTTTAAAGAAATATATTTACACATATTAATATAACCTAAATACCAACGTGGTATATGAACGCAAGCGAATAGTCTATATATATTTTTTTTTTTTTTTTTTCATTGCAATATTTTCAGTTGAAAATCATGTTTGTGCGTTTGGAGCGAGAAAACTGTTAAAAATCTGATTTCAATCAAATTTTAAATGCTACGAGGGTGAGTCAAATTGAAACATTAAATATATATTTTATTATTATTCATTGTGCAGAAGTGGTACAAAGCTGTATCACTTTTCAAAATAATCTCCCCCCACGCTCAATGCAAGTACTCCAGCGCTTACAACGGGCATAAATGCCTTTAGAAAAAAAAAAATCAATTCTTTTAGTAGTCCGCGCAACCACTCATACACCAAGTGGTGTACCTCTTCATCGGGACGGAACTTCTTTGCTCCCATTGCGTCTTTGAGGCATGTCTTTGGGGCATGGTCTGGTGAGTATGGTGGATGAGGAAGACACTCAAAATGCAGGTCTGTGATTGTTGCAACTGTTGTACGGGCAGTGTGGGGCCTTGCATTGTCATGTTGGAAAAGGACACCTGCTGACAGAAATCCACGTCGCTTTGATTTGAATGCAGGCCGCAGATGATTTTTAGGAGATTTGTGTATCATGCACTGGTGACAGTGGTACCTTATTGTGAAAGTTGAATGTCTGGTAGCTCTAAGCTCTATGGACTCTGGATTCATTTGAACCATTTACGAACTTCGTATTCCATTTGTAGACATGCTGCTGCAACAAACACGCATCAGCGTACTGAACCTTCATTTGTCGATGAATTTCAAAAGGTTTCACACGTTCACTATGCAAAAACCGAATAATAGAACGCTATTCTTCCCTGGTGCAAGTCGTAAGTGGGGCAGCCACTTTTATACTGATTCTGCGACGCCATGTGTGAATCAACACTATGCTGCCACCTACAGGCCATTATGCACGCTGTTTGTAGCACGCTTACCAACTTACGGGATAACGGCGCGAAATTTCGATTTCTGATTACAAATTTGTTTTCATTTGACTAACCCTCGTATTACTTAAAAATGCATAATTATGTAAAAGATATTTCTGGCATACAGTCATATTTTTAACACATTTCATACCGAAGTGCACGTTCCTATTTTAGATTAATCCCTCTCGAAAGCACACATATTCTGCAACGGCGCACTCGATTCTTCCATAAGAAGGGTATGATAATAAGCGCCCATAATGCCTTTATTTAGTATAAATCTAAATGTATCAAAAAACAGTCTAAAAATACACAAAAGAGGAAGTGTTTAATTAATAAATTTCTCTGTACGGTGTGTTTCATATCACCAACTTTTTGTATTTTTATTCCAAGATTTTAACTGTGTTTCTGAGATTAAACTGTAAGTACACTAATCTCTCCCTGTAATATCCAGCATCAATGCGTTATAAGAGCCCATAAAAACACAGTTTTTGATGAAGTGACATATTCGCATAACATGTACTTAAATTTGGCTCTCCTTTCTAATATCTTAGGCGGCAATTTTTTTTTCCTAATTCTTTCATACTTTTTGATGTTTCTATATACAACCATGATTTTTAATATAATTTCTTCACTTCTTAGTGCAACTTCGTGTTGGAGGGCATTCTTTAAACGTTATTGTTTGTTTATTTACTTACTGCGTGATGTAGCCATATTGAAGAATTCAGTGGAGCCAAACTATGCTTGTTTCTCCACTGAACGCAATGCTGCCAACAGTCTTACTTGTCCCGAAATTACAGTATCTAGCAGACTATCGCCCGGTCAAATTTTGTTACTCATGCACTGCGTTGCACATAAACAATCCTACGACACGACGATAATGGAGTTCTCAGTAGGTAATACATGTATGAGCTCACGGACTCTATCAGACTGGTTCGGCTACTGCCAACAAGTGTGCGTAATGTCAAATGACACCAAGGTGCAATTAGACTGTAAAGCGTATTTGCATCCCTCCTGTTGTTTGGGCATATCGTCATCCACACCCCATTCGTTTCCACGTCGATCATTCCGAAGATTCAGTTGCCCTCTACGACGCGCCCACGTGTGAAACTTGCATCGTCCTATTTTGTATTCGTCGATTTGAACGACGTGGCCGGGACCGCCAGTTTCCCACCTTATAGTATACTTGGTGTCATTTGACATCATGTACACTTTGCGGCAGTAGCCGAACCAGTCCGATACAGTCCGTGAGCTCATACATGTACTTCCTAAGGAGCACTCCATTATCGTTGTGTCGTAAGATTGTTTATGTGCAAAGCAGTGCATGAGTAACAAAATTTGACCAGGCGCTAACTTAGCCTGTTCAAACCATGTTCCTTTGCACACGGACTACTTCACCTATGTCTCGGGCATTTTTGCAGAGGTTGGCTACAAGTTTTACATATCTTTCTCATGTTAGTTGCAACGCGATAACCGGCTTGGTCGTCTGCTTGCGCATGCGTATACATGCATATTTGGACTTAGAAAATATTCTTGCGTCACACAAAAGAAAGTTTCTCCTTAAAATTAAAATAAACATAATGATTAAATTGCAGCACTATCTTTCTCGATATAGTTACTACGCACACGCCGTTATTTTTGCAACGTTTTTCAAACTGCGCACTAAAAATTGATTGCTCATGGCAATGAGGCATGTAATATTTAGCATACAAGATTGTTTCAGTGTTTCCATATTATTAATGTTTTTATTATGAAATTGATATTTTGTCAGGCATGTTCCGTAATGAGAAACATAATTTCTAATGTACAGGATTGCTATAGTGAGTGTTGCCTGTTACACCTACTTCATTAATATCAGAGAAAATATTACTGGGAGTGAACTGCCACTAGATAGCATTCCTGCCCTTCCCATACATTCACAGTCACTTGCTCTTTGAATGTGCATATGCGAGAAATTTTAACTCCAGAATAATCCAATAGGCATGCTTGCATTATTAATGTAGTTTAAAATCAGCACACTATCACCTAAATATGCATACATTGTATTTACTGTAATAGCCTATGTATTCGCACTGTACACAATATAGCTACAAACTAGTCGTCAGTAAAAAGGGCAGTGAGCTTCTGCTGTCTCAGTTTAGTGTATCGTTTACAAGCAGTGCGATCTCGCATTCGCCTTAACATTAAAAGTTCATTTGGCAATTTTTCATCTTGACTTTTGAAATAAAGGCATCAATATCTCTCTGTTTGCTACTGCTTGTGCATGGGTCATAACCACAGGTCATCATCACTGTCTGAATCTGAATACTCTTCATCTTCATTTTTAGTAACACTGCATGATGCAATAATGCCTTACTGTGTAATCGGTTTATAACCTCTTTCATTGTTTAGTTGCAACCAATTGTCAATGCCTTCATCAACTTCAGATCAGCCATCAATATTTTTAAAAATGTATATATAATCTTCTTTCCGCTTGTTGCTTCTTCTTTAATCTTGTTTTCTGACAACTCTCTCTCCCTCTCTGTCTCTCTCTCTGTCTCTGTCTCTCTCTCACACACACACTCACACCAGGCCACAATTACTTTCATGACTTTAACAAAGTTTCACTTCCAGCCTGATCCCAAGCAGCTGGGATGAGTGCAACGAATTCACCCATTGGCAAGAGAATTCAAGTAATGTACCCACTGAGAATAGCAATTTATCATCTGTAAAACAAGTCTTCATTTACTACACTAAACAACACAATTTTTTCAAAGATAGTGCGGGTTAAAGAGGTTTTACTGTATGCCCAGAACTTTATACACATTAGTTCTGTTCTGTAAAATAATTTATCACTTTAATATACAAAGACATCAACAAACTAAATTAAAAAATTCAATGTGAAAGGAAAAAATGAAATGTCCTACATGGAAACCCATAGTTAATTCCTAATCTACCATGCAAATCATTTGTAGCTGCTTGGCAACAGCTCATTACTATTTGTCCAAACACTTGCAAAAAATTGCAATATATCAGTAATTCAAACTAAGAAATGTATTCAAAATATCTCGAAAATGTGTTTCACTAGCTGACCATGAGAAAGTTTGAAAAATATGGCAGTACAAGAGAAAACATGACTTTATTATCGAGTACCTACCATTACAAATGAAAAAAATTATTTTAGAGACTTTAATTAAATATTTGAAAAAAAAATGTACATTTAACATCCCAACTTTTTGAAGACAATATATACTAAACACAAATATCCCTTCATTTACAATTGTTATCTCTGCTTTGCAAGAGAACAGCTGCTTTCATGCACTAAAAGTAAACAGCAATTTAATTGTAACTATGAAAAGGAACATAGATTTAAAATATGAAACGTAACAGCAATGTGAAACATGTGTGAATTTAAATCACAGAGTAAAAGATACCCCTTCCTGTTTGGGAAGTCTTCTTTTTTTATCTTTCAGGCATTTTCTCTGTAGAACTGTACTTTGTCTGAAACAGAAAACAAAATAACAGTCCTTTAATACTTTAGCATAGCAGAAACTCCCTTATATGTGCCTTCTACAAACGTCAAGAAACCATTTACTTGATCAACATGGCAACCTCGCAAATGGGTTCATATACCAACTGCCCAAACTTAGCAGTATTTTAATATACTGAGTTACTTTCCTACTTTCTAACAACTACAAAAGTGATTTCAGAAACGTATTAATCCTTTTTGGGAGAAAACACTTATTCTTATACAAACTACTCTGACAAATGCCTATTGTGCTATTCACTTCATGTTAAATGAAATAAAGATTTGCAGAAATGGTTTTATAACATATCTCCTTGTACATACATTGAGAATAGGCTTAAGTGATAGTAAAAATATTTAAGTGCTGGTGGCTATATAATGGCTTTGAAATTCCATTGTTTGCATGACCATGAGATAAAACAACAAATAGGTGCATTCCTATTTGAGAATCATAAATGGGATGGACTGTCTGAATCCATAATTTCAATTGTATAGGTAAATAACTGAGGATAGAAATTTACAACGTTTTGATATGCCTATCACATCACTACATCTCTAACTTGGCTCTAGCATTCTTTATGATGATGTCAAGGCAATGAATAATTTCTTGCCATGAATGTTAAAGTACCGGGAAAACTATTTGTAGTCGGTTTATTGACACTTCGTCACCTACGTTTTTATATTATCGAGGGACTAGTTTCGGAAGCCATTGCCCCCATTTTCAACCTCTCTCCAACTAGCTGTCGTCTGCTTTCCTCTCTCTGGTGGTTGAACTACAAACTTTTTTTCAAGTTATCTACTGCTGAGATTTCTAAGTTCATTACACGGTCCTTATTTTTCCATATGAATATGTTCTCGCATGTTGTCATTTTATTTTGATAAACTTATAAACCAAAATAGCACAAAATTAATATAATTTTGAGCCAAACTAGTGCTCAGTGCTCCATTTATTGCTAGCATTTAGCTAGAACCCGTTTCGTTAAGACCTTCCTAACATCTTCAACTAATGTCGACTACTGAATGTTGGTTTGGTGAACTGTTTGAAGGTGATAGGGGTGTCTCTGTCGGTAACTTGATGAACTTGAAGTTTGGGTTCTCTTCAAAGTTGGAATCAATATTGAACAGTTTTTTTTTTTTTTTTTTTTTTTTTTGCATATTTCTTTATGAATATCTTTTTCCACATGGTTAACGCAGTTGGACCCTGAACACCTTTTAATGTGTGAATTTCTAGTTCTATATTGTTATCATTTCAAAAATGGTACGATGCCACCGATTTATCTTAGTTCTTTGCTCCTGGTGTTCCTAAAATGCACTTTAAGCCTAATTTTTAAATTCCTTTCAGTTTTTCCAATGTAAAAGATGTCACAGCCTTTGCAGTTTATCCGGTACACACCTGAATTTTTGTCTGTAGGTATCTCCTTTGAATTATTTTATTTCAAAAGGCGTTGTACACTGAATTTGTTCTGTGAGGTCAAAGTAATGTTGTGGTCGTTGAAGACTTTTTGGAAAAAGTTTGTAGCTTTGAGATGATATGTAAATTTTCTGTATGAATTTTTATTCCTAATTAGGGAAATGGTAGTTAATTGTCAGTTTCAAAGCCATCACATAGTGACCAATTCTAACAACATTTGAGTATCGCGAAAAGTCTACCTGTTTCCCTCTCCATATATCTGCAGAAAAAGAAGCATTTCTACATGTTTTTCTCGATTAGCTTAAAGTATAAACAGGAATATGTTTTCCCAGAAAATAAAGTGATGTGAGTGTACAACTTAGTGATGTTTTGCTTGTTTTGAAGAACTAGATGTTTAGTTTAGCGATAGGAATTGAGTACGTTATGCCTGTACAATGCCAAGTTGCTTTTATATACTTCATTCAAGTGTAAGGGACCTTTTAAATGAATATATTGGCAATGTCGCTGTTGTATACTTGTACAACTAAGTACACAATTACAATCAAGGTATAATAATAATTATTTCAGATTACAAGGGAAAATTAAAAAGTTGATTGCTAATTGAGGTACCAGGTCATGCCAGGCCAACCACAAATAGTTGCAAATCAAATTAGTATGGTTATAAAGATATACAAAGCAATACCAGATGGTATTGAGGCACCTGGACGATAGCAAACAAAAGGTTATGTTCGATATATCCACAAAATTCATCCAGTTACTAATTAATGAAACGTACTTATAGAGTATAATGTAGACTTTCATTTACTTACTGCTGTGTCTTAGAGAGTTTAAACACAATCGATAACTATAAACCATGTTAACACTTAGGCGACAGTATGCTAACAAAGATAGGTTGGCTCTTCCATAACAACACTCATCAGTGGAGCAAACATAAATGTTACTGTACAACAAGGTATTCCTCCATGTTCTAAATTGAACTCCCCTTTGGTTAACTACAATCTCCACATGTACACATAAACAACAATGCTGTCTTTTTTATTCAATACTTATATTCAAACTCCAAACGTGCATCAATATTTATTGATAAATATGAATTAAACTTTGTACGTATATACTATACATCCCAATGGAGGTTATAAGCTACCTTAATGTCCTCAAAAGCTACCTCTGCCATATTTTCAACTCTTTATGTAGTAATCTGCAGTATTTGAAACATATGATCAATCTCTTGCACAAGTATATACTAGGCTCAGTTACAACTTCGAAAAAACACATATAACCTACATGCATGATAAATTACATGATTGGAAAATTACTTAAGTTATCCTCACTATATTTTAACTAGTTATAAGACACTCTATTTACTGGCTTTAGTGTAAAATCAGTTTTAAAAGAATATTATATACCGTCTGCTCTTGCTAATCCCAGTATGCAGCATCCCTATCATGTGATTTGTGTATTGGTGCTGCGATTGACCCAAGCATCTATTTTAATTTGGAATGTATGATTTCTGTGCGTTTTTTTTTTTTTTTTTTGCCTACTCCTGATTCATACACTTCCAGTTTTTCATATGCCATGTAATTTAATTGTAATTGTATTTATTTCATCCTTTGGAAAATAACACATATGTTATAGGACATGGCAGTTCAAGATACAAAGATAAATATAAAAAGTTACATAAGACTAAAAACTGTAACAGATACAGGATCCAACAAAAGTCTAAAGTAGAAAAGCAAATAAATATTGTCAATAGATTGTTGGTTACAGTTTCTGACATAGTCAATTTTTCATCATTAATACTAATTGTACATAGTCAATTCTACAACATTAGAATCTAATTTACAGAAACTAATTTACATAGTAAATTACAGCATTAGAAACTAATTCTATACATGATCCATTAATCAGCTTAATGAATTTATCACTTTCAAGTATAATTAAAGCTGCAATGTCATAATTCATTTAAGTTATATAAACATTTATTTATGAGGAAAGCATTTAACTTCCATTTAAACTGCTGTTTTGAGATGCTAGCTATTGATTTAATATCAGATGGCAGTTTATTGTAAAGCTTAATTCCTAGTATATAAACATCCTTTTGAGAGACAGTTTTAATTACACTATCTCTATAGTAATTCACATTTGTTCTTGTGTTATGTTCATGTACCTGACTGTTTTTAACTGGATTATACTTGTCCACAATAAACATTATATCTGTATAAGCATACAGTGAGTAGATGTCTGTCTCAAGAAGTTTCTTTTGTAGTGGCGACTAAAAAGGTTCAATCAAAAAAATATTGCTGTCTTTTGCTGAACGAGTTATTCAAAGGGATTACCATAGTGAACCAAGATTTCAAACGGCTGCACACACTGGAGACAGAATACAGGAAGAACAACACAACTGATAGAAGAGTTGGAAAATGTTCTGCTTGTTAGTTGCACCAGCACACCTACTCCTTTAAAATGGTTATTGGCAGGATCCTTGCAACCTCTAACATATCAAGAATGCGTATCGACATATCAGTTCTCGTATATACTGCGTGGGACGCTTCACACCATATACAAGGGGCTCTGAGTTTATCTGGACGGCTGAAAAATGGGAACCACATTCTGCAATGCTCCTTATTGGTGGCTAAAGTAATACCAGAGCTAAACAAACTGGGGAACAGTGTTAACAGTATCGGTCTTCCTCACCAGCTTTTCTGCCAGCTAAAGTGCATCAAACTGCTACTACAAAGTTACAGTTACATCTTCAATTCCGCAGGCTCCTGTAATACCAACAAATCCCGAGAACGATGAGCTGTCAGCTTTCCACTGCGTTGTGCAACTGCTAATTGGAGAACATTTGGCTGAAGGGAATCCCTTACATCACCATTCAGAGATATCACATTTGTTAACTTTTATATAGCAAGATAACATTATTTAACTGTGACAATAATAGTACCATGGAGATAAAAATGCTCAAACAAATAGAATAGATAACAAGGTTAATGAAATGTTGCTCAAAAACCAAGCATGGTTTCGATGCATAATTATGAATTAGCACAGCGATTTTTAAAGCAAAAGTGAATGTATTTTAACACGTGGTAATCATCCGCTTATCGTAAAACTCTGCGTGGCTGTATCTAATGTGGATTTGCAAGGTTAATGAAACATTGCTCAATAACAAAGCATGGTTTCGATACATAATTAATTAGAGCAGGTTTTAAAACATACTTGAACGTATTTTAATATGTTTTCCCAATCTCCTCTTGGCCAAAGCACCCTGGCCACATTGGCCGCGCTGTGGCTCAGTGGTTAGACCGCTTGGCTCTCACCAAGGCGGCCCGGGTTCGATCCCAGGTGACCGCAAAGTGAGATTGGTGGTGGACAACACGGCACTGGGGCGGGTTTTCTCCAGGATCTCCGGTTTCCCCGCCATCTTGTTCCACCGGTGCTCCATATTCATCTCATGTATCATCAGTGTCATCGCCTGCATTGCCGTGTGTAGTAAAAGTGGGCGTTAAACACTACACATTTAATTTCCTGGCCACATTTCTATAAAATTTTGCAATTATGTTTTAAATGTGGTTCATCACGACTACTTTGAATTGCTTGTGTTTATTTTGCTGACTGCAAATAGAAAAATAAGCTACTGCACAAAGTTCTAGTACACCAATATTTGTTTTAGGTTTTCACAGAGTGGAAGAGCAACGTTAAGCGTAAGGCAGAGCGTCAGAAGACTGGTAGTGGCACATCTAGTGCTAAACCACTTACAGATTTAGAAGAGCAGCTAATTGCACTCATTGGAGAAGTTGTCATTATAGGTTTTGAAGTTGTTGCAGACAGCTTTGATTTAACTGTGAGTTTTGATTTACATTTTTTTTTTTAATATTATTTAAGTGCTTGAATTAAGTATCCATGTTTTGGACACACCAATTGAATATGTTATACCTTCATATGCAATAAAGAAAGTTTTATATTGTAACACCTCAAAACTATTCCTGAAGTAGCACACCAGCCATTTTTTAAGTGAGGGGAAACAATTTAAATTAGGAATTGCAGGTTGCAGATGAAGTCATTATATAACTTAAGTCACATATCTTTTCGAAGAAAAAAATTAAAATGCTTTATTTACACATTTATACTTTGTTAAGTTGGTACATTTTACAATAATCTTTGGGAATTTCTAGAATAATTACTGTTTCTATAGCATATAGTACTTAAATTTTGGAGGAGCATTCACCACACAATTAGATCACTTGTTTGCAATTGACACAGTTCTGGGTTTCTTCAGTGTCAGGGATATCAAATTTAAAAATTTTTCAGTAGTTTGATATCTTATTGTTTTAAGTGCAAATTCAATTCTGTAAATCTAGATAACTACCAACATTGAAATGAATGTAATGCACAGCATTGTAAGCATGTTCAATCACTTACAGCAAAATAATTCACCATTGTTCTAAATTATGTATTTTTTCTCTTCTCAGGTATATGAAACAACTTCTTACAGCCAAGTGGCTGAAGAAGAAAAACAAGAAGTGCCAGCAGTTTTGCTAGCACCACCACTACAGGGACCACCGTCACCACTACGGGAACCGCCAGCACCACTACAGGAACTGCCAACACCACTACAGGAACCGCCAACACAAGCACTGCAGCATGCAACACCGTGTGGCTCTAGGAGGTAAGGAAAGAACAGGTTGTGCTAAAAGTATGGGTTCCAGCTAAAGTATAGCATACTGTATGTTGAACCAGCCTCCCTTATTTGTATACTGTAAAAGTCAAACACCCCATAGTTATGGACAGCATAAACTTAAAAGAACTGCTGCCAAGCAAGGTTAACATTGAAATACAATGATTGTTGAAGGAGAAAGATGTCTCAACTATGTTATTTGCTTTAAATTTAATGCCAATTGACTCTTTTCATGTAATGCTTGATATCAATTAAATTGTCTGTTCCAAACATTTTAAGGATTCTGCAGCATTTTAATCACAAAGAAAGACAACTGAGGGCATGCTTTCCTTAGCAGACCATCATTCCCTTGAATGATTACCAGTTGACATATTTTCATTTGGTACGACAATATTTGCAAATTAAAACTCAAATTTTCATTTTGAAATCACAGCTTTTTTTTTTTTTGGTAAGGTATTGTAACTTTGAAATCGTCAATTACGTTCTGACCCAGGTCAACCATGAGATTATTATTCAACTCCCACAAATGAAGGAGTAACATAACTTTTCACTGAAGGAAACTATGAAATTCCATCACTGGAACTAATGTACACTCCTGCTGTCCTAAGAAGCACACTTTAATGTGAGCAATTCCACGAACAGCTCCATTTATCTTTTACCTATTGGTAAGCTACTCATGTGCATGTAATATGATGTTACACATGGGCGGAAGTGTCACGTCATCTGTCACGCTTGTGCACGTGGGCACATAGTAATACAAAAAGTGTGTTTCTTAGGACGATGCAGTATAGCTAGACATGTCGAGACTTGTAATTGCCCATGCCTTAGAACTTGCTAATGCTACTTTATTTGCAGTATTTAAATTTTAACAAATAAGTTTTGTTTTGTTACAGAAGAATACGCTATGAGCCATACGAGCTGTAGTGAACTTGCCCACTAGGGTAACAAATACATCTAAATCAGCAAAAGACCAGCTGATCATTAGTAAACGTGCTACTCCATATAATTTTGAAATTATTGACACTGTATTATCAGATCACTATGATTAAATATTTGTTATATATAACCAAAGGAACCTCAAAACAAATAGACAGTGTAACACATATCAGTATAAGCAATGCTTAGGGAAGCAGAATATTGATTATTTAAATTATTTCCTATCTAGAGAGGAATGGGAAAATGTTTATTCTAAAGTAAATGTAGATGCAGCCTTTCTAGAATTTGTCAGTATTCTTAAGTTTCATGTAAGTACTGCATGTCCTTGGAAAAAATTTAAAACGAATGAGCATAAGCAGCAAAATTGGATGACCAAAGGAATTCTGATATCTAGTAAAAGGTTAAGATTTCTAAGTAAAATCTCAAAGGAAAATAAAATATCAGAAACGTTTACACAGTACTTATTGAATTATAAAAGAATCTATAATAAGGTTATTAGAAAAGTAAAGAAACTGTACAATGATAAACAATTAGCAAATTCAGTAAATAAATCTAAGGCTGCCTGGAAAATTATAAAACAGGAAATCAAAGTAAAAGCCACACGAGATGATTACAAACTCCAGAAAGAAGGCGAAATTATAGATGATCCTCGGATGGTTGCAGAGGTTTTTAGTCAGTATTATGCTGGGGTATCAAAATTGATTTTAGGGGAGTCAAAAGTAACGGAAGGTAAAATAATAAGTAATTAAAGCATATCCGACTATCTTTCTTGCACCCACAACAGAAGATGAACTTCCCACCATAATAAAAAGCATGCAAAATAAAAGCTCTACTGACTTGGATGGTTTTTCAAATTTCTTGGTAAAACAATGCTCTGCCCACTTATCGTTGAGTGAAGGTAGGTTCCCAGACTGCTTTAAGATGGCAAAAATAAAGCCAATGTATAAAAAGGGATCAAAATTGGAAGTTTAAAATTTTAGACCCATCTTGCTGCTATCGATCTTTTCCAAAATATTAGAACGCGGGGTTTTTATTAGATTGTGCAACTTTATTTCAAAATTTAATGTAATTTCTGATCGGCAGCATGGCTTTTAAAAAGGAAAGTACATTAATACTACACTGATACTGTTTATAGATGACTGCACCAAAAGCTTGACAATTCAGAAAAATGTATTGGAATATTTCTCGACCTGTCCAAAGCTTTCGATTTAGTTGATCATGGCATACTATTAAAGAAATTATCTCATTACGGAATTAGGGGAACTGCAAATAACTGGCTTGTCTCCTACTTGAGAAGCGAAGGCAAGTAATAGAGATAGAGTTTGTTGATAAAACTACAAAGGAAATAAAAACTATAAAATCAAAAGCTGCTAGCATAAACTGTGGAGTTCTGCAGGATTCAGTTTTAGGGCCACTGCTATTTATTTTGTATATTAATGATTTGGCACTTTATTCACAAAATTCTTTAAAATGCTCCTTTTTTGCAGATGATACAAGCCCCTTGATATCTGGTCAAAATGATGATGAACTCAAAGAAAATGTAATGAATAATTTGAAAGAAGTATCAACTTGGTTTCAAAATAACAAATTAGTTATAAATAAGGATAAGAGTTAGGCATTGGGTTTTCATAATAAAATCAATAAGGCAGTTAATTTACCTGAAATTATAATGGATGAAAATGAAATTAAATATACAGGAAAGGCAAAATTTTTAGGAGTTTGGATGGACGACAGTCTAAATTGGAATATGCATATTGAAAGTCTAATGAAGAAATTAAGTAGCAATTGTTTCCAAATATCAATCTTGAAGCACAGTGTAAATTTGAATACATTAAAAATAGCCTATTTTGCAAATTTTCAATCATTAATTTCTTATGGTATAACAGTATGGGGAAATAGTAGTAGCATTATCAAAGTATTTAGAATCCAAAAAGGGTAATTAGAATTATGATGAATTTAAAGAGAACAGATAGTTGTAAGCGATGGTTCAAAAAATTAGGCATATTGTCATTACCAAGCATTTACCTTTAGGAAATAATAGTACAGGTTAAAATGAACTTAGATAAATTTCAAAAAAGCAATGATATTCATGACCATAATACGATAAATGGTTCAAACTTACATGTCACCTATCATAAAAAGAAAATGTATGAGCACAGTTTTAAATTCAACGGAATTCATATCTACAATAAACTGTCAACTGAAATAAAAATCATTGAGTCCTTCACAAAGTTTAAAAACACATCAAAGAAGTATTTGTTACAAAAGTGTTACTACTCAGTAGAAGAGAATTTAAATGACAAAGGGTAGGAATAAAGGGAATGTAAATTTTAATTATTAATTTGGTTAATATGCTTAACAACGTATTGTAATTCTTGTTTTTTGTTACTATTTTTTGTGTAGTTAGTAATATGACAATTCCACATCATGAGCTGTATGATTTATGGATGCAATAAATGAATATGAATATGATGCCACGCTTCTTCAGGCATTTAGGGAGCAGCAGCAGCAACAAAAGAGTGCCGCAGAAAATTTAAATAAAAAATTAGACAATATTCACGCAACCTTAGTCACTATTAATGAGACACTGGGAAAATTGTGTGAAATTTTGAATATATACAAATAAAGAGTATATGAAAAGACTTTTGTGCTTTTATTGGTGTTACATTACAACAGGAGAAATTGAAAGGGATTGGGATAGGGAGAAATTTATACATAGACCAAGGAAAACGCAGGAAGGGAGATTATGGCATGGATGAGAACAGGTACTAGATCTACTGCATGTTTGAATCATTCTCATTCAACATTTTGCTGTAGTAAAACATTGGCTTTATTGCAATAGTTTTGCATTTCTGATGCATTTACAACAGTAAAATTTGTGCTTCATTGCAGTAAAATGTGACAGGTTATAGCTTATTTTCATTGATTATCTCCCACTTCATATGCATTATATGTTAAGATGGCGAATGGTATAGTTGTTAAATTGAATGTTTTGGTTTATGTGAAGTATTACGTGATGACTCTGGTCCTTACTCTTCTTCCTTCTACAGCTGAAACTTCATGTGCATCTTGATCTTCCTGATTTGCACCTGAAAACAAAAGTATTAAATTTGAGGAACGCTCACCACAGGAAAAAGTGCACATTTAGGTGCCATATATCTATTAAATTAACATTCTTTTGTTAAGTTAGCTATGAAACAAAGCTGAAAGACTTGCATGTAATATGGAATGCTGTATTCCTAAAGAGTTCCACATAGCGAAAGTAATGCTTCTAATTCAGTCATCACTATCAAAGGAGTGAACAGTCTGAAAATAGCACTACTTTAAAATGCCAATGAGCAAAGTCCTTACTTGCTGATAGTGATTACTGTTTATTACCATATGTTTGAGTACATCACCTATGCAAATATTTAGGAGTATAAATGTATGGTGAAGGTTATGCTTTTTAAAATTACCAAAATTAACAAAACATGTTTTACATCCTTCCTTTAATGAATAATGACTGAATATATACTGAACATCATTTGGTTCCTGATAACCTGAGCATAACAGTAGTTGAGTTTAAAGTTAAATTGTTGAACATTAAAAACTGCAACTGGCATATGCATCTCGCCCAAGGCATCATCTGAACAGTCCCCCAGCTGTTGACCTGTTGCCAACTTTTGCATACCAAAAACATGAAATAGACCCTAAGCTGTAAAGCAAACCAATACATAAAGGAATACAAATCCCACTATTGGCAACACTGATTTTGCAAACTTTGCCATATTTTTTTTTGGAAAGACCAAACATTCTATTAACTGAGGCACAACTGAATTAATTTAGTATGTAGCTTTTCATCACAATAGCGAAAATAAATGAACAGTGAGAAAACTCGTTTACACACTTTAGTATAATACACACTGTGTATTTTCATTACACATGCTCCACTTCTTATCACAACTAAATACAGTAACGAATTAAACCATTACTTGCATTTGTAAAGTTTTATGATACAAAAGTGCAAAAATTAAATGCATGGCAATGCTTGCCAATATGCAGAGCCCTGTTGCTATGATGATGATGATGATGATGATGATGATGATGATGATGATGATGATGATGATGATGATGATGATGATGATGATGATGATGATGATGATGATGATGATATATATAAGGGCGCTCAACTACGGCGGTCATCAGTGCCCTTTAAAAAACTAGTCATGGCAAAAGCCAGATATAAAACTTTCTAAAAACTATACAAGTGTAACAAAACCTATTAAAAATATACGTATGTTGAATACACCAGTTCTCGTCCGATCACCGAAGTTAAGCAGCATTGGGCGTGGTCAGTACTTGGATGGGTGCCCTGTTGCTAAAGTAGTAGGCATGTATCAGCAATAACTCTGTACATTAGAAGACAAATATCTGTGGAACATAAAAATCTTACTTTTATGGTCTTACTGTGTGATTCAAGTTGGATTTAGATGAATCTGTTAGTTGTGTTAAAAGCAAAGTCTTGTTGCTGGGTAGCAGTCATGGGAGGGGCATAGCATCCCTGCTCAAAAGTAATTTGGGCTGTGATTATGATGTAGTTGGTATAGTTAAACCCAGTGCTGGGCTCTCTGATGTTACAGAAGACCTGATAAAACTTACTTCTGGTTTTACTAAGAGGGATCATGTAGTGATAGTGGGAGGGCCAGGGAATAGCCTGGATAGATATAGTAACTATTGCATTGAAAAGGACCTGAGTAACATCAGTAAGACCAGCAGCCATACAAATGTGAAGGTAGTGGGTCTCTTCCATAGGCATGACAAGCCTGAGCTTCATTGGAGGGTGAGGGACATGAATCTTAGACTTGATCGTGCCTTGTTAGGGCCTGCAGCCTCTCATATGTGTATGATAGATGTTGACAGTATCAGCAGGGATAATTACACTCTTCATGGTCTACACCTAAATTCTAGAGGCAAAGAGAAGCTGTCACTTCTAATTGCTGAAAGAATTAAGGGCAAAATTCCTGTTGTTGCAAGTAGGTCTTTTTTAGGTTAAACCAATATAAGCCCAGAAACTCTAGGCAAATTAAATCAATCATCCCCAATAGCTTCATGGCAATAAATTCAATTAAAAGTACTCCCCTCAAGAACAATAGTAATGATAATAATATCAATAATATTAATAATAATCACCGTCTATCTGTATTTCATCAAAACATAAGGGGCATAAGAAACAAATTAGATGAACTAGCTATTAATCTGCATACTGAAATTCAACTACCACACGTTTTATGCATTTCTGAACATCACTTGACACAGCAGGAATTTAAGCCAATTTCATTGCAAGGGTACTCTTTAGGAGCAGAATATAGTAGAAAAAAATTACATAAAGATGGAGTTTGTATATATGTTAGAAATGATCATATCTTTAAAGCTTTTAGATTTATCCAGATTTTGTTATGAAAAAGACCTTGAACTCTGTGCAGTTCAATTAATTGGAAGTCATTTGAACTTAGTCATAGTAGCCATTTATCAATCTCTCTTAGGAAGTTTTCAAATTTTTAAAAATCAATTAGAATATGCTCTAAACTTTCTATTTAAAACAAAAAATAAATAATCATTTGTGGTGACATAAATGTAGATTATCCTAAATCGAGTCTTCAAAGGGAACAGCTTAGCTCTTTATTTACCACATACCACATGACACATACAGTTAACTTTCCAACAAGAATCCAAAATAATTCATCCACAGCTATTGATAATATATTTGTAAATTCAGATATAACTAAATTTTGCTCTGTCTTATCAAAAACTAATGGACTATCAGATCATGATAGTCAGTGTCATCAGTGTCATCGCCTGCGGTGACATATGTAGTAAAAGTAGGCGTTAAACACTACATATTCATATATACTGAACGCAAATCAATCTAATCTAATCTAATTCAATACTTTTATATGTATACTGCCATACACATTTTTCGAAGAGAAGCAAACAGAGTTCAAGAACATATGTCCATACATTCCATCAAATCCAGTTCGAGGGTGAATTATATCATAGGTGGACAGTGGTGATACTAAGAAAACCATCTTAGAATAGACAGATTCAGTTAGAATTGACAGAGTGATAGAGGATAAGACTAGAGAATCTAGGTCGTGATACACACAGACCCACACAGAAGTATTTCTTTCTTCTGTGGATGTAGCATTTCACATTACACATTTAATTTAATGTATTCGCAACACTATTATGAAATTAACTAGCAACTTGTGAATATGGTAACATGTTTATCTCTTACCTGTGCCTGTGGAGGAGTATTTAAATTGGCAGCAACTGTTACCATAGCCATATCATATACAAGGCCGACTTGTCGGCCTTGATCATATATAAGTAAAAACTGATTTGACCAACATAGCACACAAAAACATCCTACTTATCTTTTTGCATACTAATGCATATGCATGACTTGATGTACTCTTGTAAGGTTTGAATGCAAAACATAAACTTCAGAGAAATGTAACTGAAAGTATTCATACCTTGTATCATCAAAGTGTACTTTGCCTCCTTTGCAAATTCTATTAATATTTCTTGTTGAGTTTTATTAAGTTTAACACCCTTTAGCCTGGCTAAGTACATAGAGCAATCAATGACTGAGGAATAGATGAGTTTTAATGAATCCAAAATTATCACAAGGATCATCACAGTGCCTGGAGACTAAAACCGATGCAAGACCAAAATTTTCATTAATTATTTCTGCCCTTTTACTTTCAATGATATATAAAATTATATATATTCATATATATATAATTATATATATATATATATATATATATATATATATATATAAAATTAAAAAAAGAAGAAGACTACTTCGCAGTCTTTCACAGAAAATTCATACCACTATTCTAAAGAAGAGTATGACATTTTAGACCACAAAACTGCTTTTGCTAAAATAGAAGACACCTGCATTATACTCATGGCTCTCTCTACTCTTGTACAAACGAAACCGCCTCTGTAGCGTTGATGGTAACATGTCTGCTTCACCTTCAATAGGGTCCAAGTTCCTATCTCAGTCAGGATGAGTCATCTTGATAAGATAATTTCCCGGGATTTTTTCTTACCCTGAAGCTGAATGACAAGTAACTTTAAGCTCTATGGACCCTGGACTTATTCAAGCATCATTTCAACCATATCATTCATCATCCAATATGACTTAACATTGGAGGGCATTAATTTAAAAAACAAAAGTAATATCCAATAGAACATACTTTCTGGGCTTGTAGGCCTTGGTCCAGTCAGTCAGTTATCATTTGGCATTTTCACCCTTAATTCCATTGCGCACCTTGTAAGCGAAAGCGTCAGATGTTAATTAATTGACTGGACCACGGCCTACAAGTCTGGAAACTATGATTTATTGAATCAACGCTGGCCATGAAAGTTTAAGCAGCATATGCAATTAATAGCATTCACTGGATTAACTAATGACAAGAACATATCACAGTGTTTTAGGTCTAAGGTAATATTTACTTAAAATATTTCTTGTTTATTAATGGCACTGTCAACTGCTAGAATATATCAGGACAGGATTTTGCCCTGCAGGAGTTCCTTTGCACACCAATGCATATACTGAAATGGGCTGTTGCTTCTAAGCTCACTTCAAATCCCACAACCTTGGAATCATTAGGCCAATGCCTGTCTTTAAGGCTTTTTAAAACCTAATGGTTTTAACAGTATTATTTAGCAACTATTATTCAAGTACAATTCATTACATTGAATAGTAGGACATGAATATTCCTATATTTATAACAATTTTTGTTATAATATTGTAAACTTCTTCATTTGTGAACAAGAGAAACAATTATGCCGGGATCGATCGCACTATTATTAATCACACAGAAAATTAGCTAGCCACAGTGAAGCAACAAATATTACACAAATAATATTAATATTACCATCCATTAATATTATTATATTAATGGATGGTAACCCAGATTTCCTTAACAATGGAGAGTAAACTGAAGACGAAGGTGTTGTGTCTTCGAAATCGATCTTTTCTAAAGAAGAAGGAATTATCAACTTCTTAAGTTAAGTGGAGACTCTGTTACAAATATTTTTATTTGTGTAACACTATTAGTATTTTACTCACACATCTTTTAAAACAGCAATAACTGAAAAATTATCTGGGCTATAAATCTGGTTTGCTATCTTGCTAAGTTGCAAACGATTATTTGCGAAACATGTCCTCAAAATAGGTACCAAAGTGAAGCAGATGTGTAATAAATACGAGTCATCTAAAAATTAATAATTATTTCGCTTCACTGTGGTGTTCCAATACAGTTAAATCTCGACAGTATTATCAGTTTAATTATTTATTATTTTCCGGGCTATTGCACAACCTGTTATGAACTCAGTAAAATAAATTTTATGAATTGTTATTTCTAGGAATATATTTGTTTTGCATTCAAAATTAAAAGCTTAGAGCAAATGTTCAGTAAGAATTTTTTGTGGACTGTGGTTTCACTTGAGAAAATTTCACAAATTTTATTCATTATCCAATATCACTTACGTTGGAGGATGTTAATTTAATATATGAAAAGTAAGCTGTATTCATATTACAGAAACATTACTCTGTACTGATCAGTAATATTTTTCTCTATTGTAATATGATAAAATTTAATTTTTGTGCATTTAAAGTACTGTATTTTTCAGTAAAAGACCTTATAACCTGTAAGTTGTTAAATATACAACATTCTGAAAATAATCTAAGGTATTAATATTGGCTACAGAAACTTAGTGTGCCACACACTACCAATACAGAGAATGCCAAAATACTGAATAGACCTGTAGTGTATAAATTAGGTATCAAGAGAAACATTTACTTTTTTTTAATACCCAAACATTATGTTTTATTAGAATAATTACAGAAATCTCAAACATTAGTCTTAGTAATATTATGATCAACATTCTAAGTTTTCAAAGAACAAAGATATCAAATTGTTTTTACTGTGTAAAATGAAAGGGTAATCACATAAAATCTGTATAATCTGTTTTGTAATACATATATTTTATATATCAACCAGAATATCATTACAGAGATACCAAGGATAGTTTGTGTGAAAGAAAAGCTCTTGGTAACTTTTCAGGTAGAGAAAACGTCAAGACAGGTACTATATTATATTATGGCATCAAATGACAAATTTAGTTGTTGAAATATAAATCATCTGTTTTTTAACTAAATTTGACATTTCTACCAGAACAATTGAAAACCTCAAGGCTGGTCTTTGTGAGTAAAAAATTAATAACGCGACCAACACTGTAGCTTTTCAGGTAATTACCAACATTACTTAAATTCTTGAAATAAATTTAAAATTTAAAAAAGTTGTTTTATTTCTAGCACTAAAACTCAATTCATATTTATTAGTTTGGTAATATCTCTTACCTGGTAAATATGTTCAGACGTTTCGGCCACACTTCCATAAACCAAGCGTCTAAAACTCCTCAAATTCTTTTTCATAATAATCTGCAGCAGCAACTGGTAAAGCCACGTCAGGTATTTTTTGAAAATTACTGCAGTCCTCTTCTTTGCCATATTTTGGCATATATTCAGGTTGTACTGTGCGGTTTAGTACACCTGACCAGTTCACATATTTGAACCAGTTGTGCTTTTTAATGTCATCTACACCATTTTTTAGAGAACCTAATCTCTGTGGGATCAACTTCCAGTAGACCTGATATCAAATGTATTAGATCTGTTTTCTGGTTAGGAGCTGGTGTATATCTTCCAGAAACTAATTTATCATAAAGTTCCATTTCTTCGCGTGAATGAAATGGTGTGTAATCAGAGGTCATTTCATACAGCAAAATTCCGAAAGACCACCAATCCACTGATTTTCCATTACCTCTGCTTGAGATTATTTCTGGAGGTATATAGTAGTGGTGTAGTAGTGTTTTAGGGCCCATCGACAACAAGGTCATTTGGGTGGAGGTATATATGCAGGAGTACCACAAAATGTATAAGTGCATCGTTTTACAATTTTGCAGAATCCCATGTCTGTGATCTTTAAATATCCACGATTATCAATCAGAATATTCTCAGGCTTTAAATCACGATAAAGAATATCCAGATACTGAAGGTATTCTAATGCCAAACACACCTGAACTGCGTAGAACTTCCAAGTTTAACTAAATGACCATACATCTCGTCGCCTATGACAAAAGGCTTATCTTTCATAACGTACAGCATATAGACAAGGAATGGAAAGTGGACCGTAAGTAGCATTTTCATTTCATTGTAGGTGCGTTTCACCATCCTTGCCTGAACTATTTTAGCTTTGTCTAGCACTTTTGTCGCACAGTAAGTGTTCGAAGGTATGTACTGTTCGAAATGCTCCTCTGCCCAAAGTCCTGTAACATTCAAAAACGCTTAGCTGTGCTCGAGGTACATCGGTGGAAAATCTCCTCCAGTACTTCTCCTTACTACTTTGGCTTCCTTGGGCTTTGTTTTTTTGGTTCTTAGATATTTAAGCATTTCTTCTGAATCTTCTGAAGAACCAATTTATTTCCTTCAACATAAACGCACAGCTTTAGTTTGTGTTGTTAGTTACCTTGTTGCTAGTATAAAGGCATTAAACAAACGTCGATGCTCTTTTTTATACCTGTTTGTAACGTTTACTTATTCGTGTTTATTACTTTTATTCTTCCATGACAAATCTTTTGAGATATTTCAGACAGTTAGCATAGAGGTGTCGTTGAAGAGTCATCCTTCTCCGAGGACAAGGAGCATTCGACGTTTTGCCATTCCGGGATTCTGTCCCTTACTGGCTTTACGATGGGCTTATAATAACAGATGGTGGTAGATGGTGGTTTTTTTAATAAAATATCACAAGTTGTAGGATGATAGAGAGGTTATGTTGTTAATTATAGGAGACTATTGAGCTTATGATGGGCACTTCGCATCCCAATAGACAAAGGTCAGCGCGAGGAGTTTAACAGGTTACATTACCAACGTACTTCCGAGTTTTAAATGAAAATCAAGCAAATGCTGTCATGAAGAAATGGATAATAAAACATTTAAAAATTGATTTATTAATCAGTTGTTACCCAACATTCCCCCCAATAGTGCTATAGTAATAGACAAACATCTTATCATTCTATTCAAATCAACAAGACTCCGATATCATCACTTGAATCAGTAATGCAGTCATGGCTCCGTGACAATAATATTGAATTTGATCCGCATTCCAACAAATCTGTGCTATACGAACTAATAAAGCTAAAAAATGTAGTCTCAAATTTTTTTTAAATAGATGGCATAACGCAAATATACGACCACGCTGTAATACCAGCAAGAAATACGTATACCACTACAAAAGTAATAGTTGCAGGAGCATTACATAGAAGAATAGGCTATTGTTACCTTACTGCAAATGGTGCCTACAACAGCAGTTATTTGTTACTTTTTCCAAGAAAGCATAAACTATCACACACATTTTAATCATTTTGTGTTATTTTCTATGAACGGATGTGTAAATATTTCAATTTCATTAAACAAATCAAAATATAACTCCCTTGTTAGTTCGTTTCATGCAGTTCTCTTTTAATACTACAAGTGCTATTAAAATGATTTGTTACGAATCCCTTGGAAATAAATTCCATAAGTGTTGCTACCAGCACCATAAGCCATGGCATCACTGCATTTTCTAGCTCTTAGACACTCAATTTAGTAACTTTAGTATGAAATCAGTTTTAAATGAGTATTACATACCATCAGCTGTTGCTACTCCTGGTAAGCAGAATCGCTATCATATGTGCTGTGTAATGGTGCTGCGGTGACCCAAGCATCTCTTTTAATTTAAGGTGCATGACTTCTGTACGTTTTCGTTTTCCTCCTGCTGTCTTATACTCTTCCAGTCTTTCTGGTGCTTTCCTTTTTAATTGTCAGGACATATTCTAAATGTTGTTACCCCTAAAGCAACAGCGCTCTATTAGGACAAGAGCTGCAAGGCATGCTTCTTAATATAATGAACATCATTTGTAAATAATTTGTGGTAGGAGTCGGTCCATTAGGTCACCCAGCATTTACTAAGTAACTGTAGCCATGTCCTCGTGTCGGGTAAAGGTGGCTTCAATTCCAGTAATATTCTCTCTAAATTAACTTGAGATACCTATATTTTATGTATAGGGATAATTATTCAGCAAATTTCATAACATAAATTGAAAGCTCATTAAAGCAATCCTATACGCCAGAAATTACGATTCTCATTACGAGTATCCTCGAGATAAAAAGACAAAAAATTAAAAAATAAATAAATTTCACAACAGAAACACATGGAAGCACTCAAAAATCCTGTATGCTATAAACTAAGTGCCTCATTACGGAATATTCCCGAGAAACGAAATGCTTATCACAGCTTTGTGCGCTAGAAATGATATTTCTTATTTCGGAAGAGAATATTACCAAGGCACTTGTATGCTATAATTTGACTGTGCCAAATAGACGGGGTGTAATTCTTCACCATAAATTGTCCAATAAAACTAAATAGAAACATCCATCAAATCAACCTTGTTTAGACCAGAAATGACATTTCTCATGTTGCAAGAGAATATTACCGAGAAACTTATATATTACAATTAGAGGTTGTGAAATAGTTGTTCGTATAGCATGTAATTGTATCTATGTGCGAGTTTATTTATGGGAGCTATTGTATTGTTACATTACCTAGGTTGAAAAGTTTTGTTAATTGCTCGAGAGAAATTTTCACTGCCTTTAAGACAGGTTTGTCTAGAAAACTTACACGAAAACATTAATTGAATAAACCATTCCTATGTGTTTAACTCGGACGTCAACTCTTTCTGCTCACTTTTTCAATATCATTTAAATCCATTTTAACCATACATTACTGTTACATTTAAGCAGATGGAAAGCGACAGTTGCATTATTTCATAATAAAGCGGAATGTAACAATAAATCGTACTATACCTATAGTACGAGTAAAAAAGGCAGGAGTTGTCATGTTGCAGCATCTCGCCATGGAATTTTTCTATAGAATTCAGTATTTCCTATACCTACTTCGCACTGGCATAGAAATAAATAAATAAAGTGAATGTAATATCTTTCATTACTACACATATAAATTGTCACTTATTCCACTACACGCCTGCTGCATATTGAGAGATCCTGTATTAAAAATGCACGGTGTTCATTTTTATCTGTGATTTTACCGCGCAAATTTTGAAGTCATAAATAGCATTGGTATTGGAGCGAGTTCATATACGATTCCCCTAGCGGCTTGCGATCGTATTTGATATGCTGACAGCAGCTTTGAGGCCTCCCTCTACCGGCAGGTAAATATACTATTTGAGAGCTTGGTCAGCTCGTGTAATATAAAGGTGCGTAATTTCGCCTGGTTCGTAGATACCTTAACTGTTTATATATGTTATGACGACCTAACTATGGGTTGTAAGGATAAAGAACACGTGGCCAGATCGTACACGGGGGGGGGGGGGATTACTCAGGGTAGGAAATGCATGCTTTGCGAGAGGTTGGGGTAAATAACGACGAAAATGCTGAATGGACATGTACGAAGAGCGCGATTTGTTGGACCATCTGTGGATGGCTATTTGAGGGTCAAGTTACTTATCGTAATTGGGAACCAACATTTTTATTTAGTTTCTTTAGTTTTCATTACAAAATAAACAGTTTTTATAAACCATTTTCTTCATAGTATCTTTCATTAGACAATTAAATATTGATGACAGGTAGCTACACAGAGTATCGCCAGGCCCCTTTAGGGTAATAAATGTTCAAAATGATGCCGTTCTACCTCAATGCATTTTTCAATTCTGTGAATGAACGATTGATGTGTTCGTACAAGCATGGTTTTTCAGTACTGGCACAAGCATTTCGCATGTGTACCTTAATGTTGTTAGGTGTCGTTGGTGTTCCACAATACATTTTATCCTTGAGGTAACCCTATAAGAAAAAGTCTGATGATGTAAGATCAGGAGATCGAGCTGGCCAATCAATGAAACCTGCGCGTACTATCCAACGATCATGGTAATTAGCAGTACGTAGATACTGTTCAGGGCATCCATCATACTGGTACTACATTTGAGACCTTGCTTTTAATGAGGCATCTTCTAACAAAAACTGCAACACATTCGTTGAAAAGTTTCACTACTTTGCACCTGTTAAAGTGTCCAATTAACTTGCCACCCAAAATCACACACCACCATAGTTTCTGAACTGCCACTTCTCGTAACCAATGTGGATTTTCCACCACCCAATGGTGCATATTGTGCCGATTTACTTCACCATGATTTGTGAAAGTACACTCGTCACTAAACGACATGAACTGAAAAATAAAGTTGTTGTTAATCCACAGACTGTCTTGTGCCCACCTAGAGAGCCTCAGTCATTTCAGAAAACGTCGCCATGTAGTTCTTGATGTAATGACACGTGGTAGGGATGGCATTTATGCTGCTTCAATATTCTGAGAACACTGCTTTTAGAATTCCCGCATTGGTTAATTCACGAGAAGTGTCAATGGGGTTGCAATTCACTGCAGCTAGCATCCCAACTTCCCTATCTTCTGTTCTTCTGCCCTCCTTTTTCTGAGCTGGACACTTCGTTCTTATCACACAATAAAATGGAGCACTTGATGGTGTTCTTTTATCAGGAAACCTCACCAAGTATATAAGAACAGCCTGCTCCACATCTCTCCTAGACTCCCTGTAAATGAGAAACATTTCCGCATTTTCTGATTGAGAAAGTTGGTCCATTTTAACCGGCAGTCAACTGAGTATGCTGTCAAACGCTCAACAAATTTAATGGAAATGATGTTTGTTACTCCGTGATCGTTATTGAAGTACTATCATTGGATCCACCTGGACCCGATGCGGCTGCAAGTACACTAATAATAGATTCAAGGAAACTGTCCTACCGTGGAAAGTAAACAAAACAGACACAATGTGTCATTGCCTCCTATCATGCTGCACTGTGTTGATTGGGGCAACCGTTCAGAACTTTCGTCGTTACTGATGTTGTTGTAAGAACAATTGCAAAGTGCTTCTACAAATGCTGTTTGGCTTTTTATGAGGTAGGCTCCCATTTAAAAATATTGAATTGGCCCTAAAATGACCACTACAACGTCCTCCAAATAAAAACAGAGTAATGGCGTTTACTTTCACCCATAATATCAAGCGACTTTTATTGAAGACATTTCTTTCTAAAGCGCCTATATATTTTACTGTCTCAAGTTAAATGGTTCATCCTGTATATAAAATATATATCGAATTTCATAAAAAACTGTACGTGGCATGGCTACTATTCTACAGGAAAACTCAAAATCTGCCTTTTATAAGCTTACAACACTGTTGGTAGTGACACATCTACCACAAGAAAGGTTGATATCTTCGCTTACCTGGTAGCTTGACATGAAAGCAGGGCCCAGTTTTTTTAAGACCTTACTGGTTCTCTCAGATTTAGTTACTTTTAAATAAGCTTTTCGATAGCCATGAAGCGGCTTGGTTGTCCTGCGAGGTTGCTCCGATTTTGAAGCAGTATCGGTCTGCCTCACGATGTTGCACTAATTTGTAGCCGCCTGCGTCTGAATCAGTCTTGAGCAGAGATGTATCGCAGGAAATGTGTTGGTGTGTAATCAAAGTAAGGATGACACCGGAATCTAAGTTTGAAACGTGAAATAACTTTTTAACTATTCACTTAAATCGCTACCAGTCCTGAAGTGCCCAAGATTCTGTCCAGAATGTCAAACTCAGCTACCAAAATTTCCCTAATAACCTGCCCTTTTGCTACTGTGCTAATGAACCTAACACCCCCATTACTAGTTTCTAATACGACGTTGCCAGTTCATTTCTACATTACTGACATTTTCTGCTTTCCATCCTAAGCTCTCTCTCTACACACTTCTAAGAAATGCTCGTACATATTCCAAGAATTCCAAGCTAGCGTGCCATACCTAATCTGGCAATTTCGGATAGTAACTTTGCCCTCTCTAATGTAACCTACCTATTTCTCCGTATCTGCTTGAGCTCGTTTCGGTAGCGTGGGGGTAGCGTATCTGCCTCACGTTCAAAGTTCGAATCTCGGTCAGGGTGAGTTACCTGGAAAAGGCTTTTTCTAGGGTTTTCCCTTATCCTGAAATACGAATGTCCGGTAACTCTAAGCTCTATGGACCCTGGACTTGTTTGAACGCCATTTCATCCATTCCATTAATCGTCCGATATGACTTACCGTTGGAAAATTAAAAAAAAAAAAAAAAAAAAAAAAAAACGAATCTGCTTGAGACCAGACCTCGCTAATTACAATACTTAATGTCCTCTCACCTCGAGTCAAACTGTGCTCATAACCAACTGCCAAACCAAAAACGCCGAAACATTTAACAAATGCACAAAATATTCATACTTGATTTTATTATAACTCTTAATTTACTTAACTGAGCCATAATTTCTGTATCAGCCAGACTTCATTGAAGACTATGCAAATAGTTTGTATCACATGAGCAAATCAATATTTATTAAGAACTTCCATTGCATTAAGCAGAGACAGTCGTTAGTAGACTTCTGATTTTACTCTAAATGTCAACTTTTACTTCTCCTACTATCACCTGTGTAGTTAGAGATAGTATTGTATTCCACCCAAAACCTTCAAACCGAGATTTCACTGGAAATACACTTTTTTAACTTCCCAGAATCCAATAAAGAAACATTCTAAAGGAAAGTTCATATGTTGTCCTGAACAGCATAACTCAAAACCGAAAAGTCGGTTAAATATTTACGATATTTAAGTAAAGGTCTTCCACGGATGTGAAGGAAAGGTTTTCGGGCAGTTCCTCACACTTCATACTAATCAATACACCTAAAAATTATCGATATTTTTTTTCAAAAACGGTTTTAACAGTTTTAATTAAAATATCATTTGTTTGAAGTATTTGAGTGACAAACTCGTAAATGCCCCGACGTTTCTGCAAATAGTCTATGAAGTCATCTTTGCTCACGACTTTTGCATAATTAGTAAACCGTAAGAGAGAGATATGGTATTACAGATAAGTATAGATCCCTCCTTCTTTTCCTCTAGCTATTTCCCAGTAATTCTTTGTTATTGCTTTACAGTTTCAAATACATTTTCAAATGTTTACTCACTAATCGCTTTTCTCGTGGCAATGCAAACAGCATGTGATTTCAAGGTAATTGATAGCGAGTCGCTTTTTAAAACTCTTACTATCGCTTTGTCCTATCTGTTGTAAGTATACTACAAAGAATATGATGGGCCGTAATAAAGATTTATTTGCATTAACTAAAAGCAGACACAAGAAGAAGATTTTTATTGCAATAGTAGATTGAAGAGTGTGTAGAGATATTCCTGAGAATGCAATACATTCTATCTTTATGGAGAAATAAAATAAAACTATATTTCTTTAGGTTTTATATAAACTATAACAGCTTTGATCACAGAACCCTGTTTAAAGGTTTCAGAACCCAAATTAATATCATAGAATTGGTTTGAGACAGAACTTATAAATTATTGTATGTATTTATTATATATATTTGATGCACTAGTATCCTTCATTTGTCTGGAGTAGAGTTCATTGCTACCCCGCTTCCATCTATTATGAATCGATTCATATGTAACATTAACCAATCAGGACATCAGAAAATCTTCCTGATATCGAAATATAACACAGCATTAAAAGGCAAAATCATTAAAGTTTTCACTGCTACAACTGATTTTCCTGCTCTAAGGGCGTATTTTGATTCTATAAATCAAAAACAGTTCACACACAGGAATCATGAAGATAAAATTTTCTCTGTAATCATTAGGAACCTATCCTGCTCCCTTAATAATGAGGAGATTTAAGTGCAATACAAGTATTGAAGTATTCTGTTCGCAAAGTTGCAGTTTACAAGGAAAAAATAAACAACCCATTCCACTTTGTACAGTTGAGCTCACTGACGTAGTAATAGTAGTTATCCTTCGATACAGTTTGCAGTAAAAACGGTCGTTAAACATTATCAGACGTGAGAATATCTCTAACTTCTTGTAACAAAATGATGTTTTTGGCAAAGGTCTTCTCTTTCTAAAATGTCGGTTTTACAAATTTAAGGTGAAATAAACATGCTGACAAGGTTTTCCAGTCTAGTGGTCTGTCTCTCTCTCTCTCTCTCTCTCTCTCTCTCTCTCTCTCTCTCTCTCTCTCTCTCTCTCTCTCTCTCTCTCTCTCTCTCTCTCTCTCTCTCTCTCTCTCTCTCTCTCTCTCTCTTGTTATAAGTATTACATTTATATCCCTTCCACCTCCAATATATATCTCCATAGATGCATTTAACGAACCTTGACAGTGCAACAATGTAAGTGCATTGAGTGCGTGCTGCTTTTTCGTAGATTGTGAGTAAAAGACGCAGTAGGCGCTTACGCAAAAATAAAATTATAATCTTCTAATAGCTGTTGAACATGGTGGTTACGCAGAAAGTCACCAACAGTAACCTTGATAGCAAAAAGGCGATCAATGATCAACCCATTCCTGATTGTTCATCTTGAAAAAAATCAGTAGCTGCGGATCACACTTAGCTGCTGCAATAATTAACTCGTGAGAATATATAAAGGCCAGGTAAGACTTAAATGGTTCAATACAACCATCTAATATCCTATATTCCGTATCTTAAATAATAAATGTATAAAACGTAAAAGCATTTAATATAATTTTGAGTGCATATTATAATATATTTTACGTAAAATAGGTAGAACATGCAGATTGGTCAAAATACCAACAACGAATGCAGGAAATTCAACTTTTCACCGTAACAGTTGGAGCAGTATTTAATTTGACATAAATTAATGGTCATGATAACCATAATTTTTATTTATACATACATGGATATTAAGAAACGAATAGGGTAGAATATGTAAAACAAAAATGGGTTACAGAATGAACGTAGCCAGGTTCATCAATAGAAGAACTGTTAAAATGTATAAAATTTTGAGAAACAAAATCTCAATAATCGAAAATGTTTATACTGTCGCGAGGCATTGTAGACGAGCACCGAGATAGATAGAAGCGGGGCGTGAAAGAGACAGATAGAGCCCAAGCCATACCCACAGACCGGCTAGCGCGTGTGCGCAGGCTAATCACTTGCCAAGGAGAGACGGGATGGGAAGAGAAAGAGACAGAGAAAGGTCTGGACAGTTCCCTCGCCATCGTGAAAGACCGTGATGATTCAGGAGGTGTCGAAAAACTTCGCCAAACAGCAGATCGTGTATAAATGCTGAGCTAGAACTTCTAACAGCACATCTCCGCCCAGAATCCCGTTTCCACATACCGGGCTACATATGCCATCGTAAGGACCGCCAAGGCCGCCCTGGTGGCGGTACAGCAGTTCTAGTAGGGCAAAATGTAATGCACAAGCCCATCCAGCTTCCTCCTCTTCAAACCCTATAGGCCACGGCCATTTGTCTTGACCTTGGCGGAATTGAGGTCCTCGTAGTCTCCATGTATCACCCTCCTAACAGGCAGTTCATTACTAATGATTACGTATCCATCCTGAACTTATATGCTAGTGCTATCATGGCCGGGGACTTCAATGCTGAACATCAGCGTTGGCATTGCGGTCGTCGGGCAGATGCAAGAGGCAATCAAATTGTTCGCCTTATAGATGCAGACCCTCAGCTTCAAGTGCAGGGTCCCTGGCAACCTACGCATTACCCGCGAGGTGGAGGACTGCCTTCTGTCATCGACTTCGCGATCACCAAACATTTTCCATTTCATCTCACTCTCACGTCACTGAACGCACTTCATTCCGACCATAAACCGATGTTGACAGAAATCAACACCAGGGTTGCCAGTCATGAGACCTCACTTCAAACGCGAGAAGTAGATTGGAACGGCGTAAGGAACTGCCTCCGCACTTCCATTCCCCCGAACCCAAAAATAACCAACATCCCAGATCTAGAGAACGCAATCTCATCCTTCACGTCCATCCTGACGCGAACTTCCAAAAACCTAACAGTTCACGGCCCTGCACCTCTTCATCCAGACGTCCTTCCACTCGACATCACCCTCCATATACGCCGCTCCTGGGCGGCACGGAGTCTATACCAGCGTCACCACACGCCACATAATCGCGCGCTTTTCCGACGTTTACATCGACTGTTCGGGGTCAAACTGCGTGAGCACAAGGTACACTCGTGGGAGGACACAATGGCTAGACTGCGCGTCAAAAATGGCGACGTGTGGCGTATCGCTAAAGCCCTCAAAAATCGGAGGGGTCAGTACACCTCACCGATTCACGGCACCCAAGGCCTGGCCTATGAACCTCAAGCCAAAGCAAATGCGTTCGCTGACTATCTTGAGCGCACTCTATATCCAAGAGAAGACCCCCAGGACATCTTTTCCGACGTGTTCTCAGGGAGGTACGCCGATTTTTTCGACGCCCTCCCACGGATGCGGAACGTCTTCCCGTCATTCGCCCCAGTGAAGTCCAGGGCGTACTCCAACGTCTCAAACTAAAACAGGCGGCGGGGCCAGATGGGCTGACACCCCTCATGCTCCGTCATCTTCCCTTCAACGCCGTTCTTTTTCTGGCCAGGATCTTCAGCATGTATGTCGCCTTCGGGCACTTTCCACACGAGTGATATATATGCTGAAGCCCGGGAAGAATCCGGTAAACCCTTCCAGCTACTGGTCTATCAGTCTCCTTACTACCCTCTCGGAGGTACTCGAGAGGCTAATCCTAATCCGACTGTCTCCCACATTGGGAGACATTCAAGCTCTCCCTGACCACCAGTTCGGATTCCGTCCTGGGCACTCGACTGTCCAACAGCTACTACGTGTGGTGGCGACAGCCTCCCTGGGTTTCCAGGAACACGCCTTCACGGCAGTGGTGTCTTTGGACGTCTAAAAGGCCTTCTCCACGACATGGCATGCCGGTCTTCTTTACAAACTCATCCAACTGGGGCTACCTACACAGTTAATCAGCATATTACACAGCTTCCTCAGACACAGAACATTTAAAGTCACAGTAGAGGGAAAACATCTGCACTCAGACCCGTCGGAGTCCCCGAAGGCTCCGTACTATCCCCCACAGTCTTTAGTGTGTTCATGGCAGACTTGCCAACTCAACCACAGGTCAAAATGACACAGTATGCTGAATACGTGTTGTTCTTCAAAGACAGACACATACTCAGAGCCTTAAACCCAATACAGAGACACCTCCGTCTCACACAAGAGTGGTGCAGACGTTGGTGGATGTCCGTCAATCCGGAAAAAACTATGCCATTCTTCTTACTAGGCGCCTCACACCCGCTGACTGCCCTAACTTCCCCTTTAGAGGTCGTAGGATAAAGTGGACTAACTCCATCAAGTACGCGGGCGTCCAAATTGATAGAGGCCTTATTTTCCGCGGACACATTAGGGACCTCTCGGCACAGGTTCAGGGGGCTATTGCCTCTTTGTACCCAATGCTGGGTTCAGTCTCGATGCCAGTCCGCTTAAAGTTACACCTCTATCAAGCGCTGATAATCCCACTCATGTTGTACGCTTGTAAGATCTGGGGTATGGCCGCTAATAGCTGGCTCGCATATCTTCCAGCGTGCGCAGAATAGAGGAATCCGATCCATCTGCTCTGTAGATCGTTCTTTCCCTGTGAGGTTGCTTCACGAAGCTTCAGTTCTCTCATATGTGGAGGACGAAATTAGGCGTCGGGCTACAAAATTTTACGCCCAACTTCCAACACATAGCAGCGCCCTGGTTCGGTCTCTAGGAGATTACGACGCACCGAGACGCCGCTTCAGGCTTTTCCGGGTACCCCGTATGGCATGCGGGCACCCGAGGTAACATTGTAGTTAATCCGAGCATCAGCAAAACTGAATTTCACAATCATCCAATGAGCTGTTTGGCTACAAAATGTATCCAGTTTTTAATTCAATGAACACCAGGGTGTAAGAAAAAAATGGTATTGCATCCTGTACAAAATCAAAGGAGCATGAAAAAGCTACCTTGTAACAATTCCTCAACAAAATAATCCCAACCCATCCTGCATCACCAAAATTTCAACCTACGGTTAAACCCAAAACCTGGGTGGGTACGCAGCAAAAACCTTCTGGCTGTTAAGAGCCTGTCAGTACCTGAGTTGCGTTGCGTTGTGTAAGCAGCCAGTTCCGAGAAAAGCAATCAGTGAGTTGCAATTGTGCAGGTTGGACGTGTGGCAGACGCACTTGAAAATTGCGTTCGTGTGTGTTATGTCGTTCTGCTGATATCCGAGCTGTACAAGTGTCTTTCTACGGAAATAAAGAGCAATTTTGAATTTCTGCAACCTTTACTTTTAATTTTACGAACCCACAAAGTCACAATATAATAAATGTGTACGATCAAGAAACACAGGAAGGACAGTAATGGATTATCAGGGTAGTAGCAAGGGGTAAGCAATAAACAATTCCACATACATATGTGACGTTGAACGAACCAGTCGCCTAAACCAACACAGAAGAAAGAAGATGAGGAATTTCAACAGAAGTTTAAAAGTTTAATTTTTTAAAGCGGTAGAGTGGAACAGAGAATAAGGTGACTAAAAAGTAAAACGTATGGGAAATAAGCTCCGAATATAATTAATTAATCCTCTACCAATATAGTTGCGTAGAGTAGGAAAACTTGCATTTTGTGACAAGTGCCTAAATTTTACTAAACATTTTACTAAGCCAGAAATTCAATAATAGCAATAATAATAATAATAATAATAATAATAATAATAATAATAATAATAATAATAATAATAATAATAATAATAATAATAATAATAATAATAATAATAATAATAATAATAATAATAATAATAATAATAATAATAATAATAATAATAATAACAACAACAACAACAACAACAACAATAATAATAATAATAATAATAATAATAATAATAATAATAATAATAATAATAATAATAATAATAATAATAATAATAATAATAATAATAATAATAATAATAATAATAATAATAATAATAATAATAATAATAATAATAATAATAATAATAATAATAATAATAATAGTAGTAGTAGTAGTAGTAGTAGTAGTAGTAGTAGTAGTAGTAGTAGTAGTAGTAGTAGTAGTAGTAGTAGTAGTAGTAGTAGTAGTAGTAGTAGTAGTAGTAGTAGTAGTAGTAGTAGTAGTAGTAGTAGTAAGTCCCACTTAATGGAGTACCATAAATAATTAATAAATCAAAGCACAGAATTAACATTAAGTAATATTTTAATATTATAGTTTAATATTAAAAATATATGAATATTACAGTTTGTTTTGTCGAGCGTGTAGCGTAACCTAAACGTTACAACAACTGCATTTCAGTTGCAATTCAGTTGAGACCAGAAACGTATCCTTAAAAACAAAATATCCGTAATTTCTTTGACGTTCTCTGTCTGGGAAAACAATAACCAAAAGAATATCATAAGAAATATAATTATAGTTGAATGTTAATTTTTAAAAAAGTATAAACAATTTTATTGTAAAAGCGTGTATATATTGTTCTGAAAGCGTCAGATATTTGTTTAATTTTATTATCAGATTTCCAAGATTACTTTGATATATAAATGAGAAACTATAACTGAAATTCTTAGTTCATTTAGCGTAACATAAATAACTGATACCCACAGTCGGTGCGACGACGAATCTCATGTTGTATACCGAGACTACAAAATAAATAAGGTGTCCAAAACGCCCACAAACAATTGTTTCATAAATGGCTTACAATGTAGTGGCGTGAGTCACAAAACATACAGACAAGCTTTCTCAATTTTTTCAGTATGGACGGGAAGTGTTTCAGAAACTACTATCGACGAAGGAAGGTGTGCGTAGACAGAGGTGATCAAATCTGCCATATAGCGCTTATACGCCTTAATTTTCAGTACCAATGACCTGCATGTGAGCCTCGCATTTAGTTGACTCCAGGTTTGATTCCCGCTAACGCCCACTGTGACTTTGGGTTTTTTTCTTGATTTTCCCTAGTCGGTATGGAATGCTTGGGTGTTCCTTCATTTATCACGATTCCATTTCAATACTTTCTCTTTCATTTCGTGTCCTTCTTGTTTTTCAGCTATGTTTTATGGATTTCGTGGCGTATGGCGATGTCGGACAAATGGCATGGATGCTGGATTAAAAGAAGCGTGGACCCTAGAGGGCTACTTGATTGCAGAGATTGTTCATCGCCCTCACTGGGCAGCTCCAGCAATGGGAGGGTCTTCGTGCCAGGAACTGTTAGGGAGACCAGCGTGTCTCCAAGGCCTGTCCTTTACTTCATCCCTTCCCCCTTCCCTTCCTAAGGAAAATATACTGCTTTTTTATGCTCGACTAACAAAATAATTACGAATCAGAAAGATATTCCACTCCTTGCCAAAGTCTTCAAAGTTATTTCACTTACCATACATACATTCTACATAATAAAAATGAATTTGTAAATCTTCGTAACCGCCAAACTTCGAAACGGTTGGACAAATTTGGCTATTACTTTCTTTCTTTTTTTTTTTCAAATATTCTTTTAAGTGCGAGGAAGGTTCTTATGAAGACAAAAATTAGTAAAATGTCTGTGAAAAGAAAAGAGAAAAACAACATTTTTCTTCCTGGAAATTGATATGCAGTCCGAGGAAGGGTATTTTGAAGGTTAAAACAAAATAGAATCAAATCATGAAAACAAAAGAGAACCAAATCACAATATGAAAAAAGAACAGCTAAAATGTAGTTAGTAACTTTATAATTTATAAGTTAATATAAACCATTTGAAAGCATCCGGAATTTTGACACTTTCTTTTTCTACGACATAGATGTTTACTGTTTGACAGCTCTCAATTAGTGCGTGTTATTTCAAAGTTCCTATATTTATCTCTGGTTGATTTGTTTATTTTATGTGTTATAATTCAGTTCATGCCGCCTATAAGACGCGGGCGGAGCAATTTAGGTCGATGAACACGAAATGTTATAAAGCACTCTAATTTTTGGTCTAATCGGACTGCACGGCAACATGAAGAGTGCAATGAAATTGGAAGGACTAGGATATCACAAACACATGATTCAACTAATAATCTTGCAATTTGAAATGAGCTGCTTTAGGTTACAATGTGGACTACAGTGCCTACCAGTGCGTTGTTATTGGATCTATGAGCTCAGTTTGCTCATATTGTAAGGCACTGAAATACAAAAAAGAAGTTAATGAATTGTGTTATACAACTGGCAAAGTGAAACTAGTGCCATTGGTTCGCCAACAGAGCTCTTGTACTCATTGGTTTCAGGAACAGGTACGGATTCCACACATTTCCTTACAAATATACAAAACTATAACAACTGCTCCAAATGACTTCATTTGGAGCAACACATGTAGTTCGGGATAATTTCATGCAATTTTCAAGGTAACATATAACAGGCTTATAACCTGCATTGCTTTATTTTATATTTTGTAGCAAAAGCAATAAAGCTGTGTTATTAATTTACAGATACAAGGCCAAATATATCACCGAGCAGGCTCGCTTTTGCCGGTGTCAGATGCGGACTACAAATTCCTGCAAATATATTCCATGGCAATTCGACGCAAGGAATTGATTTTACAAATCACTTGATTCCACTACAAACCAAAATGATGCCGTCAACTATCCACCGGAATTTTTGGACTCCCTGGATTTGCCAGACTTACGCCTCGCAATCTTCAGTTAAAAGCCTGCTCGGTGATTATAACTGAACAACTTGATCGAAGCAAACATTCTAAAGGGAAAGTATAAAGGAGAAGACATTTTGATACCACGCATTTCAATGATTCCGATGACATACCATTTGAATTTAAATGACTGCCGTTTCCAGCGTGGCTAGCTTTCGCCATGACGATAAATAAATCCCAGGGGCAGTCATTGAATGTTTGCGGGATTAATCTCATAGGCCCATGTTGCTCTCATGGCTAATTTGATTGTTACCTGTTCCCGTGATGGAAAACCATTAAATTTTATTTGTTCACGCGCCAGGTATTCAAACAAAAAGTGTCGTGTACCTTAAAGCATTACAAAGCAAATATTTAAGATAATATTACTAAAGTAGTACAATATGTGAATAAAGATAACGGAGTTTTGTAAGTATTTGTTGATTATTACACTAAAACTACATAGAAAAGTTGTTTAAAATTATGTAAATAGATTGTTGATACCACCGGTACTCTTTTGATAGTCAATGAACAAAGGCATCACTCAGAAATACCTTTATATTTAATTTTTTCTTTAAATCACATATTTGTGATGTATGTTATCTGTTCTGGTGACCATTAAACTCTCCTTTACTAGGAGTAAAATGCCGTTAGATATGTTCATAATATCAAAAGGACGCCGCTCGTTGAAGTGATTGAAACTAAAGATCTAGGAGTACACCTTACAACAAATCTCAGATTCAACAGACACATTGACCTTATGCTATCAAAATCGCTAAAATGTCTTGGCTTTATTACTCAAAATTCTTATTC
>CM060950.1:212567935-212569972 GCA_030765055.1 Mantis religiosa
GCAATGCCATCAAGTGAGTGAAACATACCGCACACACGTATAAACGCACTGACACACACATACACAAATGCGCGGAGCATTTACCAACAATGCTTTTTGTATTCCTAGTCCTCAATATATGAATTTTCAATGAAATTTTGAATCGAATTTTTGGGTGGAACGCAATATCTTCTCCCCCTACGATGAACAGAGAAGCTAAACATACTCTGAGTATAGCACACCACAGCACCAGAGAAGCATCTCGTGTTTCTTATTCGACAATGTACAATCCGTAATCTGTATTCAGAAAATCAGTTTTGTCAAACAGACTTTCCAGATACTGGCTCATAAAGAATTGGACACACTGGTTGGAAACTATTTTGAATATCGTGGCTATGCAGTATGTATAGAACCGTTGCTATAAAAACAGTAATATCTGGTAGAAGTTACCAGGATGTAATTGTGGTCATGATGACGCCAGGAATGCTGATACTTGCAGATACTTCTTAAGGGAGCTGAACATAAACAGGGTCAGTGCATGTTAATATAATGGTGTATTTTGGTGTTCTTATTTGGTGTCTGTCTCTTTGTATAATGCCATGCTTTAAATTGCAAAAAATGCAGACAAAAATAATTAAATGTCCGATATATTTGTTTCCCTGTGCATGGTTTCAGAAGGAGGCCGTCAACGTGCTTCTTCCAGAGGCGCCTTGCATATAGTCGAAAGTATTTTAGCTAAGGGATTTAACCGAAGAATCCCTTTTTAGTTGCCAATCAATTGTAATGAAACCCTTTGACAAGACCTGGTGTTTTTCCTGCAGGGCTTACGACAGATGATAATCCTGTAACAGTTGTGATGCCACCTAAGTAAACTAACTTCTCGTACAAGAGATTTCAATTAAGCATTTTGCATTGCATAAAGATTCGTCCCTCAAGTACTTAAGCCAATGTATCACTGTTATGCGGCAAAGCTGAGAATTCACTGTTGGTCTTCAACTTTTCAGTTATTTAGAATAGCTTCTTGAATAACTGCGGAAACAATTCTAATTGATCTCAGAATAAGCTTTTCGTAGGTTTGAAGTCCAAATAATACATATTTATAATTATAGTAATTGAATTATATAATTAAACTCACTTCAATCGACTTTATTTACAGTATAAATTTGTATATATCATTATTTCATTATAGACAGCTAATTTCTCATACGTTTGCAATTGGCGCTGGTGCTGTTAGCCTATGGAGGTGGTTGGTCACTTCCAGCTCAAGCGTTTTATTAAAATTGTTTTCTTTAAAGCGCTTAATTTTTAAATATAAAATTAAATTTATACTTTTTGTATGTGATTTATTAGATTCTGAAACAAGCCAAGAGATGAGAATTATGACAGAAAATGCGCGCGCGCGCACTGAACTTCCTTTAATAATGCCTTTTTTGAATTTGGTGGTGCATAAAAGTTATATACAAAGTATGTGACTGTGGTTCCGAACACTTGAAGATGAAATTAGACTAGAAATCCAGAGAATACGTTTAGAAGGTGTCAAGTAGAAATTTAGAACTATAATCACAGAAACCTCGGATGGACACCTTATGAAAGTAGACGTCTTCGTGTGGCAAAGATCCTGGCGTTCCTGAAAAAGGTGTCGAAAACGCATGCATTCCAGTTTATGTGCCTGTACTTCCGAAGGAATATGTCTGTATCTAAGTTGGCTTTGACATCTCTACCCGTAAACCGATGGATCCTCCATGCCGTCAAGAACTTCTTTGGATGCAGGTAATAATCAGTGAAAACTCAAGACAGAGATAACATCAAGGTCAGCAATGGTTTAAATTTATGTACTTCAATTTCAAATTTTATAATACAAATGTAAGTTTTTTATTAAATATTAATGTGTCACCGAAGTTTATTATCCAACGTAGAATAAAAGTACTTACAGGTGTTGGAAGCTCCAAGAAGGAGCACGAATATCGGCATTTGAAGTACTTGGTGGATTAAAGAATTCTGATTCACTTGTCGTCTTCTGTGCAGAAAGTCCACCGGCTTGCTGAAATGAAAATTCTG